>VWZT01000793.1:1061131-1199648 GCA_013397055.1 Pachycephala philippinensis
TTTGGTTTGGTTTGGTTTTTTTTCCTGTTAAGTGAAGATTGAAGCAACTGAGAACTGCTCCTCCAGCATCACCTGGATAGTCTAGGCAGAATGGACCCTCAGACAGAAGCAAGCCAAAATGTCGAAACCAAAGGAAACTCTTTGGGAGAAAAAGGATATGGGAAGGATGTTTCTTTAATCTTTCATTCCAACTTCAATTTTATGGATGTTACACAAAAATTAAAGTAAGATTGTGTTACAGAACTTTGTGCTACAAAACCTTATGGCACAGAACTTAAAGAAAAAAAATCCATATTCATGTCAGATGCATTTTAATTTCAAAATGGTCCACAGAGTTTATGCCCAGCATATCGTTTGTATTGCAGCAGTCTTAATCTGTCTTACATATTTCCATTTGGTTTTGGCAAAACGAAAGGAAACAGTTAAAAAGACATTTCTCTTTGTGGGGACAAAAAAACCCCTTCTGAAGTCCTGTGATGTTACCGAACTTTGGATCATGATCGTATTTTCCAGTGGTTGCAGTATTTCAATTAGAAATCTACATTTAATCACTCTCCACTGTAAAAGAGGGTGTGCAGTTATCAACACAGTGATACATGACAGTGTTCAGTGATTTCTTTCACTGTAAGAGAGTATTCAATTTTCTAATGAATGTTAAAATGAAAACAAAATAGATTAAAATCAGTTTCTATGTTTTTACATTTTTCTTTGTATATGTCCAAACTGCAGCATGAAGGGTTTATCCAGGTCAGAGGTTTCAGGGCTGTGGATGTGGTTTTGCATTAACAAGGTGGCATTTACATGTCTTGGGACAGGCCTTGCTACTCCTCTGGGCAGTAATGAAAAGGACACACGTTTGCTACTGTCCCTTCTTCACTGCCCATACCAGTAATTTGCACTTTGTATTATTTATAGAGACTGAGTTGGTTTGCAGTTTTGTTTTTTCCTGCTTTTCTCTTTAGCCACTATCCAACATGACTGCATCCAAGCTTTTTTTTTTTTTTTGAGGTTTGTCTAGTGGAAGCAGAATTAAAGATTTTTGTGTACTTTGCCATCTTATGACAACTGGCAGCTACTGAAATGAGGCATGTCAAGCAACTACCACAAAAAGAAATCAGTAATTTACAAGTTCAGACAAAGGTTGAAGAAACAAACCTTCTCTGTAGTTGTTCTGTCTTGTACACTCTGTTAATATTTTCACAGTTGAGAATATTTAATTTTCTTAATTGAGAGAATGTTACACTACAGTTGAGAAGAAAAGGCAAAATCAAAAGCAGAATACTCTCATTTTCAGCAGAGCAGTGCTAATGCTTACGTTAGTCAGTGAGAAAAACATGGGGGTGGATGAGAAACAATAATTCATTACTGTCTCTCCTGCAGTCAATTAAATATGTCTCATACGTAGCTGATTAAAGCTGCTTTTCTTTCCGTAATAATAATAATGAGATTCATTGGAAACAGACTGAGAGTAGGACCATTTCTCCCAGCATATCAAACCTTTAGAGGGAGGAAAAAAGTAAAACCCAAATGCCAGCCCCACAAGGTTGAGTTGGATTATACAGTCAATATCCATAGTTGCAATAGGTGCAAAGTTATTCTTACTACTCTGATGTTGACTCCTGTTCATAGCTTGACCTGCTGAATCTTAGCCAGGGCACCACATCTGAGAAGTTTTCACACATGACAAATGCATGGGTCAGAAAGCTGATGATCTGATGTCTACACACCCAAGATTAACATAAAGATCACATGTGAAATCATAGACTGCCTCGTGCAACAAAGGACCCTCCCCATCCCCAACTTCTCTGCTTTTAAAATAGTATAATTATAGAAGGATTTCAGAAAACCAATCTCTATAATGTCCTTCTCTTTCTATAAAATCTATTGTTATTTATTTCCAAGCTCCTTAAGAGGCTACGTACTATTTTGCCAGGCTAAAATATGCATTGCCCTTACAATTTTTCACACTTGCTGTCTCCTCCAATTTGATTCACATTTTCTCCCTTCTGTATCTATTTCCCTGTCCAAGTTAAAATGTAAAATAAAGTAGAAGAGGTGCTTGGGCCCCTGAACACATTGCTGAAAGGTTCGTTTTTCTGCACACAAGTGTTCAGAGTATTTCTCACAGAAGAATAGCATAAATTATGGAGATTCCAGTCACAGAACAGTGAATGGTATTGTCAGTTTGCTTAGGAAAAACTAATGAGGTTGTAAAGAAATACTGTCTGCTTTATAAGAGTAAAATTTGACAGCTGGAAAAACAAGGGCAATAGGCTGGTTTCCATTTTCCATTGATTTTAGCCCCCAACATTCAGAAGACTTCCTTTTCTGCAAAACCACATTCACACTGCCTACACACGAACACACAATGCTCTTTTGCTTCAAGCCAGAGGCAGATTAAACTTCATTAGGAGAGTAGGACTTGAGGAAAGTTCAAACTGTAACAGATAGTAATTTGACAAATAAAGAATTAGGGTTTGTTTTACTAAGACAAAAATAAAGGCCAGAGCAAGGTTCCCATGGCTCTTTTGTGCCTTTAGCCACTGGGTAGGAATACCATCCCTTTTCATAGTCTGGTTTACATACTGTATAAGCCTAGTAGACACATACCATGGCTTTTTTAATGTATTTAAGCACTCAGTGAAAGCACACATCTCTCTCATTAAATTAAAAATAAATAAAAAAAAAGAAGGCATATAAAGTATTTCCCTTACAGCAAGAAATAAGAACAGGAACTTGAATATGTGTCCGAAGTATTCTTAAGTATGTGCAGGAAATATGTAAGGCTCAGCTTAAAATCAACAAGAATGAATGCATTTTATGTCTGAATAGACTTCATTAGCTTTCTGTAGCAACATTCTCACCCAAGCATCCTCATATTTACACATTCCCAGGCCTCGTTGTTCTAGGATAAAGGATGGATTATTGCAGGTGAGTGACAGATACCTGTGGTAACTGATGGGCTGTGATTTGAGAATTTAAGTTCTTCTCATTCAGTAGCAAACTGTATCATGGCTAATGTGCAGTGGCACAATCCCATACAAAGGTCTCTGGCATCATTAGCTGAAAACCTTTTATTAATATGTATTGGATGAGCTTCAACAGACAATCTACCTGCTAAATGTTGTACACTGGAATGCACAATGTACTAGATAGTGACTGCATACAAAAAATATTACAAAGTGAGGGCTAATACAGAATGATGTGCTGAAATGTCTTGGCAAAAAAACTATGAGACTGTCTCCTGGACTGGAATGCAAAGCCACTGTGTCTTTGTGTCTGTGCTTGTTCTTGAGAATTAGTCACCTCAGCCTGGGAGCTGAAGCAACCCTGTCAAATAAATGCTCCAAAAATCATCAGGCTTCTTTTAACATCACCTGGAAGTATCTAAGGGAGAATCTTTGAGGTCAGGAATAGGACACAAATCTTGGTATTTAGTTGTCTTATTCAGGTCTGCAGGGAGGTACAACTGTTAGCTTGGAATCTGCGGAAAGATTTGCCTGAAGAGAAATGTTTGCATAGCTTACATTCAAAGAACTGAGCAGACACTACTTTCTTTTCTGCATTGTATATAAGAAAGAGAGAGAAAAAAATGTTTTGATTTCCGTATTAATTTGGAAGCAAAGAGTTGGAAGTTCCAGTTCCAGTCCGTGTTCCTTGAGTAATGTTGTAGGTAGGAGACATAAGTTAATTAAGGTTCGCTTTTCACTCCTCTCTTTAGCCCCTGCCACGATACACAAAAAATAATGCACAATGAGCTGAATTTGACTGGGAAGCTTAGGGGGCTCAGATTAGATCTTAGTTGTAAGTGCAATGTCTTGTTTTCATAATTGCAACTTTATTTTATAGTAACCGGTAGCTCTGTAAAACAGAGAAATTGTCCTTTAGGGACAGCCCCTGGATGGTGGAGGACTGAAGCTGTGGCCAGCTGCTGTTCTGTTCTTCACGTCCACCAAATGATTCATGCAGTCTGCTGAAGGGGCATTGGCCACCTGCCCCCAAAATCTTCTCTTTGATTGTCTTCTGCACAGATTAGATCTCATAGATCAGTTGTTCTCCATCTCCAAAGTTGAATGTTGGAAAACATATAATTTTCAAAGGCTGGTAACACTTTGTCCTGGCTTTAGACTGGCTCACAGATGCCAAAACTGTGCAATTTTGTGCATGTTGCCAGAAGGTACTCCTGTGCTTGGAGGTTTTAAGTTCTTGCTGCGGTGAGTGAACAAATTTGTCAGTTCTATTGCTAGTGATCCCCAAAAGCTCCATGCAGACATACAGAGGTGCCTGTGTCCTGGAATGGATTTAAGCCCTGGTGAATAACTCCTTTAAAACTTTATAAGGTTAATTAAATTGTCATTTGGTACTTTGTAAGAACAATTTGTGTTATGACTTGAAGGAAACTACTGCACTGAAAGCAACTGTAAAATGATGAAAACTGTGAATTAAGTTTTCTAAATTATTTTTACAGGAGTTAAGGAAAAAAAGCAATAAAATGAGTCAGGGTGAAAATAGTACATTTCTTCAAAATAAGGCCTACATTGTAATCAATATGTGTATCAGAAAAATCCTGATGATACAAATTTAAAACACATTAAATGCAGGGCTATATGTACTTACCCAGTGCTGAAGTGTGTAATGAATAGAAATTGCTTTATGTTGCAATTAGAATTTGTGCTGACAGTGAAAAATACAGTTTGAAACCACACATTTGGACTGACTCCCTTTTCTCTCTTTGTCATTCAAGTAGATTTCTCAGCTGTGTATGTGGGGGCAGCTGCATTTACCTCTAATGAAATTACAACAGCAGAGAATTTGGCTCTGTTTCATTAACTTCACTTGTTTCTTGGAGCTTTTATGTCTCATTCCCTCAAGCAACAGGATAGATATCTATTCAAGATACTTGTGAATTCAGAATACTTTATATTTTCTGCCTCAGGTAAGGAAGGTATCTAAATCTCTCTCTTTTCCTAAGGTACACATGTACACACACTATTCTGTCCCTTTATCTACATGTGTAAACATACACACAGGCACAAAAGGTCACTGTGAGACCTCTGTCTTAAGAAATAGACCAAATCAATATTTAAATCCAATCCTAATGAAAAGATGTGTTATAAATGTAGGAACTGTGAAAAACAGAACTATTAGAAATCTCAACTCCTCTAATCCACCTAATTTTAGTGAAAAAGTGTTTGCTCCAGCACATTTTTGTAGTGCTTTCTCTTGTTCAGTAAGGAATGCCTTAAGCACAGAAACTTTTTTCTGAGCTGTTATTTCAGGAAGAAGAATTATTTTCTAACTGTGAGCCTTTGTTTTCTATTTTGTAACTCTTTTTAACAGTGAATTATACTTTTGTGCACCATACTAATGCTATCCAGTTTGAGCACTGAATACTCACACAGAAACTGTTGCTATGTTGCTTTACAATATATTTTTACCTTGCTGGCCATGCTTGGTTTCTTTGTTTGCTTGTTCATGATTTCTTGATGTTCCTTCATAATTCAGTCTCTTTAGTCTCTTGGATACTTTCGGTGTTCCAAACTTGTGCCAGTTGTCCTTCACATTACTAATACTAAAAAACTTGGAAAGAAAGTTCATTATTCCATGGATAAACTCAGGGTGGTAAAGGGCTGTTCTGTGATGGGATTCTTCCAGGTAGGGTTCAAAGTGATGCTAAATAAAATGCAGAGCATTTTTAATTTATTTCTTGCAGGTGCATACACTTCTATTGTTCTAATAGTAATTTAATGCGTGCAATTCCAGACTGACTCCCCTGCAGTTGGTGAATATGCATCACCTTCCTAATTGTGTATTAAGGGATTAGATTTGAAATGGTAAAAGTACAGTGAGCCAAGCCCACAGGCTCACTCACATATCAGCAGTGACACAGAACTGGTGAAGTAATGGAGCCAAGACTTTGGACAACTCTATTTACATGCTTATGTGGATGCTGTTTCCTGAAGCTTGTCATTTTGCTATCGACTCACCAGCTGCACAAATGCACAGGGCTGCACTCTCAACTTTTTAATTTATTCAGGCACAAGTCTGTTCTTGCCTTCTGGAGGCCACGTGTGCAGCCCAACAGCAGCATGAATTAGAGAGTATGTTTTTCCAGAGGCTTTCAGACTAATTCATCCTAGATTTTGCCAGTCAGCTTGATTGGAGATGGAAATCCCCAGTTTTACCTATGAAAGTAAATGATACCTGAAGGTCACTCAGATAATTTCCTTATTGGTACCGGAGACAGGATTACCCTGTCAGGTGTTGGTGGAGGCCCATGTGGAGTTGGATTGCTGGTAAGAGCAGGTAGTGATGCTTCATTAGGCTCCTTATCTGAGGAATTTATCTCCCCACTTCCAGCTGCAGCACTTAGGTGTCAGAGCAGTCTGCTGCTTACAGAGAGATCCAGACACAATGTTGCAATCCTGGAATAGAGGCTTCATAATGTAGGAAGCAGACCAGTTAGTGTTTCTAACTCTGTGACTGATACTGTCAGTATTGTTACCAGTGTTGGAATATGCCGGTGAAAGCCGATTTCACCAGATTCGTTCATAACAGGGTCTGGCTGCCAATGCTAACCCTTTCTTTGTACATTCTTCATGTGAATAGGAGCATCTCTTCTGCCGAAGGCTTCATTAGAAAGCAGGATTTTGACTTACATATAAACTTATGCTCTGAACAGCCTCATACTTAACCAAGAAGGGCATTCAGGTCTGAAGTTTTGTGTGAGCCTCAGGCTTGGTGCAGCATTGTTTTCTCAGACAATTGTCACCGGTGCCAGCAGCCCTTATTACACAACTTTTCAGTCTGCTGCCTCCTTGGCCCTCTCTCAGCATCAAAATATACTCTGCAGAAAGCAGCCTCAGCATGCCCTGAAAGGAGATGAAAATGTAGTTCAGCAGTGGAGTCTTTACTGCTGTTGTGCAACATGCATGTAAAATCATCTCCTTATGCCTGTTGTTTACTGTGTAACAGGAATTGAGGAATTTTCAGTTTAAGGAGAAAAAGTTCAGCTGATCCAGTTTCTTGGGATGGAGCACAAAAGGGGTGTAAAGAAACAAGTGCTTAGGGGGTGTGAGTGGGCTTTTGTTAAAGAACAATAGAAAACAAGAAAGACTCACCACAATGCTCTGGAAAAGCTTGTAATTTGTAAGATATTTTCAAAGCAATTGTGTCCTTACAAAACAGGACCCAAGTAAATATAACATACAAAATAAGTTAGACTTATATGGGTTGGGTGATTTTGTTTGGTTGGTTGGTTTTGTTTTTTGGGTTTTTTTTGTTGTTGGGGTTTTTTTTTGTTTGTTNTGCATAAGATACCTGAAGGCAGTTTTAACTTGCATAGGCTTCAAAGGATTGTAATATATGATATATGCAAAATAAGAAGAATTTCTGGTTTGTTCTTTTGTCTTCTTTATGGATAAATGTCTGTGTGCCAGGCAGCAGACAGATTTAAAGTGCAGAAGTGTTTAGGTATGCAAGAGGGAATGGTGTTTAATTAATGATGTTTAATTAATTTGATGCTACTGTTCCTTAAGTAGAGTAAATGAATGTAATGAATGTAGGCAGTACCTTTTGAGCCCATTAGCTTTATCACTTCCTTGAAGGTATGAAAAAATGTGAAGGCAGCATCAGAAAAAAATATAAAATAAAATCCAAAATGCTTATATTTTCACTGGAATCTTTAGAATTTCTCCTTGGATTTTAAAGCAGTTTTTCATTGCCTACTGAAGAGGTTTTGCATAAAAGCCATAAAGCCTGGATGAGAATGTTGTGCAATATTAACCATTTCAGGAGGCTCTGTGTAGGAGGGCCGCTGAGTAAACTACGGAAATGGCATCAAAATCTGTAAGTCTGGTAGGAAAATAAGACTCTGCTATCACTCTTTGTGTGTATTAGCCATCAGAACTGAAAATCAGAGAAAGCAGTCCTTCTAATCTTCTGTTAATTTTATGTCATTTTCTCTCCTGCTCATCTCTGTTATTACTTTACACAACTAAAGGTAGAGTTTTGTGTAGTAATGCTACAGCAACTCTAATGATCATTCTTGCTGAGCCTGGTTTGCTCATGTGCTTTTCACACTTCAAGACTCACCCATGTCTGAACAGGGAATTGGGTTTTCCTGGGGCAGTGACTGTGAGTGAATCTGGCCATCCCTGTCCCATCTCCACGTCTCCATGAGAGCAGCACGGCTTCCCACTGGCTGCCACAGCCACACAGGATTCCCAGCTCTGCTCTGGGGGCTGCTGTCTGTGCCAGGGCTGAGCTCTCTTGACTTTTTGCCCAGATGACAGAGCTGCCCTGCGAGCCTGTGCAGGGTCACAGCCGTCCCCCCGTGCCCTCGGCAGGGAGCAGAGCAGCCTTCCCGGGCAGAGATGCCACTGCCAGCGGGCAGCTGTGTCTCAGCAGTGTATTTTTGGAAGTCTCTGAACTTTACAGTCAAAGATGTGCCAGAAGTATTTAGGAAAAGTTCAGGAGACATGGAGCACTTGAGTGCTTGCTTACTGACCCTCTGGCCTGACAGTGTTAATAAAACTTAGTTTGACAGTCTCCAACTCAGTTTAAGAGGATAAAGCTTGCAGCTGCAGGTTAGTTTGTTTCAGTTTCCTCATGGACTGCAATAGGCTCCTTAGAAACTCTCAGCATTTTTTAAAAGTGATTAAAATATATTTTCAGGTTCCTAATACAGAAAAGCTTTTAAAAATATCATTTTTCCAGGAATTTGTCCTGGAATAATGTGGGCTGAGCGAGCTTTAGCACCACCAGTGCTGGTGCTGCACTCTGATCAGCAGCAGAGTGAGATGGAGGTTGGAGAAGAAGAGGTGGCGAGTGATGGCAGGAGGAAAGCAGAAGTGGACTCTGCTTCAGAATGAGCAGACCCGTCAGGAAAGTACTGAGCTTAATTAAAGTGGGAAAGAACTATTTTATTTTAATTTTCTCCACTAGAAAAGAAGTAATGAAAAGCTTTGGTTACTCTGTCATGGAGTCTAATTTAGTTAACCTCAGCTTCCATGGAAGGAAGAACTGTTAAATCATGTTAAAGATGAATAAAAGTTACCTGTTGCGTCAAGTGTTCCACCTTTTCTTTCTCTAATTCTCCTAAGTATTTCCCACGAGGGACTCATTGGCTTGTCAGGGGATTTAGCATTCATCTAACAGTCCAGAAACATAATTGTCTCATGATTTGGTATTACAGCAGTATTTTGAAGTGATTTGCGGGAAGGGCAGAGTTTTGAGGAATGACACAGTGCCTGCTGTCTTCTCACAACAGGGTTTTGCCTCCCCTGTGTGACCACCCACCCTCCTCCTGTGCACGCTTAGCACCTGTGGAGGGCTGAGTGTGTGCTGCTCTTCCACTGTGCCTCTTCCTGCTCTGCACTTCTTTTCTGAGTGCCTCAGCTGGAATATGTTTTAAATATTTAACTTTGCCACTTAATATAATTTGTAAGTCTAGACCAAAAAGTTTCAATAAATATGAGTTTTTATACTGCTAAACATATAAATTTAGTACACTAAATACTGATCTAATTCACATATGGAGGTATTTTGTGTGGGGAAAAGATGGTATCTCATTTGAAAAATAATTTCCATTATATTCCGCCCTTGTAGCTATTTTGGGGTAGACACAGCACAGACTTTTGGTGTGAGCCAAACCAGCTTTCTTTGTGTTCTAACATAAAGCCCATTAAGCATTTCACAGGAAGACTCTTCTAGATTGCATGGCTGTCCAGCTGTCTGGCCAGGCTCTGTACAACAGGTGTTTAGTTATGATCTCAGTTACATATATGCCAAGTCTCTGGTGCTGCCTCTGAATACTTTGTTTTACCTCAAAATCTAATCGTTTCAACTTGATATCACTATTGATTGTAAATCCAATGATCATGAATTCCTGTCCATAATAAACACAGTGGAAGACCCAGTTCTGAAGCTCATTTGGTTTAAAAAAAAAAAGGCAGTTACTAAGAATGAATTATTATTCCTGTTTCAAGAATTAAAATCAATAATTAAAAATGTCACATAGACTAACACCCACTTTTTCCATGTTTTTCCTTCTAGCCATCAACATGTTTTACCCGGCAGGTCTAACAAACAGCCATATGCCCTCTAGTCTCAAGGGAACTAGTTCCAGCTTGAAAATCAATATGTCACTACCAGGCTGTGGTAATAGATGCTTACAGCAGCAGGTTTATATAAGCTAATGGTACTCTGTGCAACAGCAGCTCATTTAGATGAAAGGGTTGCCTAGTCTCATTCAAATGTTTGGGGCAGCAAAAGATGAATGGTTGTAAAAGCTGATCAAAATGGTAATTTGTTCACTGATGAGCAGCCTGTCTGAAGTTGCTGCTCTGGAGATCCTACCAAGGGATACGGTATACACTAGTCCGTGAGGTTATTTCTGCAAGGAGCTTTCATATTTGTAAAGACTGTCACTACCCTATCAGCTGTCATGAAACAATAGAGTTTAAATTGCTTTGGGTTTTTTTTCATGCGTGAACATCAACCCCTCTGGATTTGGATAATCTGGAAGAAGTCTGGAGAAATCCAAAATTGTAAATATGTTTGTGAAATTCAGGTAGATTTTTACAAAACTTCCTAGAAAACACCAAGGCCTGGATTTAATGTATGCTTTGAAAAGAGAAAGGCCTAAAATTAAGGAGTTTTATAAAAGAATCCTGCCTTCATTTTTTTTGGTGTTTTGTTGTGGAGAACAATGGTGACAGGTCACATGGATCAAAGTTTGTTGAAGCAACTATTTTTTATGTTGTGTGCCATTGCAAAGCCATTCACAGTGCTGTTGGTGACGTCCCACTTGCTTCCACAGAAGGTTTATTTACACCACTGCTGCTGATACATCCTGCCCTAGGGTCTTTCAGAGGAGTTAAAATACTCTTCCAGTGCAGTGTATCATTGCCTCTTTCGGAGCAATTGTGAGCAGTCTTCAGTGCCAAATACAGAAGGAGCTGCAGACATGTACATTGTTACAGATGTGTACAAGTTTCCTTTCTTTCCATATGCTGCAAGGTAATACTCAGTCTCATTTCTTTCTCTTGCTTGGGATGACCACAGCATGGTTTTTAACCTAAAATATGTGTTTGAGTTAGCAAAGACAGGAGCAGGGTTTTGGCTAGAAAATGCAGGTTCATCAAGTCAACTAAGATTTCTCTTCTCTCTTTATGAATGGTGACCAACAAGATTTCCAGACTTTACTGTGTAGTACGCAGCCCATTTTATGGAACCTACTTATTCCCATCAATGCCTTTCAAAGATAAGTTGCCTCTCTAGATTTGCTTCCATCTAATACAGGAAGTCTTGTGGCAGTCCTTTCCACTCCTTTTCTATTATTTAGGATAAAATGACTTGTCTGAATAATTCACATCCACACATAAGATTTTGCTTGAGTTCAGCTCTAGAACTGAGTGAAATTTTGTGCAGGGGAAAGGAAAGTAGTTCCTAATTGTGTCTGTTTAATTCATACATGCATGGTCTGTGGGGGCTTATTTAAAAAGAGTTGAAACACATAAGCCAGTGTACATCTTAATCTCATGTTCAGACATGGTGTTCTTAGCTTAAATAATTTGTTAAAAAGAGCTATTTAACAACCCTTTGTAACTTGTGAGAGCAAGAGCTTTTGTTGTTGAGCTTTTAAAATCTAACTAAGCTGTATTTTAGTGATGTAGGGTAACTCTTTCTGTTTATTTATTTCAAACTCTTCCAAGCTCTTCCAGCAGCTTGTTTTACATATATTTATAAGTGAAGTTTCATCGAAAGGACATGTGGCCTCTTGTTTGCAAATTTACAGGGTGCATCAAAGGACATTATAAATACACTGAAAATTTCCTCTAGCAAGAAGCAAAACCACCAGGTTATTTGTGCACTATGCATGTTTATAGCCTGCTTCAAAGCTTTTAGTTACCTTAGCTCTGAGCCGTGGAATCTCTCTTGCAATGCATGAGGAGGTCAAGAACTCCTACAGACATACAGACATCAGCCTGGCAGACTGAACCCGACCTAACAATTCAGTGTACACACTAGAGTGTTTCCTTTTGTCTGAACAATGGTCTGAAGCCCTGGAAAATACAAAGAAAACCTCACTTTTGGCATCTTTCTAAAATCGGATCCACTGTCCCTTAAAGTCAGTTGAAAGATTCCCATGACCTAAACAGGGCTGTGGAGGCTCTTGCCTCAGAGGGAGCCTGTCTGCGTTCTCTGATAGGATCCCAGGTTGGATAAAAAGGGAGAAACTGACAAACTGTATTATCAAATATCAGAAGGCATAAGAGCTTGTGAAGCCTTTCCATATATTAGGTCAGCTATTCACAGAGCTCCCCTTCACATCAGCCTGGAAATAGAACTGATGAGTGAGCGTGTGTAAGAATCAGACTCATTACAAAAGTCTTCAAAAAACCCATCTGTGTGAAGAGAGCATTACTGAAGGATCAGGTCAATCACTAAAAGACTAGAAAATAACCAGCCTAAATTTAAATCAGCTGCTTTGTGATCGTGTATTGTGAAATTACCATTCCAGTTTTTTGTAGGCTCCCTGCACCTTTGGAATTAATGAAGGCCTGAGATAGGATTCCTGGCTGGGGATCTCTGCCATCAATTGCAGAAGGGACAAAGTGGAAGAAAAACATTTCAACTCAATGTTTCTGAGGAAATTGAGTCTTCTCCTTGCCTGTTCCACAGTTTTCGTTGACAATTCTAGACCAGTCGATTAACTAGTGTTTTCGGATGGTCACAAAGTGCTTTTAGCAGGGCTGGGATTTCTGTTTGTGAGATTGTGAAGTGCCAAACACTTAAACTTTCCATTTTCCATCTATAAGTTACTAGACATGTTATAGTAATAATTTAGTTAAGATTTCTAAAGACATTCAGTTGCTGATTTGAGCAGCATTGAAAAACTCCAGCGGAATTAAGAATATTGTTTTCAGGAGAGGTCCGATGATTCCTAGAACTGAGGAATGAAGATAAAAAAAAAAAAAAAGAAAAAATAGCTTCAAGGTTATTCAATGCACTGAAGGAGTTAATTGGAGTACTAAGGAAAAATGTGCTGATATAATTAAAGAAACACATTACAATTCATGGTATTATAATTCACAATAACACAGGGGTCAAATTAGATTTTGTTCAGGCAGTTTTCATCTCCTGAGTGCTTGAATTTGCAGTGTTAGTTTTCTTTCAAAGTAAAGCTGAATGAATTAATAAAAAACTTAACAACAGTGTTTTGAAAGCATTCTGAGTGCTTCCTTCCTCTTCTGCTGAAATTCTGCCATCATACTCACGCTCATAAAAATCATAAACCGTATTTGATTTTTGAAGTCGTTCAGTCCTCTCTCACTTAAGTGGCAGTGGCACTGAGATGACCCTTGTTGATGAAACCCAAAGGAGAAATCACTTTTAACCATAGTGCAGCCTCCCTCCTGGTGTTACATGGTGTATTTGGTGGGTGTTCCCTCCATATCCTGCCTGAACTCGCGTTGGAAGGTAAGGTAAAAGGTGTAAGATAATTTATCGTAAGCCTGATTCTGAATTGTGCAAATACTGCAAATGGTTTTTTTTTTTAATCCTGCAGGTCTTGAAATGAGTAAGAAATCTAAGTGAAAAGTACAATAGATGTATATATTCTGTAGCTGACTGAAATAGGAGTAAATAAACATATTGTGGTTGCAAGTTTAACAGTTTAGTGTGGCAGAAGAGAGAAACACTGTTCTTAATTCAAGAAGAACAAGTCAAAGGATATTTATCCAAGCTAGATAATTTCGAATGTGAGGCTGATTATCCTATACAAATTTACGGGAAGTGTAGGTTCCTCAGTTCCAAGGCTATGGTTGTACTAACAAACACAACTTTCTAGGAGCTTTCCTGGATACTAATGCCATGGGGCATGAAACAGCCCAGGTCTCCACTGAAAATTACCTTTTGTGATCCTTTTGTCTCCAAAAACAGGGAGTCTGCATCCAAAGCATTTGCTGGTAATCATACATCCTGGAAATTTCCATCCTTAACCTGACCTCAGTATTTGGTTGGGAAAGTGCTGCCAAGTAAAGCCAGGTTCCTGTTATCACTGTTCAACACTACAGATTTGTGTCTTCAGTGTTGCTCACAGAACAGGGACTTTCTCTTACCAGCTAAGTGCAGCATTGCAGGGTCTTCTCAAGAGCCCTTCAAGGATGATAATGTCCAAGTGGGTCAGAGCCTGGTGGATCAGCAAAGATGAGGCTGCTCTTTGCAAAGAGGTAAACAGAGGGTTTAAAAAAGTACAGACATGTCAATAATATGGGAAGCAAAAAGCTTCCAAATTAACTAAAATGCTGTAGAAGTCAGTTTAAATGCATTGGAAGGACAGAGATGTGAATAGAATCAGGCAAAGTAGACTTATAAGGACTAAAGTAGATTTTAGTCAGATCCAAATTCCTTCTTTGATAGAGTGTCTGCTTTTATGAATGTGAAGAAGTGCATCTGTTACAACTTGACTCAACGTTGTCCCATTTCAAATTCATTGAAGTAAACTATGGAATTAAGGTGTAGATTAATTTAATGTATGCTTAGTGGGTGGAAAATAATTTAGGAATACTGTTTTGCTGTCAAACTGGAAAGACTTCTCTGGTGTGATTACAAAGTGTCTGTCTGGAATCTATTTCTAGTACACATTTTTCAGCAGCAGTTTGGATGATGGAATAGAATTTCCACATTTGAAGATGAGAGTAAGCTGAGAGGAATTTCAAGATTTTTGGAGGATAAGGTCAAAACTCAAAATAATTTCACTTAATTGAAAAATGGTCTGAAATCAATAAATTTAAATTCAACAAGGAGAAGTGCAAAGTCTGTGTGTGCAATAAAGGAGAGGAAATTAAGCGGTAAGATAAGAAAAGGAAGAAAATTGTGCAGCAGCATCACAGAACTGGAGTTAGAACTGGATTTAGTCTACCTTGCAGGATAAGAAATGAACAGCGTAAGTGTGTCAGATAAATTCACAGAAATGTCCATGTCAGGAACAGGAGGCAGTTACTCTACTTCACACTGATGAGTGCGGTTTTGGTCACTGCATTTAGGAAAGATATAGACAAAGCGAAGTCTGGAGGATGGCAGCAGGGCTGATAAGAGGTATAAAAGATATGACCTGCAAGGAAAGCTTGAAATAACTGGGTTTGTTTAGTCTGGAAAGAAGAAGACTCATGGTGTGGGAGAAGGGAACTTGATAACAGTTTTCAAAACTATTACATCCATGGGGGTTATCAGTTGCTCCCCAGATCCATGCAGGACAAGATAGGAAGCTACTGACTAAATTTGTAGTAGGGATTCAAAAGAAAAACTTCACTGGGCAGACTTAAACAGAGGTTGTATTGGAAGAATGGGAGTGATGGTCTGCAGAGAATTACATGTTTGTCAGAAAAAAACCATGGTGAACCTGTCTACATGTTGACATATCTACTTGTCTATATATTGATCCTTCTTCAGCTTAGCACCATGGTATAATAACATTGTGATCCCCAGCAGCTCTGCTTCTCCATTTTGACTTGGTCTGTTACTTTAGCATCCATGTCTATGGTATAATAAATAAAACATGCATTTCTTGCCTTTGCTGAAACATAAATTAGTCAAGTAATTGGCAGTAATCCACAATTTTTAACATTTTTTAATGAAAAGTTATTTCTCCAATAGTTTTTTAGGAGGAAGAGGTGTTGGTGTTTGGTGGTAATGAATTATATATTTTCTATATATCAGCATTTCATAATTTAATATTTAATAATACCGATATATTTCACACAGTTTTGTATGTATTCTATACATTTCCATGATAAAGTTGTCTTGTTTTCATGGTCTTTCCATCACGGTGTTCTAGGACTTATAGACTGCTTATTAAAAACTGAAATGTGTAGAAGTCAGCATCCACACAAACTTCCAAATGAACACTTTCCTCCAAAATTGTAGTAGTGGTCATAATTTTTGGCTCTAGTATGGATTTCGTTTTTCAAAATGAAAATGAGCAAATCTAAATGTACTCTCTGGGATCCATAAAATCGTACAATATTTTGCCACCAGCTTCAGTGGAAATAAGACCTATTTTTAATAGGCTAAAGGTGGCTTCAAAATCCACTTTTCAATTGCTTTTGTAAAATTGCATGTTTCCTGATACAGCTCTGGGATGACTGCCATCTCTGAGTGATGCCATCATTTGGGTTGTGGTGCACAGTGTTATAAGCCTGGCATTTCCCACATTTTTCATTCATGTTTCCTCTTTCATAAATTTTTCAGCCTTTTTTTTTTTNTTACTGCACTGAAGATGTCTGTTAACATTTCTGGAATCCTTTTAGGGATGCCCCATGTTCCTACTAACTCTGACTCAGTTAGAAGTTTAAATGGAATGGCATGGTATGCTCAAAGAAAATACAACCCAGGCTATTGGAATGAGCCATATATACCAGAAAGGAAAAATGTAAATTGGAATATATGACTCCATTGTTACTGCCAATAGGTTTTGACATGGCAATTCTCTTGGTTTTGTGTTTTTTTACCTTGCTTTTGTGCATTAGAGCGTTCTTTGTGATCTCAAGCGTGCACTCACCTTTAGTTGCTGCTCACTGCTTCTGGAGTGCCTTTGGTCATCAATATTAAATGAACTTTAGTTTTGAACTCCCCTAGATGCATTTGTAAGAGTGTGCCAGTCCACCTTCAACACTGGAAGCGAGGTAGTGACCTGTGAGCTCTCTGGGCACATTGAGCAAAGGCAGCAGACACCAGCACCCTGAGGGAAAAGGAAGGAAGCAGAGGCTGGTGAGGAGGGAGCCACAGGGCTTTGAGGGTGAATAAAAACGAAGTGACAAAGGGTAGGAGAGAAACAGAGTGCAGCATATAATAAAGGAAGAAACAGAAATTTTGCACCCTGGCTTCATCTGAAGTTCATGAATTCCTGTGGATTCTGCAATTCTTCCTAAAATGAGTGACATTATCAGATTTTGGATCCTAGCAGTATGTATTAGTATTCTGCAAATGAGTAAATAAGCAGCCTCATTTTGCTACATAGTGAATATGCTCTTCTGAAAAGTGCACCATAAATTAAATTGATTGATCACATTTTCCATCTGGTAAGTGCAAAGAAAAATAGCTTAATTTTGTGTTATTCATCCCTTTCACCCTTAAAATGGGTTATTGCAATTGCTATTTAGCTAGAACTGCAACCAGAAGATTCTTCTGTTGTTTGTGTACTCTATATGTGCAAAAGAATTTTTTTGCCTTGATGTACTAGGTCTTCAAACAAATAAACCATGAGCAATGAAATCCAGGAAAATATTTTTTACTCTAAAGGCTGTAGTGGCATTTTGGTAGTATTTCAAAGGATTTCACTTTTACAAAAAACAGTCATCAATAGTTATAAGTAGTTTTATTATACAACAGTTTGTGAAATTATACTACACATTCACATCAAACATATGGATGTACAACAAAAAATTAATTATTTGCTTCAGTGAAGTTGTCTTGAAAGGCCGTAGAAGTGTGGCTGGTATTTACCTAGTGGTTGCATATGACTTCTTTACACGTGCAAATAGTGCCTAAGTGACCTCCTGAAGAAAAAGGAAAGCTAGCCTAGCCTAGATCTGCCAAGATTTGAAGAGAAATACTACAATACTACAGAAGGCATTAAGCCAACCTAACTCACATATATACAGAATATATTTGTGTGAAAGTGTTACTGCACCCCTATGTTAAACTGAAAAATTACAACTCTTTAGCGCAAGATTGGTTTAAATTAGTGATATACACACAGGACGCAGAGGAGTGACTAAACAACTGATGAAGCTGATTTTGAAAGAGTGGGCCAAGGTGAGCCACTATTCCTCATTGAGCAGCAGTAGAAAGGAAGGACAGGAAGGATTTGAGAGCTTCTGGCTGAGGTCAGAACTTGATCTTTTGTAGTTAGGGTTTGCTTTTTATTTGAAGTTCAGTGTGGATGTTTTGCTTGGACTAAGCTGTCCATGCTGCCACACCTGAGGTAAGCACAGCAGAACTGGAAGCTAGATCTGTTTATCATGTTGGAGTGATGTGATTCTTTATGCTGATAGAGAAAAAGAAAGGCCACAGTTATTATATATTTATTATAACAATAATTATGTGGCTTTAGCTAGTAGAAGTGTAAAGTAAATGCTGCATGTGGTTAAAACATTAGTGAGTTAAAACCAGTGCTGGATCTGCACAAAGAGGAGGTATCCCCAGTGTTAGCTCTAAATGCATTTTTTTGACCAATCATATTTTTGTGAAGGTCAACCTTACCTCACACATATGAAAAACCCACTTACCTGTTAGCATTTCTTATCAACTATTCCCACAAGGAAAGATGAATATTTGATATGCTGAATGTATACAGTATCTGCTTTCTGGTGAGATTCTGGCTGTAAAATCACTCAATATTTCCATGATTAAATACTAGGAACCAAGGGGGAATGCATTTATTTGGCTGTTTGAAATGAAAGCCACAGATCTGATGAGTCTTACATACAGTTTGGTTCCAGGATGCATCCCTGGAAGTGGGACTTGAATGCACCTCTAAAAAGTACTGAAGGGTAGGGAAGCTCTGAAGTAGCCTTGCAATTAGGCTTGAATGTAGGTGCCAGACTGAATTTACCCATGAGGGAGGAAAAAGGAGAGTCTAATCCAGAGGCTTCTTTATTGAGAGTGTTCAGCTCTTTAAAGCACCATCATTTTTTGATATCTCAGTCCTCTGCTGTGCTCCAGAAAAACTCAAGGTTTTCCTATCAATAGTTAAAGATTTCTAGATTATGTCAGAAATTACTGTTGCACCAAAAAAAGGCAGCAGGTTACAGGCCTTGTACTTCCAGTGGGTTGATGCTTTTAAAAACAGCATAAAGATCATAATATAGTGATATACTGCGTACTGTACTCTTAGGGGTAGGATGAGTGATGATTTCTGTCTTCTTGACTTTAACGTGTAGAGACATGTACAAAAGTGTATCAACTTGGTATTTAAGATCTTGGTGTAATTTTTGGGAAGGGAAAATTACTTGGCAGTAAGGCAGAATGCCTAAGGAGATGGTACAGTGGGAATGTACGGACATTGATCTTCTGATTGTGCAAGTATTTGAAAATGATTTACTGGAAGGCATCAATGGCCTTAAGGATTCATAATTGTTTTCATTACAGTGGGGTTAAATCAACTATGTCATCAACATTTGTGTGCATACCTGTTCTGTTCTATAGCTATAAGGTGAAATCTTTCTAAAATGTACCTGTGACTGCAGCTGTGCTTTCTGGTCTGCCACACCGGCTCCTCTGCTGTCTAAATGGCTTGGTACAGCTTTGTAACTGTTAACTTTTCATGCCATTTAACAAAAAAATTGTTCCTTTCAATAACAGTGCCTCATTTGTTTGCAGTTGTAGGTAACTACGAGGTTACCACCTGCTGAGACAATAAAATCTTTGATGACACAGTGACTGGGGAGGTGGGGAGAAATGTTTGCTGCACTTCAGAGACTATGGTTTTGTTCACAGCCTGCTGGTTTGGATTAGAGTCAGAGATGAGTTTCCGAGTCAGCACGTACAGCACCCTGCCAGAAAGTTGTTCTTGGAGCTGCTGCTTCTTTGTGAAATGCAGAGGGAACCAAAAAGAAAAAAAAGAAAAAAGAAAAAGGAAATGAGGAATGGCTACTGGCAGCTTTTCACTCCTACATTAAAGGATGTTGTAGAGACAACAACCAACACTGTCTGGACTTGGATGCATCAAGTGCTGGGTGGGCAGTGCATTTTCTCACTTCTGATAGATTTTGCTGTTAGTACAGCAGTGTTAGAAAAGAAAGGAGAGTTTTCACTGAGACTAGCAGCACAAGCAGCATGTGTTTAATATGTGAATGAAGCAGTAGTTCTAGTTTTTATATAAAACATAGTGGAAAGTTTATTATATGTTTTACAATTTTGTATTTACCCTCAAAAGGAAAACACTGGTTTGAAAATTATAAAATGTATTTTCCCACAAGCAGATGAACATTTTTCCACTTTCTATAAAGAAGGGTGAACAAAACCATTATACTTACAGGGATTTAGTCAGCCTACACAACAAAACTATTTAAAGAATTTCAGCACAGTGGTTGTTTGTAAGATATTTAGACCTGTTCTACTGACTCAAAAACTTGAATGGTAGCAACAGTAATAATATTTAGCATTTTAAATATGTTTTTCAAGAAGGAAGAATCAAAAGCTTTGCAAGGCACATGATCCAATAGATGAACTGAAGGATAGAGAAGTTGTTTCGATTGTCCAGGTTCAAGAGAACCTACATTACTGCTTTAAACACAGGCATGAGTAGGATACAGCACCCCCACTCCTTTTCTGAAAGTGTTACATACCCTGATCAAGGTTTTAATATTTAAGCAAGCAAAATTACATTTCTGCCAATTTTGCCTGGATCTGTTTCTGCAGAAGGCTGGCCAAGCAGCTGTGGTGCCTCCTGCAGATGGAGGTGCACCTTCCTTCTGCCTAACAAGCTTTGAGCAAGTACCTTGTCTTCTGTCTGTGATTTCCCATCAGTGGATCAGCACTGATGCCATGTCACAGATACACTATGAGAATAAAGACACTTACAAATGTGACTTGTGTTATGGTAACCATAGGCATGTGAGACAGAACAAGGACATCATTTATTATTGTGTATGCCTGGACTTAGAGTCATTTCAACAGGGATTCAGTAATACAAAGTCTGGGTTGGTGCAGTCCACAGAGAGTGCATAATCAAGACTTCATTTCCATTATTTACTTTCATCTTAAGGCTTATGTAGTTATGCTTTATATAAACATCTAAAGGGAATTCCAGTTCTAAATTTAACTCTGCTGATCACTTATCAAGTGAGTTCTTGTATACTTATGCACAACTTGTTTAGAGCGACACAGCACGTATTGGAACAGAGGGAATATTTTACAGTTTATTTACTTAGTATTTCATATAGTCCTACCATAACTTTTGAAGAAGAATTCTAAAAAATTATCAATTGTAAAGCAACCATTTTGATACTGTCCCTGTATTCTTTGTAGTTTAAAAACTGTTCCCTAAGGAATGAAAAAGCATGAAAAGATTGTATTACTCATCCAGCTTTTTTACTATTGTGCTCTTCTTTAAGAGTTCTGCATCCTCAGTTTACAACCTTAAATGGAATTACTGCATTTGGTAATTGTAAACTAAGTACATGATTAAAACAAATTTCCTTTTCTGCATTTGGCATTACTTCTTATCTTTTTTTATTTTGTAAATTTTGGCAGAGACTACAGGACCATACATATTTGTGAAACACAGTATATTGTATGCCTATATTTTTAAATGACATTATCTTTTTTTCTGAAAGTACTAGAGGGTGGGGCGCTCAGAAGCAATTATGGCCTGACAGGACAGATTTTACTGAAAGTATGTGATGTTGCTAAACCTTTTAGATGGAAAATTCCTCTCATACTTTTCATGTTACAGCAATGAAATCTGTGTAATTATTCCAATCAGCAGATATGCAACGTGAATCACAAAGAAAACAAGATCAGAGTAATATAAAGCTATAAACATATTGAAAGGGGAACTTTAGCGTATTTTTGCTTACAGCAAACATATTTTTTTCTTGGAAGCAGCAGAAAGAAAAGCAGTGGGGCTTGTTGATGTCAGCAAGTGTGCTCTTTGAAGTCCTTGGAGGTGCAAAGCAATGAAGACAATTAATTCCAATCCAATAGTGGGAAAGAGAAGGGTGATGTTCCAGAAAACAAAACCTTTTCCTTGCTCACCTGGGTGACGAAGCTGTCTATAAAAGTGTTCTCTCATGCATTTTAGGTGAGATCTGTTCTCTCACAGATTCAGTTTGCTCCATGGACCAGTGCTGGAGGTGCCTGCTGGCAGCTACCTGGACAGAGGAACCCACTGGTTTCCTTGCTCAGAGGTCTGTGATAAGCCTCTGCATCACAGGGAGCCTTAGAGGAGGATAAACTTAGTGCACAGCCATGGTTTGTTTATAAAAACAAGTTGTCCTGGCAGAGAGTGTTAGCAGCCTTAGAACAGAGGCTGTCAGATCTTTTGCTATCTTGTTAGCTCTTATCTTCTGTCTGGGGATTGCAGTGCCTTCTGCTGTGTCCTGGTGTGCACAACACTTACTTCAGGCATTGTCATAGCTAGAGAAAGGCTTTTGCTATTGGAACATTGGATTTCTTGACTTGGTTAACTAACCTGGTAACGAAGCTTTTCATGCCATCTGCATCATGTCAGCAAAGTAATCTTCAGCTTAGACAGCAGCTGGGCATGGTTTTTCCTGACAGATGGTATCCTGTCATCTCTTTAGCAGCTGTTTGGACGTGGCTGTGTGTCAACGCCACCATGATATAATCATTGTATCCTGTGAAGCAAGCCCAATGTGGCCCTTAAAGCACTTGGCATCGTGCTGATGGTGGCATATTTTGCAAGAATATTTTGAAGAAAGGGTACGGAAACAAGAAATCCGAGCACGTGTCACATATGTCCTTCCTTTGCACCCTTTTATGGGAAGCGACAAATGTGTTCCAGCACTTTAACAGTAAGTCTTTTGCTGGTTACAAACCTAAATTTTGGATTTAGAAAGCTATATAGAGTTACTATGAAACCATGTCAGTTTTGCAGTAATGTTACATTGTCTGGCTTTATTCCACTGATATTGAAGACGGTCTTTTACATTTAGCATTTAATTGAAGTTCTAGATGGTGTCAACCAGCAAATTTTAAAATCAGTGAGAGAACATTTATGCAACTGGTGGAAAGCTGTTTTAAGAACATACTTAAATCTTTTCTCTCACTTGATGAATGTGGTCATGGCAATTCTAAGTCAAGGTGGGGATACAACAGTTAACAGAATCAATGCTCTGAAGAAAAATAGCAACAGAATAAATTTTCATGTTGGAATTCAAATGCTTAACCTGGTGGCTATAAGGAGATTCTTTACATTTTTAGACTCCTGTATTATAAATTACAAGCCTTAGCCATGTGTTTTACATCTGAAAGCTCAGTTCTATTTAATGTGCTCTCAAAGATCAAATATCCTTTTTTTTTCCTTTTTTTGTGTCCATGTATGCATCTTAATCACATTGTGTGCTTTTGCTGTGCCCATGCTTGAAGTCCCAAGTGTAGCACTGACAGATGTGACACGGTTCCTCCTATGGCTTGGTGGCTGTCCCTGCAGAAAGCTGGGTTGGCAGCCTTAGTGAGTCGTGTGCCTCTGTGTTTATATTTACACACATACACAGAGCTGCATCCAAGCCACTCTGGCCACTATCTCAGAGTTCAAAGAATCTGCAGTGTGAGTGTTAATTTTCTCCAGATGTAAGTTCTTTTGGTCAAACTGAGTTGTACGTAGGACCTCACCACAGGATCTCATTTCTGGTGCTTCCTTCTTTGACCTCTTCTGTGCAGTTAATTAGCAAGTACTGTGACTATCAGTGAGGACGGGCAGGTGACAATTAGGCTTTCTATTTCTATGGGCCAATATTTGATTTTACTGTCAGGCAATACGGCTTTGGTCAGTTACATGCACATGACAGAAAAAAACTCACATGGCCATTAAATCATTCCGTGTTCCTCAGTATTGATGAAGAATTAAAGAAGCTCAACACACAAATGTAGCACATGTTTACAATGTAGACAAGTGCACAACAATAGACTTCTTAGCTTCTTTGTGCAGTATTCTCTTTGTTTGTTTGTCTTTTTTGCTGACACTGAGAAATAACAAAAATATTCCCAAGATTATTGTGGGTTCTTTGTGCTCAGTAGCTGTGGAGGTTTAACTTGCTATTTTTGATTTAATTCTCTACAAAGGAGAAGTGAATAATAACAAATATGTCACTTTTCTGTCATCATTGTTTCCAAAAGGTGGTTCAAGAAAGTTTTCAAGGACATGATGTTCTTCAAGACTGATGAGTAGGCTTTGTTTTACTGAACTACAACTTTAAAAGACCAAAAAAACCTTTTCCAAACATCCAGGTTTCTGGCTTTGTGAGGATTCTACTTTTATTTTGAGCACAGCTTGACATGTCACTGCACCTAGGTTTTGCAGCTGCTCTGGTGTGCCCAGGGATCCTGCCAGTTGTTGAGGCTGTGAAGTTACTGGGAGCTGGATTGGTACCCAGGCACACCCAGCTGCAGTTTGGCTGGTGGTTCAGTGACTGACCATCAGTACAGCCAGATTATAGCAGGATTCTTTGTGCTGTTGGAGGGTCTGTCCCTTAGGTGAAACGTGAAACAGAAACCAAGTTACTAACGTTTGAAGACTCAGACCTAAAGTGTGAGTCCATATATAGCTCTGTAAACTCTAAGGCTCTGACTCTTGTGTTTGACCTACCATCTTTGTTTGATTTCAGTATCACTTATTCTTATCCTCAAGCTTGAGTGTTGTTTGCCAAGTGGTGTGAAACAGCTGTTCCCTTTAACCTGGAGCTGGTTGTTGAGAGATGTGTTCTCTAAACTGTGTTCACTCTTCTCTGGGCTGTGTTTTAAGGGTTAATGAAAGTGGTTTGAGATCCTTGGGGCAGTGTTGCTGCATGTTTAGTGTTTTACTACCTGCTGTTGGGTACTATTTTTTAAATTGCTTTGTATGCATGACCTAAATTTGTAAATCTAATACTCAAAATGGTGTTAGAAGGTTGAGAGCACAAACCTGTTTATTTGGGGACTATGGTCCAGTTTCTGACCTTCCACCAGATTTCCTCATGGAACTGTACTAAAAATAAATTAATTGTATCCAGATAAATAGTTCACATCCTATTCTCCTCCTAAGTGAAATTCAAAAGAAAGGATACAAAGTTTCATGCCAAAGCAGCTGATCTAGTCACAGAAAGGTCCTTCTGTCTGGTCAAGTATGCCACTTCTACTCAAGATGAAAACCTCCAAAAAGTAAGCAATTCCATTGCTTTTTCCCTGGATGTGTGTAGCAAGCAGCAGTAGAGCTCTTCCTGGAAGATGGATGTGAGGCTGTGTGCTTCCCTTGAGGGAGAAGGAAATGATTTTTCGAGAAAAAAAGTTTATTTACCAAGTGCAATAATACATGCATTTGTTATTTTTATATACTATGTTCTATCACCTTTTTTTTTTGCACAATGAGCACTTGCTTTATTATTCTAAACATACTAACTAATTGCTATGTGTAAGTTTTGCAATTTGAATGCTTGCATTGTCTCATAGCTAGATTTGCTGTTAGGCAATTATTGGTATCCAGTCAGACTGGATGAATAGAATTGTTGTACTTAGAAAGCTGAATGACTTATATGGCTTTAAGAAATTAATTAAAACTGCTACTATTTAGCCTGCAGGTATAGCTTATACAACTTAATCCTAGTTGTAACAGATACAACTATATTATGAGTCCATAAACACCAGTGTATTTCTAACTAGGATTTATTATTTCCCTGTGCAGTGTTAGGCAACAAATGAAGCTTCTGTGAAATATTTGTGCTGAGAAACTTTATCTGAAATGTATTATCATGTGGCTTGTTTTTGCAGTTCAGTCAGTTGCAGTGATGAGAAGAGCCTCAGCAAAGTCAGGATTTAGTTTGCTGATGATAAACACAAGAAGTTTGAAGGCCAACTCATGCTGACTGTGCTCAGTCCTTTCTGAATAAATGCTTCTGCCTGGACTTAGTTTAACTAAGTTAAACTAAGTTTAATCAGTTCACTGTCTCCATGACCTATTGGAAACAAAGTCTTCTACTGAATTTCGTTTTTTTCTATGAAGTTTTTCTATTGCCACTAATACTATACCTGATAAGGCAGATGTTTTATACAGATGGTTCATTCATACGGTCATCCTCACATCAGTTCCTTCCATGTCACATTTTCTGGAGCGATGTCTGGCAGGACCCACTGACTGGCCTATTGCACTGGGAAAATGGGCTTTTGGGGCAGAGAGATCAGGGTATTTCAGGCTAGGAGGAGCTCAGGAGTGCATTCTGGAAAGCACACTCCCTTGCAGAAGTCCTTGGCTGCAGCCCTGGACAGCACGTCCTGCCCGCCCTCTGTGAGTGCCCTGACGTGGGGGATGCACCCGTTCACACGACCCTGCGTGTGGAGCCTGGAGTGTCCAGGAACAGAAACTTGGGAGGTCTCTGATGCACTTGGACCAAGCCCTGTGTAAGAGTCAGCGCTGATAATTGACTGTCTCTGTGCCTGACATCATGCCTCAGTTCGTCAAAGAAAGAATCTGAAAAAGCAGCTCAGAAAATTACAGGTCTTCAGGAAATATCAAACCACTTCCAAACAAACTGGAGGTGCTGCCACAATTCCCATGAGACTTTAGCTCTTCTTCTTCTAGTAGAATAGTGGGAATCAACATTCAGTAAGATTTCAAGGAAGAAATTCAAGTTTCTTGGAATCTTCGTAAATGGCCTTATTTTAGAGGAATAGAGAAAGTTTTATTGTTTTATTTCATATAGATTCATCTTCTGTTCTCATATAAGACAGAAATAGTTTGCTAATTTTCATGATTGCTTTATGATCTTTGCAGTACCACTGAATTTGTTTTCTTAAATCTTCAACTGCTGAGCTCTTCTAGCAGAAATTTTCTTGAACCAGGTTTAGTCACACTCCTGCTTTTTGCCAATGTTTGGCAAAAAATTATTGTATTTGTCTCACTATTCAGATTGCTCCAAGCACTTTTCTGCCAACTATATTTGTTTATTTGTTAAAAAAATGATGTCTCTGAACTTGTGTAATATTCCTCGAGGCAGTGATATTTATAAGAGTAATGAAAATTTGCACCTTCCTTTGATGGCATGAAAGAGGATGGCAGGGTTAAGTGGAGACCAGCAGATCCTGCTGCTTCCTTCTGAACACAAAGCAGCAAACATACATTCCTTTTCATGCTCTGAATTTGCTTTGAAGCACATCTCTGCTGTTGGATGTGTCAGTGGCTGTTTCAAAAATTCTTCTACTTTTTGGGCCAAAGCCCTTACTTTTGGGACATTGGCTCGCCAAGATACTTGTACATGGCCAAAACATACATTTTTTAGGGAACTTTAGAACTTTTTTCTCTCTGCTTCTGCATCCGGGTTTTCTTTTTCTTTCTATTCTCCCTGTTGTTTTTGTTTTCAGGGTGGTGATGAGTTTATTCATTGTAATAGCATTCTAATGCAGTGACATAAATCCCTTGCTAGAAGGAAACAGAAATAACAAATAGCTTCATATGCACTTAGTGCAAAGCACATGAAGTATAGAGTAACAAATGTCAAATAAGACAAGTTGGAAGAGTTGTCAGTGCACTTGGATGTCAGTGAAAAGGTGTGGAAGTAACAAGCCTTTGCTGTTTCATATGCCCTACTTGGAGTCTGTTGTGTGCTGAAAATTCCATTGCTAGATTGCAGGATTATTTCTCTCTAGAATGTCTCTGGGAGTTTTCTTTTCCTTTAAGTTTACAGGAGAAAAGATACTTCTTTTTGCCTACATCAAACTTTCCGTTGCTCCTCAAAATTATCATTAGTAGCAGTTAACTAAGTGAAATATATACCATTAGAACCCAAGGGAGGCATGTTTAGGAGGTAGGAGAGGCAGATGGGCTGAATGTTCTCTTAACTCAATTTTCTGTGATGTGGGAGGCTAGGAGTGAAGTTTATTGGCGTGGGCTTTATAATAAGAACTTCCTTCTGACAAGTTTTCCAGGGAGGCACAACCAACCCATCCTCCCAGGCCAGTAAAATATGAACCTCATTGGACTTAATCTCATTAAATGTCTTGGTCACTGCACAGCATAGTTTGAACCCATAAAGAAAAAACAAATTCAGATTGTGTTTGCAGCCATTGTTATTCTTAGTTAAGCCACAAACCATTAATGGCTGTTTAAAGTAGGGGGTTCCACATTTTTCTGCTCAAGCATGTGCTGCTTACTTCCTACTCATGCAAATACACAGCCAGCACACTTGGTCCCTCCAAGGCCATTGGAAAGGCTTCAGAGGAGCCAAGTTGCACTGGAGCTCTAAGAGGTGATCCTGTCTCTGCCTCGTACAACCTCCTTAGGGATGACTGTTCCCAAATGATTTGTTTCTGTGCAAAATGATGGGGCAAGATGCTACTTTTGGTCTTATAAAAAGTGAAAGTGTGAAAGTGGGCCTTGGCAGTAGGTGCCCTTCCCAGTTATGGTCTTGGATGACTTTTGGCAAGTGGCTTTCACTCTTTATGTTTCTGATTTCTCTTTGAGTTGTTTACAAAGGTGCAACTGTTTCTGGCAGATGTTTGTGTTCTGCCCTCTGTTTCTGCTGCATGGAGTTGAAATTTTACTTTGAATCTGAAGTAAATTGATGCTTACAAATAAATTATCAGATAGATATATTAGCATCTTTGATTTATGAGAAGTACCTTCCCACAATCCCACTTTGTATCCCTAACCTAGAGGGATTCTTGAGTTCGGCTGCCATTAAACATATCCAAAGAAGATTGCATTGAGGTAGGAGGAATAAAACTGTGTGGAAACCAATTTTCAGCTGTATTGATAATCTTATTTCTAGAATGGTATTTTCTTCTCTTCTTGCTCTCTTTCTGGTTTGGTGTTTCTATGGATTTTTTTCCATAACTCTTATTTCTTGTTGATTATTTCCTCTGCTGGGATAGCAGTACATAATTGTGGCGGCCCACGGTTTATGTACAACCTCTGGATAAAATTTAGCTCCCTATCTTTCAGTAAGACACTGCTGTGTATTTTAAAACATTGAAATAACTATTGCCATTTGTAATAAATAACCCAATATTTTAATTTCCTTGCTTGCTTTCTCTTTTCCCTCATAAGTGATTGTCTTTCTTCACTTTCATTTTTACCTGAGATTAAAAACTGGTCCAACAGAGCATTTAAAGATACTTAGTTTGCATTCCTGAGAAGTCCTAGTGGAAATTCTTGTATGTCTTCAGTCAAACTCCAAGTGCTTAATGACCCTGCAGCATTTTTAAATACTTGCAAGAAAACATACATAACCACTCATCTATGGGCCTGGTGTTTTGAAAAATGCCCACAATGTTTTATTCAAGGAGTTACAGTTTTCATCTGTTCTGAGATTTCCTGGGGAATTGTCACCATTAGGTATGACTCATGCAGATCAAGCAAACTGACAACTACTTGTAAATTGGAGTTATCTCTTTATATTCTGTTTCACCTCAATAAATCAAGGCAGGTACCTTCAGATGGAGCTTTAGAGAATCTAAGCCACCCCACTTCTCACTTTAACCCTCTGATTTCTCCCTCTCAGTGAGAATATACAGAGCTTCTACAAACTGGGCTCCTAAATTCGATACCTCAGGTGCCTGCAGCAGACTGTATGCCTCTGCCCAGCCTGCGCAATCAGCTAATGTCCAAACTCACATCTCTTTGGGATTTGGCTTAATTAATGCATAAAAGAGACTAGTGCAAGCCATGTCCCTATTTTCAGATAACCTGGAATTCTTAACATGGAACTTCTGAGCTGCTCTTAATTGCTTATGTTCACCGAGTCAGAAAGGCTGATGGGGCCATCTGGTTTTGGATGAATGCCCTTGCTTTTCCTCCTCCTAGAGTGTTTGCAGGTCTGTTGTCACTTAGTGGCAATCCTGACTTTGGGCCTGTGGTTTGTGCTGCCATACAAAATATTTTTGACTTTCTACTGACTTGGCTTGCTTGATATTCAAAGCCAGTTGTTACATATCACTTTCCTGTGTTTTTCTTGCCTGTTGATTTGCTCCAGAAGATGATGCTTAGATTACTTGTAACCCTAACAGCCACAGAGGATTTGGTGTTGGTTTGGGTTGTTGCTGTGGTTGAGTGACTCAATAGCAATGATAACACATTTACCCTGGACCTTCCAACAGAGTGAGGTAGATAGGAGGCAAACTGAGAGAAAGTTTCCAATAAGAACTCTGCTCAGTCAGTTCAAAATGCAAATTGGGGACATAAAATCTTTTGTCAAAAGCACTGTTTAAGAACTAATTAAAAAAGAACAGGCATTTTTATGTACCCCTTTCCAAAGTATTTAAGCCATTATAAAACTTTTTTTTTTTTTTTTTTTTTTTTTTTTTTTTTGCATTGATATTGCAGTAAACTGAAGCTATGTAATATGCCACCCCTGCCCTTCTGCACAGGCATTCAGAAGCTGCTGTCTGCAGCCACATTTGAGAAGTTTATAATCCAAATAAAAAACACAGACCAAAGCCAGAAGGAGAAATAGAAAAACGAAATTATGCACCTATGCATCTGGTCAGTAGTAGAGTTCAAGTTAATCTAAGGTGTGCTTGTCACAAGAAATATGTTGTTTCAGTAGGAAAAACCTGGTTGATGCCAGCTACAAGCTGAGTCAATTGACTTTCAGAAACTACTCACTATAATTTTAGAAGCAAGACATAGGAAAAATGTGTTGATTTAATGAATTCACAAACTGAGACAAAAGAAGTAAGAGCATCATCTGCCATGTCATGAAATGGAATCAGAAATAACATGGCCCTTATCACAGTGGGGTATTCTGACATACACACCCACAATAATTAAGTGCTCTTTACCTTGACATATAGCAAAAGAGATGAGATTCTGGGAATATTTTAATATTTTATATATTCCAGACTGGTAATTCATATTTTTATGTCCTCATATCTAGTCATCAACAGTTATTTTATGCCTTTTATATTCTTAATTTTTCTTCAGTACAGAGGCAAGCTTGTTTAACTACTTGCTCATTTCTGATTAGAATTTTTTCCCAAGGCTATTGACATAGTTTTCTTTGTTCAATTAAATCTAGCTAAGTACTAATATTTCCTGAGTAACAGTATCATTGCAGCAGAGAAAACAGTTCAAACAAATTGCACTCTATACTCACTTGTTAGGCAGACATCCACACACTAACATTATTAATTAATGTAATTTATAGGTCTTATTTTAATTACAGTAATACAATAGCTATAAATAACCTTGCAAGATATTTAAAATGCCCTGTGTGAACAACAGAAGGGATTTTTGGTGTCAGCTACTTGAAGCAGAATTTTTGCAGCGTATGAATAATTCGGGGGCCAAGGCACAGAACAAAAACTGTCATTTAGCAGCAGCATTTTATAATTTTGAAAAAGAAATGTTATCACTTGGACCTGGGCTGTCTACCATCTCACTTGGTATGCACAAGTTCATACTAGCTGAAAGGATAGTCCTTTACCTTATTAGAGAGCTGGAGAAAGGGAAGCAGAACCGAAGGAGAAAACCAGTATTAATTACATTACCTGGGCAGTGATCATTTATCTGCGAGCAGCATCTAAATATTGGTAACATGCAGCCTGACAGAACCTGCAAACATTTACTTGCATGATTATTTTTTGGCATCTATGAAAAGTCACTTTCTGATTGCTTCTATGTTTTCAGGACAAATAATGCAGGTTTGTTTTGGCTTAGTGTGCAAGGGGCAGGGGGATATTAGATGCTACCTAATGTTATCAGGACATTAATGCAAATGTATTCAAATTGCAGATATTTTATTGTCCTCCCTCCCTCCCTTCCTCTCCTCATATGTCACTTGCTTTCTAAGAAGATAAATCCAAGAAGTTAATTTGTCACACTCCTGTCTGTGTGATTTTTGTCCTGCTTGGAGGTTTTTGATACAATTATATTTGAGTTCACTATATTTACAGAGAATTAGATCTTTTTTATTTCAGTGGCCCAAAGTCAGTGATTGAAACCAACAAAACCTTTAGTTAACTGTTTTCAGATTTTTTTTTTTTACTGTCACTCTTACACAGTAACAGTGGTACCCGGTGAGGCAAAGTTGTATTTTTAGCATATTGAGGAAGTTCAAATTTATCATACTCAGGAAATTCTTGTGTCATCGTGTAAATATTTGATATCTAGTCTGAGTTAATCATTCAGGCTTCTTTTGTAGTCATTAGAGAAAAACAAAACAAAATAGGAACCTGCAGAAGAAGGTTGAAATCAATAACAAAGGAGAAAATGATGTTGGTTTGGATGAGTTAGGTTCTTGTGTTACTGTTCTTTCTCCCTCATTCACCAGAATGATTCTCCCCAGAATAGTCATTGATTAAGGTTTCCCCTTTCTCATGCCCAAGGCTGAAATACACTGCCCTCATCATCTTGTCACGTTTTAAGCCTGAAGAAGTTGATGCATTTTCTGGCAGTGCTGGATTTGGGACCATTTCATTTGGTATGAGGAACACTGAAGGATGGACTTCTCTGCTGGTACTTTATCTCACGAGTTGTAAATCATTAATCATTTGCTCTACATTGTTCTATTTCTAGACAAGCATGCACTGATTTGACACGATAAAGGGGCAGTGACAAGTCTGGGACAGCCCACTTTGCCTCCTGTGCCTAGACTCAGGAATCAGAGTTCTGAGCATAGCAGTGCCATATCTGCATGATGGCTTTCCTGTGGCACATGGGAAGCAGAATGAAGTGCCAAAGGGACAGCATAGTTCCTTGGATTCCATCGTGTTTCCTTTGTTATTAAATGTGTTGAGAATTCTATTGGAGGACCTAGTTGGAACATAAAGTGGCATTGCTGTACAGAATTTAACTGTAGAAGAGATGAAAGGAGTTGTGACATGACCAAAGCTAGAGTAAAGGAAGTGCAGTATGGCAAGGAAATATAACCAGGAATTTAATACACCAGTTATGCACCTAAACTGGTGTCTAGGTGGGAGTTAAGAGCCTAAATTCAGAATATTAATTTAGGAAAATCCAGCCAAGCTCAAATTCAGGTATTTTCAAAGATGTAAACTGTATTATGTGATGTGCCCTGCACAGTTTCCTCAGTTTCTCTTTGCATTGAGTTGGCAAAGGAGGTGGCTGCCTAAGATGTATTGGCATGAAGAACAAAATCATTTCTCTGCCTAAATTCTTTGGTAAGCCTAATATGCATGGTCAGGCCTTACCAACCTGCACCAAATCCTCTGTAATAGCTGTAAAAAAAGAGACAGAAGGATAATTCCTGAAATATTCTTGTAAGTAGCTGGATACTTGTGCTGTCTTCAGTTTTGCCTGAGGGTTGCTGCACCAGGAGAGTCTGACTGGTATTGCCAAACTGAGGATGACATTTCTGAAAACAATTGTCTATGCTCTAGGTTTGTTATAATACCAGGACTAGAGCCCAAGCATCTAATTTTCAAGGTCATTTCTCACCCTGAGCTCATATCTTAACAATTTTTGAAATTTTACCTGCAGCCAACTGGTAAATATGATAAATTTGGAGACTTCATTTCTGACAGTTGTTTGGAAAGCTGAGAATTGATTCTTAATGCTTTAATACTATATTTTATGCCAGCGGTTCTCTGTTGGTTTTATGAGTGTTGAGAGTTGAACATTCAGAGCAATGAAGTGAAAAATCAGGTCACCAGACCACTGGTCAGTGACAATAAAATCCAGTGTTGTGTAAAGTGTTTTAATTCTCAGGCTAATGATAGTCACATAGCAAGAGTAGATTTGATAACTTTTGTAGCACAAATGGAAAAAGGTCAGTATCACTAGATTGTAATGTCTTCAGTGATGGTATTTAGGCTTTATAATAGATTGCCATCAAAAATACATAAAAAGAAGTCAAAATTATTTATTCTACACTAAATACGTATCTGATGTAAGAGACCCCTTTCTTCTAGGAACTTTCAATGACAGTAAACCACCCAGTAACCCAGCATGGAATAGCAGAGCCAAGCAAGAGAAGCAGCTACGAGAGATCATTTAACAAAGCTAAAAGTTATTAGAATAAATGCTAATTTTTATAGCTGGTAAGCAGTTTGTAAAAATATAAAGATGAAAGTATGCTGTGAAATGCTATGAAGGTGAAGCTATTTAAGGGAACTAGTCAATCATTATATATCTTACATAAATATATCTTATATAATAGTGAAAGCCTTATTTAATAAACACCAGCTAAAAGACTTAAACCTGTTGAAAATATTTTTCATTCAATGTGAGTTCAAAAGGTCACTGTTTGGCATTCCTCCTCACAGCCAAATCTACTGAAGTTAACATGCCTTTAGTAAACAAATTCTGATTAAAGGCTATTCAGAACTGTCTCTATTTGCTTTGTCACAATCACATGGCAGATATTTTCTTTCTACAGCAATCAAATTCATGACATCTATTTAATGGAGCTAAAATGGATTGTGCATTAAGCAGCAATTGCTTTATATGAAAGAGAAGCATTAAAGCATGTGTACCTGTAAAATAGAGTGATTTAAATGTATTATGCAATAAGCCTAAACAGTTAGCAGGAACATGAATTAGAATACTACCTTGAACATAAAAATGCCTTTAATTTGTTTTCTTTAACAAACATACATTAACTGAACTTGATAGTAATTCTGAAAGACAGGTAAGTGTTGTTATAAACATAGAGCAGATGGTTAAACTGACATAAATGGAGGGTGAGAGATTTGTTCAAGGTCAGAGAGCAAGTGCCCAGGAGTTCTGACATACAGTTAGTTCCCTGTTCTAATCATGAAACAAATCTCTTTTGTTCTATGTATTTGAACATTGCACTTTAAATGAACAGCCACATTATTTTGCTTGTGCTTCCAAAATATAAGTACAGGGCATACAGAAGAGACATAATCCATGGTTTTTGCCTTTATGCAATTCTTGTTTAAGGATCAAGGGCACAGAGTTATATACTGAGGGCACTTGCATCTTCCTCTGCTACAATTAGTAGTTTGCTGTAGAAATAAGTGGATGACTGTGGTTGGTTTTTATCCTATTGCCACTTCCTGCCCTATACCTGCAGTGTGCCAATTTTAATCTGTCAGGAATCTAAATACCCTTCAGGTCTGCTTTGCTGATTGAGTCCTTCATTCCTTGAACCTCTTATTTCTATACTGAACCTGTAGGAGGTCCACAGAGTATTTTATTGGGTATGTTACTCATCTTGACTCTTCTGCCTTTTTACCTGGAATCAAAGATTTGTCTTCTTTTTTCTCTTTGTTGATGTTCAGCATATCCAAATACACTAATTGCTCAGTTCTGTTAGAGCCTCCCGTTATCTGAAAGAAATAGTGTTGTAATCATGAGATGTTTCATAACTGAGAGTTGAATATAAACAAGTACATTTTATCTAACTTTTTTCCTATCTGTTTAAATGCAAAAGAGGGAATTCTTATACTTTTTTTTTCCCACTTTTGGCCAAGTTCTAAATGGTCATCCTGATGAATAAATACGGCAAGTCTAGTTTAAACATGGAGTGAGTGACTGCAGAAGGTTTATTTATTTTAATGGCTTCCCATTCAGATTAAATCTAAATAGAAAAGCATAAACTTTATCTCTCAAATCCAAACCAGAATTTTGGCTGAGCTTATTAAGTTTGAAGTGTCTGGACTTCAAACAGACAAACAAACAAACAAAAAATATCTCTTTTTGCATGTGAAATACATTTGAAATAACTTCCTCCAGCCATTTCATTTTCGTTTCAAAGGCTTTTTTGTACATTACCAAGTACAATCCAAAAAACAACCCGGTCAAATAAATACCAAACTGCTACCTCCACTTTACATATGTAAGTCAGAGAGTTTATGTGACAAGTCTAAAGTCAAAAAGCAGAATACCAGCAGAATAAGATTTAGAGTTGAGAGGACTCTAATCCACCAGGCTATGCTCAGCCCACTGAACATGACTTTTATTGTGCACCCAAATACCAGCTGGTGATCACTCGAAGATTGATGGTAGCATGCAGCTCAGGAATGTGCTCCTAAATTCACTCTTTGTGTCAGTCTTCATGGTGCGAAAAGGAGTGAAATACGTTTGTGTTCTGTGTGTTTAAAGAGCAAATGTGCTTCCCACTGAGCACTGCTGCCTGCAGGCTTGGAGCACTCCTGCTCCCAGGGAGCCAGCAGCAGGGACAGCCACATCCCATAAATGACACCTAGCAGTGACAGAGCCAAATCCATACAGAAATAAATTAAACTTAAATAAAATAATTTTCACTGTATGCATGCTTGGAAATATTTTTAAAGTTGATGTTTAAAAAAAGCCACCCTAAGTCTTAATTAATTTATTATTGAAAGTACTCATAACAGTCCTCGATGTTCAGCAGCACAAGCAGAAAACACTGATGATGAAATTAATAATTTCCAGTTGTGTCCAACCACTGAAGTCCTCTGGGGGATGCGGCCAAACCCTGTATTCAATGAACATAACCCCAATGTTACGTTGTGTCATAATAATAATTTTAAAAAATAATAATAATAATATGCAATCTGATGAAACCACATAGCTGTTCCTCCAATGGGAGTGAATGCATTAAATATACCAGAAAAATCTGTTTCAAGAAAGAACCAACTGCCCAAAAATTTAAGGATAGGCTTGACCTTCGCTTTTCTCCCAAACCAAACTTCCCTTGGCTTCACAAAACATCCCAAACACCCACATCCAGAAAACAGCTTGCTTCCTGTCAATGGAGAAGGCTGGGTGGCCTTGCAGCTGCAAAATAAAATTTAATCCAAAAGCTCAAATTAGGCTACAAGGGGTAGTACAATGGGTACTATACTAAAGCATAGAGAACAACAAGCAAATATAGGAAAAAGAATTAAGAATATTGTGGAAAAGTGTTCTGTTATTCTAAAATTTCTATAAATAGAAATAACAATGGAAGATTTGGATAAATGCAGTTGTGGCACGGCTGTGGCTGGTTCTTCTGGTGAAATTCGTTATCTCCAATGTAATGACCCTTCTGGCACCGTGTTGAACTGGGGGTTCATGGAAGGTTCACTGAGCGGGGGATGCCATTTGTTGACCTCCAGCTGCTTTGTTTTCTCACACAGTTGAGTGAGAATAAGTGTTTCTTTTATTCTTCCCAGATGTAAAGCAGAGCTTGCTAACTATCTTGACTTGGTATATAGAGATGATTATCTGATATCTAGACAAGAGTATGCAGATACCAGGTATATGCACACTATTGAAATATTGATACTGAGGAAACAAGAAAACACACCAAAAAAACGAAGCAGTTGTTTACCTATTTGTGTGTGATACCCACCATGCCACATACTTGTTTGCTTGGTTTTGCTATGGGCAACTTTGCTGTTTTTATGAGTATCCCCCGGAATTCAAATTTTTTAGTTCAGCGGTCAACTGAAACAAATTTATTACCGTAATTCTTTTGAATGAGAAATATTGCCTTCCAAAGTTTCTTCAGCTCATAACTGGGTAAATTTTACATTATTTTAATGAAGAATGAGTAAAAGCTAAGCACTGGGATTTAGCTTGATCTCTTTATGCCTGATGTTTGCCTGATAGCTAATCCTAATTTGATTAAATTGATAATAATAATAATAATGAAACTGTAACCAAGCCTGCATATACTAAGTGGCCCTATTTTATACAGAGTGGTGGTGAGAAGTGACTGGTGAAGATAGGAGCAATATGTTTTAAGGAGATCTGTGGATAAAGTAGCATGGCTAAAGTTGCAGTTCAGTTGGTAACATCAATAAAGGCAAGGATTACTGCAGCAAGGGCAATAATGCCAATTGTAGACATACAGAGATTGGCTGACTCTCTGGGGAGGTTGCTCTTTGAGGGAGAGAAAGGAATATAATGAAAAGAGTTCCTCTGCCTTGCGACAGTGAAGTGGGGTCTTTATTACAGAAACCATAATGAAATTTTACAGTGGTTGAGCTGTGTTTTCTGAATGAGTTTTTATTAGCTCTGGTAACAAGTAATTTGGCAGCTTAGTGAAAATATGCTCAGAAAGAAAAGGACTGCATATGAGCTGATATTAAGAGCTTTTTCAGTCTGAAAAGAAGTTAGGAGACTACTATCATACTTTAATTATTTAAGGTGTTGATTATTCTGCAATATTTGTTAGTTCTTCACTACAATTCAGTGTCACGGTTCTTGGTACATCAATGAAGATGTGTTAACACCTCAAAACTGCACACTACTACTCCCCGGTAGCTGTCAGTTTTGCAAAAGGCAAATTATGTCTTCGCTGTCTACAGACTACCTCAGTACGTCTGCAAAGTACACACAGACTGAACAGAAAGATAAATTTGCAAAAGAAAGCAGTAAAACAACCTACCTTTCACCCAACATTAGTTACACTCTCCCTGTTCCTCTCTCTCTCCCCAATATTCAAAGATATCTCAGCTGACATCATCTGACCTATCAGATTGTGGGGAGTAAATAGTCAGGTACTTAAGCCTGAGTCTTAAAATGTTTGCTTTTATCACAAAAGCAATAGCCTGAATGAGATGCAAAACTAAGGAGAAATCCACTCAGACCTTGTTCTCCTCCCAGTGGCCAACCCATTAGTGGCAAATGGGATGAAGATGTACGATTTGGGAGAACAGCTCCCAAATCTCATGTTGTTGCCCAGTTCTGATTTGGAGACTATAACGAGCTTCAGTCTTAATTCATTTTTCAGGCAGACAATTACAATAATTCACTTTCTTCCATTTCTCATCTGTCTCCGTAAATTTAGATCAAAGAGTTTTAGTGTCTGCACACAGTCAGAGGTTTAGCTGTCCAGTTAGTCTGATTGCTACTTGGAACATTTCTCTGTGTGCCTGAGCATCGCAGGAAGCAGCGCAGCCGTTTTCCAGTGGTGTGATTGGTGGTCCACTATACAAAAAGAGAAGAGAGAAAATACAAGGGGTTACAATGAAAAGACAAACTTCTCCCAGAAGAAGTAAAACTATGTGGAATCTGTCTGAGTTTTCCACGGGTGCGGCTTTTTTTTCTTATTCTGTCTCAAAATTAATGTCATACTTGGCAACTGAAAGCTTCTCTCTCCTGCATCTGAAAAACAGAAACATCCCTCGTGCCAATGGCAAAGCCTCTGTGTGCACCCAGGCTGAGCTCCTGCAGCCTTCGGGCAGTGTGGCAAGGACCCTCTCTCTCCATGGCTTTTGGAAAGCAGCCAAAGAGTAAACTCTGTGTAAATGTGCAGACTTTGAAATATGCAGCTTACAACTCTTGGAGAGCAGTTTCCATGCTGCAGAGCTGTTGTACACAAGCTTGTTATACACAGGGCTTGGAGAAGGCTGGCTCCCATCTGACATGGATAACTCAGCTGCAGCAATCTTAAACCCAGTTGGCCTGTCTTTATGGCTCTCCACTCTTGCCAAAGTTGTCCCTTTTGTTTTAGGACCAAAAATGAGAACAAGGCCTGGACAGGATAATAATGAGCAGAAAAGAACAAGGTAATATTTGAAAAATAGGGTATCTTCTGGAAAGTTCTGTAGAATGGCGGTATTTGTAGCATCTTCTGAAATAAAACATGCAAATTGCATTTATATAAAATTATAACTGCACACTACTGACTAAAAAAAAGAAGCTGACTTTTCAGTGTTTTTATTGAAATGCCTATACAGACTTCAGAGGAGTTATTCAAGGGTTACAGTGAGGTAAATGGAGGAATAACCTGAAAGTTATGCCGAGAAGTGTGTACAGCCTGGTGAGACTGGATGGCTGGAGGGTGTGGGTGGTCTTGCATAATGCTCAATGAAGGAATCTCAGTACTGGGATATTTGGCAAGACTTAGGATAACTGTGTAACTGCAGTTTGAAAAACGTTGACACATTTTTCGTCTTTGTTTTGGAGTGGGTTTTCTGTTGTGGAATGTGGTATGATTTCACATGACAATATCTGTGAAAATGAAAAAAAAATCCTATCTGTTCTTCATAATTTAAAGCTTCAATAAAGATGCATGGAACTTTGTGGGGTGTCTTGGACTGATAAGTGTGCCACAAAGCCATGTTAATACATTTTGCCACACACAAGTAAGTGGCTTTCTCTTCTCGTGTGTTTGCTTTTGCTTAGAAAGCACATTCCTTCTGCACAAAACTGGCAGCTGCCCACACCTCAGAAGATCTGCCCCTCCTTTTTTCTTCGAAGTACTAAATAAAAGATGAAAAATTGTGTTACAGTTTTAGGTAATTTCAATAAAACAGCACCCTGTCATGAAATATTCCCCTTTTGGTACAAGTTTTTAAAAGGCACAATGTTAAAAGCCAGTTAATACTAAATTGCTATTTTTTTAAAGTCTGACTTACCAGGATTTCAGGAGTTTTGTGCATCTTGCAAATTGTAAAAAAAAAAAAAAAAAAAAAAAAAAAAAAAAAGACCCATCTACTGACATATGTGAACGCTCTGCTTAAGGTCAACTGTTAACTGGTATGTCTTTTCCTATCAACACATGGTCCCCTTCACAAAGAGCTATTGAGTGTTTTACTGCTCCTAATGTATATGTTGAGCTGCTCAAGGTGACAAATTGTTCTTCAGACATGCTAGAGCCACCTCTGGGCCTGATTCTCCAAAGACTTCACCTTGGTACTCTAATTTCCCTTTATAAAAGACTGCACTATCTCAGTCCAGTAATGTTTAAATTCCACTCTCAACTCATTTAGCAAATACACCCACAAGTATTCAAGGTGTATATGTAAACCAGATCATATTTAGATATGATTGACATTTCCTTGTTATTTACTCTCATTCCAAATGCAGCAATTAAATTTCATTCTAGCAGATTATATATTTTAGCTCTGGGCAAAAAGAGGGTTCTGTTTCAGTCTGTACTATCTGAACTCCCTTCTTCTCTCTTGTTCAAGTGATCTTGTTAATTATTTAGCCTGTGATTTTATAAGCACTTGTAAATCTGTTTTCTCCCCTCTCACTTGCTCTTTTTTTTTCAATAAAAATGTGATTGAACCCCTTTCAGATGGATTCAGAATTAAGCAAGTGTGCACATCTGTGATTTCTAGTTCTTATGAAGCTATTACTTCCTATATAAAAAGCCTGATTTCATTGTAACAGCATTGAAGAAAAAGACTGTCATGCATGAAGAAGAGATAAAGAGATAAAGAAAAGGTCAAAGGTCCACCTGAGCTTTTTTGGGCCCTGCGTTGTTAAGGCACACAAGGGACTGACCAGTAGTACATCTGGCTGCTTATGGCTCTTTGGTCAGATGACTGTCTGTGATGTGTCCCCATTCACCATGGGATTCACCTGAGAATGGCTGAGGGATGGGTTTTAGTTTGAACACTGCGTGAGCAGTGGCAAAATGCTTTAGCAGCTCCCTTATCTCAACCCCTTAAGTAGAAGGAATCAATACATGTATCTTCAAAGAAAAGGAATATTGACAGTGCAAAGGTGACTCTGAAGTTTTGGAAAGAAATATTCAGGCTTTGCTTGTTCTCTTTCCACACATATTGAGAAAGTATTGTACTCAGACATGCAGTATTGTAGCAGACTATTCCCACAAGCACTATGAAAACTATAAAATGATGCATTTATTTCTTCTGTGTCTTTACACTAAAAAATTAAAAATAAAGCCAAGAAAACAATAATTAAAATTGCTAGATTCTTATGAAATCTTTTAACTAAAATCTTTTCACTAAAATCTTTTCTAGTCATTTCTACTAAAAAGTTATGAAACAGAAAGACTTGTAAATACAAAGTAGAAAGGAAAATATTTAAACTAAAATAAAACAGACCTTTTCTTCTGGTTGAAGTTTGTTTGTTTTTTTAGTTGGGTTTTTGTTTGTTTGTTTGTTTCTTTTGTTGTTGTCGTTGGATTTTTGGGGGGGATTTTTGTAATTGTTTTTTGTAACTTCACAAATACCTCAGATTTCACTCACATTCTTAAAATATATAACCATTCCATGCAATGATAGCAACATTATGCATAGTGTCTATATGTCCAAATTACTTTTTCACCTGTTTAAACATGATCTGTGGTCAAAAGAGGACCGTTTCCATTTGATGTTATTGTTCTACTTAAGTATTTATTTCTAGAAAAGGGAAAAAAAAAGAAAATTGGTTTCATTCCAGTTCCTAGAAGGTGAGATTTTACATTGCAGTTTCACATTTGGCATGGGCTGGCATATTTGCTGGCACGAACTCAAGGTTTAATGAGGCTTAAGAGAGTCTTACAGCCTCTGTAACCAGAGGCTAACATCGAGCTTACTGCTGGATGTACACAAGGCGTGTGATCTGTGCACCCCACACCCCATGAGAACGTAAAGTAAAACAGCAGTGTATTGCTGACATCCACATCACTAAGGCTACATAAAATCCATGCCAATTTGGGCAGCAGAGCTTCCCTGGGGAGATGTAGCCCATCTTCCTGGAAAGTTGTGTTTGTGCCCTTCACTGTGGTGCTGCGTGTGAATGGATTGCTGTGCTTTGCTCCCTGCTTGTTTTTGAGGCACAAACACCAAATCTCTGCTTTTGCTCTGAACTTCCCCATAAACAGCCTTCTGAGACCAGATCCTTATGCCAGCAGGAAAGAGGAGGAAAGCATATTATCTCTTGCACTCTCCCACAGGGGATCCTAAATTAAAAGCTTGACAGAGCATCCTAGGCTCATTCAAAGGAGCCCTGCTAGGCTGGAAATCCAGGGATGGTAGAGTGCAGGCAGGACTGCATGCAGTCTCTCACGTGTCCTAGTTTATCCACAGTTTATCAGGGGATGGATTCAGTGCTTTGAACTTGGGCTAGGGATGCTTGCATACCATGGCTGTAGCTTGCAAACCCTGCAACGTAAAGATAACTCTTGATTATGTTGAATGTTCAGTAATAAGTGGTTATGAGGGTCTGCAAAAAGGAAGTTATATTTTGGGAAGGTCTGACAAAAATTGCATAAATTTCAGTAACAAATTGCATCAAACATCTTTATAAGATGTCAGCCAAGGAAGTCACTTAGGGTCTTACCTCTACATGTTAGGGATTCTTATATTCCTTAGTCTGGGAGAGTTAGGCTGTTTTCAACATTGTGCTACCAGTGAATTTGAATTAAGGAGTGATGAAAGGTTGAGGCTGAGTGATTAAATAAGACATTCAGAGGACTAGCTGATGGATCTAGCTCATTTATCCTTATGCAGGCTGGACAATTTGGTATACCAGGCTGTGTGAGATAACTACACCTTCCTGGACTCCCCGTCTCTAATAGCTGTAACTGTTTTGTTCTGGCCAGCATATTTAGGTTTGTTACAAAGGCTTTTGTGATGTCAGTAATAGATATTGCACAAATATTTTGTTATTCCTTCTGTGAGAACACAATTTTAAAATAATACCTTTTTTGTGGTGGATTAGAGGGATGATTAAAGAGTAGGAGTTAAACTGTCTAATTTTCAGTAAGCTGTGCACTGTGTACAGAGAAAACTCCCATTCATTGGGATCTCCAAAATTTGCAGTTCAATAATAAGCATAATTCTGGAAAGAGAATTCACTGAAGCTTTTGTTTTTTCTTTAAAACAACCTGTCCTCTAAGATCAAATTTCTTACACTAGGGATCAATTTGGTATTGGTTTTATCCCTGAGGAAAGGCAAAATTCACCAACTGATGAAGAAAAACGACAAGTCAAGATTATTTTTGTATCATTAAGGATGAAACTTACTTGTGTATTGTTTTATTGTCAAATAAAATTGTTAATATTCAGAGAGCTGTCTGCAGCATCATTCTGTATATAGGGTTTACTGCTTTCAATGTTTGGTTAAATTCTCAAAGCATGGAATAGAATTGCTCTGAATGTCAGTAAATGTCTACTTCATTTTTTGACAAAAAACTCTTGGAGATGAAAGAGAGTGTGAAAGACCATACAGCATCCTTGCAGCCACCGCTTTCTCCAAGCAACAACCACCAGATAGTAAATCTTTAAAATTTTCTTGGGTGACTGTGTGGTAAATGTTGTTGACTGAAAATAAAATTTGACTAGTTACAAATTCCCTCCCTACTTGCTTGAGTAGCCCAGAGAGTCTAATAACCTGTAAGCTTTAGCACTAAAAGAAATAAAAGTAATAAATCAGCGTGAGAGTATTTGTTTCACGGCTTTCCTTCCTCTTATGAATGAGTTGAGTTTCCGTAGTCTAGTAACCTGACATAAGGTGTTCTCCTCATCAGCAGCTTGATGGAGGCAGATTATCCTTCAGGAGCCTTAGAAAGAATAATACCATTTCAAAGAGGTTAGAATTCCAAGAAAATAATGGATTTTGATAAATGAAAGTTGTGGAAATCCGTTGCTGGTTTTGTCTCTTGTTTAAAAGCACTCATCATGATCCTGATTATCTTTTACATCAGCCGTGGTGTTTTCATTGTCAACCGCTGTCAGTCAGTGAGGCAATAAGGAGGGAAAGTATATTGTGCAATCATTGTGCTCACATTTACCCCGTGCTGTGTGGGAAACCCTCCCAGTTTATCTGTGCTTTCCTGGTATATCAAATGTAGGAGAAGGTTCAGTTTCACCTTACACCTGCCAAATGTTATGGTAAAGTTAATAATGCCCCAAGAAAAGGCATGAGCACAAGTGTCTGGGGCTGGTTGTGAGAATTTCAGGGCGGCCAAAGGTACTGAGGATTAATGGCTCTGTGCTGGTGAGTTTCCCAGGTGCCTTGGGCAATCCTAGCTAAAAGCTTACAGGGAGGATTTTTTTAAAGCAAAGTAAAACAGTTGATTTTTCAAACACTAAAGAAAGACTTCTGAAAGTACTGTGAACAATATTCATATATATTTAACAAGTTCTGTTTCAGTTTTTAGGCACAGATTGTAAATCTTGATTGTATGTTTATCTGTTGTTGAGGGACAAGATAAATACTATTTGGGGTTTTTTTTAATATTGCCTTAAATATATGCATGTAGGAAACTCAGCTCCTGAAAGCTGTCACACATATAAACTAATCAAAACACAATTATCTTTCAGTAACTGGGGATATTTTTCATCTTCCTATGAAACTATTTAACAATGATTAAAATTAATTGGAGTTATGTATCATATTTATCAATTCAAATTATACTCTGATAAGTGTTCTTTCAGTCATTAGTTCTCTACTAGACAGGTATGGATCCTAGGACTTTAACTTTTGCCTGCTATTAAAAATGGCTCTTCAAGTAATTTTCAAAAAAAAAAAAAAAAAAAATTATGCTTTCAGGTAAATATGTGTTTTGCAGAACGTGCATACTTTAGGCACCCTTATTTTGGCACTTTTTTTTTCTTTTTTAATAGAGCACATATACAGAAATATCTATGTTTGGAGAGTTTTGTTTTATAAAATATCAATATCTTTAGATGACTGATTTTGTATAAGGCATTTACTGTTTTCCATAGGGAATGAATGAGCAAAAGACTTTGCTTTTAAGAAACCTTTATCAACAGTGACAAGCCATATTGTCCCAGACAAAGTTTGCAGCTGAGAACTGTGGGATCAGATCTTACATTTATGAATAAACATTATAGCAGAGCTTCATTTTCATAAGTACTGTGTATTTGCCAACCTTTTAGAGACACAGGGAATACAGTTCAATACTAAAATTCATGAAGAAAGAACGCATAATTGTATGTTAAATATTTAACAAAGACAAATTGATTATTAAGGTTTTATTTTTCCACTGTCAGCTCTTAAGAAATATCCCTTCTGTTATTACTGAAAAGTGAAACAATCTGACTGAGGGCCAAAATACATTGGCCAAGCAAAGATGGGAAGGCTGAGCTTTCTTGAGGGCAGCAAGTAATACTTATATTGCAGTTGCCTATGCTATTCGTGTAACAGGCCTGATCCTGCACGGCTGAGATCAAAGGATGTTTTCACTTCACTTTGTTGAAGAAAGTTTTATGTGGAAAAATAGAGCTCCTCCTACAGTTCTGTTAGTTTGGTCCAAACCCATAAACAAACGGAATGAACAGACACATTTAGGCTTGACTGAATAATTTAGTTTTTCTTTTAAGTAAGCCATGCATGGTGATGAAGAACGAAATAAAATTTGACCTTGAAAATGATAAAAACCTATTCTTAGTGAAGCCGCCTGTTAGGAAAAGGAAGTAAAGTGTTCTTATGTAGTTTTAATTGATCTTGTGGATTTCCTGCAGTCATAAACTTCAAAATGTATTGAACACATTGATTAATTTAATAAACTATCTTCCTTAAAAGCCAAAGCTGTAAATAATAATATCCATTAAAATAAGAATTAATTAGATGAATGAATAACAGCACTGCCTGATTCCTGTGGGCTATGTCTATGTACTTAATGTACAAAATAATTGTATTCAAACTGGAAAAAGAAATTTTGTTTTACATCAACCATTGTATTATTATCTAGTGTCCAATGAGCGTTTTTTGTCTCTGACCCTGTTTATGTCCAAAGATGTCTTTATTTAGAAAGAAATGCAGTTGAGAAGCAAGAAATGTGAGTGAATTGCTTTACTATGCTACTGTCTTTACTATTTCAGAGCTGCAAGAAACTAAGACCTCTGAGTACCACAGAATATCCCACAGCCCCCTGGATTACAGGATATTATTGATGGATGAAGATCAGGATCGGATCTATGTGGGGAGTAAAGATCATATTCTGTCTTTGAATATTAACAATATAAGCCAAGACCCCCTCAGTGTAAGTTCAAGTTTTATTTTGAGAATCTGAGGTTGCTTAGTCCATGCCTTTGCTTTTAAGATAAAAAAATAGTATTTCGTTATTTTGCACGGAAGTCCACGCCCACACCTTATTGAACTTTTAGTCCTTGTTTTATGTGTAATGAAGCTATATGTTGTTTTTCAAACACTGTTCAAAACGAACCTATTTACTAATTTTGAAACAACATTCAGCTTGGCCTGGCCTCGCAAGGAAATTTTGTATGGTTTGACGCTTTCCACCTCTCTCCAAGGTAAAACAGTTCAGAGATGCACTTTTAAAAGAATCCTTCAAGGAAGAATGAGATACACACTATCATTCTCAGGCCATACAGAAAAAAACAAGGACAGAGTTGTCCTTAACCTTCTAGTGCATTTTTTATGTTTTATGCTCTGGCCCCTAATCACTGAACTATTTTCTAATCTCCTGTTATGTCTGTGTCAGCCTTTGCCCTTCAGTTGGGTAGCTGAGACACCTCATTTGGGGTTTTCTGGGCACTGTGACCCACATCGACCCTGTGACACCTCTTCCCTGGCTTCTCTCACTTACTGAGATGGCGTTTTCCAAAGACTCTGTGTTCCCTCACAGAACAGTAGGAAGCGACCTCTGTGTGAAAATAATAACATTATCAAATGCTTAAGCCCCTTTCACAGACTCCTCTCTTGTCTCCAAGGCCAGCTGAAATTCAGCCTGTCTACTTTTGAAATGGGTGACCTGCAGAAGTACTTGTGTGCCCAGAAGCTGGACTGTTGAGCTGTTACCTGTCTACAGACCTGGTCTTGCCTGTCTTTAGACTATCACAGCTACTACCCTACCTGAAAGTGTACCATAAAGGCCTTGTTCCACCAAATCCATCCAATCCTTTAATCTGTGGGCTTTATTACTGTACCTCAGAAGGACTGAGGGGCAGCGATACCCAGCTTGCAGCAGGAAAGATAAATGCCTTCCTTAAGAGACAAGGCTTTTAATGTGTCAGGGGAGAGAGAGGGGCCCTGCCAGAGAGTGATTGAGTACAGTTGAATTTGGCTTTGCTCTGAATCACCCTCTGGACATGCCTGTCCACCTGAATTGATTGTGCAGGGAGCCCGGGGAGTCTCATTCTAACTTACACATTTAAATTAAATGCCTCTCGTTCAATGGTGTGAATGCATCCTTCCCTCCTCTAATGGTACCCAAATCTCCCTCTGAAATGGGGCTGCCTTCTCGGATCTGAAATACCTTCTGTGACCTTTTTGCTGATTTCCATCTCCCCAGCGATCCAGCCACCCTGGTCTGGCAGGAGCTGTGCCCCAGCATGGCACACTCCCTCCTGTCCTTGGCAGGTCGAGTTTAATCCTGTGCAGAGTTTGGTTAGATTGGAGGGCCTCTGTTACATGGAATATTTTCTGCAGTATAAAGCTGTGAGGAATTTCAACAGCTCATGTAGTCCGGGAGAAACAAGAATAAAAAAAAAAAAATCAACAGTAAGGAAAAACACACAAAGCTTTCAGGCAGTGAATGTGATCACCCAGGATTAGGCTCAGAGTGAATCTCTGCAATTCCACAGTTTTCCATTTGTTTATTTATTTTAACAACAGGTTCACTTTGCTGATCTTATGTATCTGTAGAAATCCTATATACATATACATTCAAATCCACAATTATACATATACATATATGTGTACATATATACACTGAGATCTTTTAATGTTATTGTTTATGTTGTCTTGAGGCTAAATGTTATCAGGCTCTGTCACTTACTAGATTTCTAGGGATAAATTTCTAATGGATGTCTTTTCTATTTCAAAATAAAAATAAATAACAGAAGAAGCTCAAAATATTTAGAGTTTGAGATAAACAGATAAACATTCAGATGTTGAGGTATTTGTAGAAAAAACTGTCTGAAAGAAATCAACGTGAAATCTTTAAATTTCAAGTAGGTATTATCATAATCTAGCCAAATCTTTGACAGTAAAACTGAGAAATTGTTACAATATTTTGTAACAATTCCTTCAATATTACTTCCTTCAATATTTTAGTCTTCTGGTTTCTAGTGTGAATATACTCTATAAGTTCAGTAAAAGTAAAAAAGTAAAGATGGGCAGTAATTTAGGCAATAGTGGTGAAAAATCTCTCTTACTTAGAAGAAACAAATCTAAATAAATTGATTAACTTGCCTGAAAAATATGTAATAAGCTTAATATACATCAGCCAGAGACTTGGACCTTGATTTTGTTTAGTGCATGCTAAGGCAGAGATAGTTTTATTTATCAACAAAATCCTTTTTTTCTTTATAATCAAAGTAGATAAATTATATCTAAATATTAATGTATTAGTGTAAGTTAGGCAGTGAAATTGGTTTTTTTTTTAAATTACGTAATAAATATACTACTTGAACAATACTTCTTTCCTTACAGATTTTCTGGCCAGCATCAGCAAACAAGGTTGAAGAGTGCAAAATGGCTGGCAAGGATCCTACAGTAAGTTATAATCCACATGCACACATAAACAAATTAGGTACTTGGCAATAAAGTAAGAGCACCTTGAGTGCAGCCAAAGCAAAATGAAAGAAGTGTTTGTTTTGCTTTTGAAATGCTTTGCAAGCCAATCTGTACAGTGAAATTCTGGAAAAACAGGCAACGTAAACAGAATGCACCTTCAGACTTTGACAGATGGGAAAAGATACGCAGTGTCCATTTCCTCGCCGTTTTTGGTTGTTCCTAATCAAACTAGGCAATAGTACTTCTCCAGATATGTCCTGGGGTGATGCTGCACAGCCTGTTGAGCTGCTCTTGGAGCAGGGAAGTTCTCTGGCTGCTCCCCCCAGGAACACACTGTGAAGGTGGGTGGTACCCACTGCCTGCAGTCTGAAGACCCCAGTTATGCACCAGTTTTCAGATGATGTTGCATGGTACTGGCTCCTGCTGAACCAAAAATGTGAATGCCTTTAAAAGTAAATAAACCAGTGCAGTCTGCTAAACAAGGATTAACTCTAGTGATTTTCATGAAGATGACTGATGGCACAGTTTCCAATCATGTGCTCATAAAACACATGCACATCACTGTCTTGGGTGAGATTTGGATGATTGAATATTAAAGTAGTTCCAAGATCTTGTTCAGAAAAAAAATCTTTTTTCAACCTAAAGTGCATTAACACTTGATCATAGTAAAAAATGAAGCAGTTAGAGAAAAAAGGGAAGTAAAAAACTGTAAATCCAATACTATGAACTGTGTGGACCTTAACATTCTGTTTTAATTTTCATGCTGATTTGAAAATGTTACTCTAGGTCTTCACTACAAAGCAACACTTGACTGAAAACCTCAGTTTAAAGTTTTGGAAAGAAGTCGTTTATACAAACAGCAAAATCTGATATTTGGACTTGCTTTCTTTTTAATTATCTCCATTTTTGTTGAACAAATTAGGGGGGGAAAGAGGTATCCTTAAGGAAACTTCCTAAAGTTACATCTTGTTTTCCTGTAGAGGTCTGGCTTCTCATGCAAGGTAGAGAGAAATCTGTGAATGCAAATTGTATTGCTGTGTGGAAGTGGGAAAGCTACATGGACCCCTCTATAACTCATCTGCGGTGCTCAATCAGAGAGAGCCCAGTTCCCAGAGCGGGCAAAATGACATGAAAAGGAACAGCTGTCCAAGTCCAGAGACTAACAAACTCAGTAGCTGTTTTCATGGTGCTGTCAAAATTATATGTCATGTCTATTCCCTAGAGTTCCCTGATGCCTCGGGTTTTAACTTTTATATTTTTCAAATTCTGTACTGCCTAGTGTGTAACTCTGAAGTTTCTTGTAGCCTGTTAACTTCTGTTCTCTCATGATAGGTAGACAATAACAAAGCCTCTCCAGACTTGCTCTCCAAGGACACCCAGACTGTCCTAGGCACAAAATGTGTAAACCAACATCTTAAGAGGGGGGTGAGCTTGGGGAAATTACATCATTAACTGAAGTTTAATTGGAGAATTAACCCTGATATGCAAATGAACGAAACTTATAAAAGTGTGAAGACCTCGTGACTCATTGTCCATCTTGGGGTCCAACTTGGCAGTAGTCTCTGGACTCCCCAGCGTGTACCTTTGAAGGCCCTTCAAATAAATACCTACCTTTATTGCCTCATTCCTGTCTAGTCTCTGCTTTTAGGTGGCCACTTCAGGCATCATCCCAACATCTCATAACCTTTGCCACTGTGTGGAATGACTGTTTGTGTTTCTTGCAGCACGGCTGTGGGAACTTTGTGCGCGTGATCCAGTCGTACAATCGCACCCACCTGTACGTCTGCGGCAGCGGCGCCTTCAGCCCCGTCTGTGTGTACGTCAACAGGGGACGCAGGTCTGAGGTAACCCTCTTTTCACTTCATCCCCTCGTTTGGTGGTGCAGCCTACTGGTGAGATGCAAAAGCTCAAAATTTTGAAAATGCAAAAATCCGTGTTCCCGGTAGGTTCCTTCATAGATGTTGAACAGCAGAAGAACAAAGGTCCATGGTTTTCTGAGCCATTACCAGCTAGAAGCAAAGCTGTGATCAAAAGCCATGCCTCAAATATGATGGTTGTCCAAAATTCCACAGTAATGCCAAATGCTGGGCTACATTTGATAGTACAGTTTATTTGACATTGTCTGGTGAATTCATTCCTAACTTTTGGTGGAAAAATGCCCAAGAAATACCTGAAAGGAGATAGCCAGTTAGATGAAAAGTAAAATACGAAGTCCACTTTTTATAACTTCCATGTGTTACTCATTCCTGGGAGAAGCACTTTATTTGGCTGACTATTCAGGTATGGGAAGGTTTGCTGGACATCAGCTTAACACCCTCTAGATGCAATCCCAGTACAGGAACTTTATCCACTGGACAAGTTTTGCCCCACTAGATGGTGCCCAGATGAAGTTGGTAAGTTTCTGTTCACTGTAAGGTCTCAGTTTTTTCTAGATCAGTCTCCAGTTTTTCTAGATCAGTCTCCAGTTTTTCTATATTCAGTTTCACTGTGTGTATTTTCGCTATAAGTACCAGATGTTTCAGAAGTATATGGTCCAAGTTTCCTGATTTGAAAGTGAAATGTTTGTTTATGTGCTAATGTAATAGGTAATAAATTAAGCAACCAGAAGGAAGAAGAAAGGCAGTTAACCAGGAGGCAGCACCTCAGTAGCTTTTGGGTCAGATTCATGTCTGCAGGCACAGGGGTGTGCAGTATATTTTCCAGAACAATGTGGAAGCAGATGTGTTGGGAAGGAAGATCAGAGCGTGCTACCTGGAGCTTTGCCATGTGAGGGCAGCTTTAAAAGCTGGGCTGGCTTCTTGGGAAGACACTGGAAAATTCATCACTGATTTAATTGGGAGTGGGATGGGAATTCTGGCCAAGACCCAAGATTGCTGCAGAGGTTGCCAGGGAGGTGATTAGTCAATGTTTCTCCAGGTCAGTTTGCACCGGGTGATCTCAGTGACTTTTGGTAGATCCCTACCTGGCTCCAGCTTCTTTAACAGAGCATGCAGTTGGAATCACTGCACCTTCAGTTCTAATAAATTATCTAAAAGTAGAGACTGTAGGCCTGGATTAAAAAGCAGAAGCAAGCAGAGTTAAGTAAGTAAATCCATCCTTCTGGTTAAAAAATTCTGCATTAATTTATTTTGATGTATTTTGAAACAGGGGTCACCTTTTGCCAGCATCATTCTATTTCTTGAAAAATCATTTAAAACATGAACAGTGATCTCATTTGTCTTTAATTAATACTCCTTTATCATCCTAAGTACTGATATCTCAGCCCAGAGAAGTTTGAATCTCATTATTTTAGACTGTTTGTAAATGAGATTGGGACAGAGGGGAGGGCAGGAAATGACATCTCCAGATGATGCAAGACGTAAAATTTCTTAAATGAAAAGTAAAGATACATTACTTGGAAAAGCAGAACTGGCTTCACTTAGCTTGTCTGTATAGCTACATGCCTATGATCAATTGATTAAATAAACTGCTGTTTCAGACGTCTGGAGTCTGTGAGACACTTGACTGTAGGCACTTCATGCTCAAAGCCATTACTGTACAGGCCAACAATAGCATAACAGTTTAAACCCAAGCATTTCCTTCTGAACTCATTGCATATATCTGTGCATGACTAATTGATAGAGCAGAATGAGGAACTATGTAGTGCTGATGGGACTAGTGAAAGCTCATTTTTTCCTCTGCTTTTATCATTTCACCTTCAATTTGGTACAGTTTTCCATGAACAAAAGGTTGTTTTTGCACGTGCAAAATGAATATTTTACAAAGCACATCTGTTTTTCTCTAAAAGCTACAAAGCCTGACAGAGTCATGTCCAACAATCATAAGAACTGAGCCTGTTTTGCTCTTCTGTCTCCAGGATTCCACATAAGGTCACAAAAAATGGTAGTTTCATTGATGAGGCAAAATTTTGTCTTTTTCCCTGAAACAGTGGTTATAAAACGATTAATTCTCTTCCTTGGCACACTTGATACTTTGGTCTTTGGTAATTACTCCCTTAGTCACCCAAATATATTCTAATGTTAAAGTAAATGCAAACAGAAGGAAATGTAATCCCTATGTGAAATAATTATAGACTAAATAGCAGTTTAATATATATGAAAATGAAGTGTAATCCTGGAGCTAGTTTAATAGAAGAGTAATGGGCATTTTGAATTGGTAAATAGTGGTTTAATATAGTAAATATGGATTAGAATCAAGCATATAATCTAGAAGTAAAAAAAACAACAAAGAAACCACCCAAGATCACATTAGAAACTTCATACTTATGTTTTAACATTGTTTGGAGAGCTTATTACTGAACAATAGATAAGATCTCTGAGATTAAATTAGGCAAACAGAAGAGGGGGAAAAGAGAGGGGATAATGATATGAAAACTTCCTGCTGCAGCTGTGCATTTGAGCTTGGTGCAATCTTCAATTTGCTGGTGCCAATGGCTGCTCAGGGACTGGCGTGGCATCCCCACTCCCCTGTGATTTACATTAACTGTTAAAGGGAATAAGGAGTTGCTGTCCTTTCCCAAATAACTAATTGTTGGCATCAACATCACAGAAACCTTTCTTTGGAATTTTTGTCAGCTACTTTTTTCTTTTGAAATGTTTTAAGTTTGGTTGTTTGTTGTTGGGTTTTTTTCTTGCAATTGTGTCTTTTGTCTTTTTATTAAAGATTGGAAGTTTGTTGTAGGAGCCTAAGAACAAGTGTTTGGTATACAGTGGTGTGTGTTAGATCAGTGTATCTGCCATTACTGAGTGCAGTTTTTAAGGAATGAGCTTGGGCCTGAGTCATTTCTTGCTCAGCACACTGTGCTAGTATTGCTGGGAACCAAGAAGTGAAGAGTTGCACCAAAATGGGCAGATTTTCTAGAGCTATTCAGATTGTTTGTATTTCAAGCTGTAATCCCAATTGCTTCTACTTTGTAAAATGTATTTCCTGTTCATTAATCACATAAAATATAAACAAATCCCCGTACCATGATTTCTTAAAACAAAAAAGCAAAAAAAATAAGGAGATTTCAGGATATGGTAAGAGGTATAGATAAATCATCTATCACTGTGGATTTGGAGCGCTACACATAATCCAAAAGATGGTACTGAAGAAAATAAATGTGATTTAGGGGATTTTTGGAGGTCTGATAGCTCAATAAAGACCAGATGACTTATAATATCATCCAATAACAGTTGTCATAAGAGATTTTTATTGTAAATGTATTATTGTTCTAGTAGTTTTATTATAATGTCCTAGACAGGTATAAGTACAACCATATATTCAGAAAATAAATGATAAATAACTTCAAAAACAGAAGCATTCTCCACACATAATTTTGCAGAGATTAGTCCACCTATCCTTAACTGAGACAGAGGGAAGATTTTTTTAGTTCAGTGTCTTGAATTTATAACAAGAGTCTTGAAGATAACTGGGTGTCGGTGTTATCTAACAAGATGATGGAATTCTGAATAGAAGAGTTAAACTCTAATAAAAGTGCCCAATAGTGCACTGTTAATAGAGCATTGCTAATGCTGTGAACGTCCAGGCATAAAAATCAGCTTAGATCTAATGGTTTCTGACATGAGAGTGACACACAAATCTACTCTGCAGGAACAAATCTTCAAGATCGACTCCAAGTGTGAATCAGGAAAGGGACGCTGTTCTTTCAACCCCAATGTGAACACGGTGTCTGTTATGATCAGTAAGTAAAGATGCTCCAAGGTGTTGAGGTCTAACCCCGTTTGGTCATGTGCAGGGTGGGTTGATGGAATGCCCAAAGGGGGCTGGACACAGCATTCAGCCTCCCAGGAGCAGTGTCTTTTGTCTGGCTGATGGGCACAAGGGGTGGGTCCATCCATGTTTCAAGGCTTATATGAAGCTGAAGGTGGGTGGACAAGTGAAATGCAGAAATAAGTTATTGAAAGGGGGAGAGAGACACAGAAAACAAAAGGTTCTCCCTTTTCCAGCTTACACATTTTTTCCCAGGATTAGTTTGAGTTTTACATTACCCTGTCTAGCATTTATGTTTGAATGGTTTCTGACCTTGTTCATCCTAGACAGCACTTGTGTCTCATTTAATTATTTTTAAAATCTCAGAGTAGCCAGGGAAAGAAAGCCTGAAGACTTCAGATGCTTTGAATTTCATTTTTGTTGTCATTGCTGCTGTAGAGCCCACCAGCTATTGTAAAGCTCTTCATTCTTCAATTGGCTTTATACCCAACAAATTTTGCAATTTTCTTCCATCTGAAAGGCCAGAAGGTGAAACAATAAAGGATGTCTTCTGTGCTTGTTGCACACCTACGAGAAAACTCAAAGGGGGCACACACTTTGGGCAGCCTACATCATCTGTAAAAGATACTTTTCTTTTTTCAAACAGGAAGAGCTGGAAATATATACTCAGTGTAACCCGACCTTTCACATTTGCAGTATGTTCACACACTTCTAGTGCCAAAGCCCTGATTTTTCAGCATGTGCCTGCTCCTTGCTGTATTTTTGGCTACGAAGGGAACAGCAGTTGCATGGATTTTTGAGACTTTCTCAGTAAATAAAACTTACTGCACACAGGTACTGCGTATTTCACCCAAGTTTTACAAGGGATCAATGTGCAATGTTTCTGCCATTCAGCTTCCTCTGAAATCAATTCCATCAATTACATACTGTACCAGATATTTACTTCAAAATCTTATGGATCTTAAGGGAAGTATAATACAGTCTGTCCTACATGGCCTGTTCGAAATAAAAATTGCCTTTTTTTTTTTTTTTGATTCCTTATTGCAAATATATTTAGTACAAAGGACAAGTATATTTATTCACAGATAGATGAACTGAACACCTTTAGAGAACAGGTAAATGCTACCTAGACATTCTCTGAACCTTGGCTGCCCTTATACTTTTATCTCAACAGTGATCTAGGGACAGTGTTTACAGACACTCAATGTGTAAAGAAAATGTTTGTTCAAGTCAGTGATAGATGAGTCCACTGCTACTCATTGCCATTCTGGTATTATTAAGTGAATCAACTGTTTCTTTTCCTTGTTCCTTCTGGATTTTATATAGCAACATTAAAGAACATTGTTTCTGAATTATTGTTCATACAGTAAGCTGATTTTTCCTACAATAGATCTATGGCAGCTTTGTTCATCTTAACAGACTTTTTGTTATCTTCCTTGATCTCTCAGTTATGTCACTAAAGAGACCTTCCCTAGTGTTTGACTTACTTTTCATGACAGTTCATCTACAAAGTTTAAATTATTCCGCAAAGTTCAAATTCTTTTTAAAAGGAGTCCCACAGATTGGGTTTTATACTTTCTCCCTTCTGTTGCAAAGTCTGGCCACTACAAAAACATTAAGCTCTAATGAATTAGCCTCAGTATCCTTGCCAGAAACGTGAACATTTTGTAAGTCACAGCTTGTGTTGTAATGAGAGGACTGAGCCAATGTACTGGACTCTCCTTTGAGCTTTCTGCAAGAGGAATTCCCTCCTGTTGCTTCAGAAGATAGGAAATACCACCAGACCAACTACCTCTTCCACAATAAAAGAACCAATTTTAAATATAGGTGCAATTTCTTGACCATTTTGGGCATCACTGGCCTAGAATACAGCAGGAAAGCTGATTCACCCTTCAGAGGAAAGTGGTGCTGTAAAAATAAATTTGAACTTTGCACAGTTTGCCATTGTACAGACACATTTGCATCAAAGCAATGAAAAATGTGCTTTGAAGCAGCTTGACATAACTAATGTGCAGGATGCATGTCTCTCTCCCCACTAAGACTACGAGATATTTATAAAAGCAGACATACCTCATCAATTCAGTAATTCCCCCAGTAACAAAGTGAAGTAGTGTGAACTCATTGTGCTGTGCAGACCAAATACTGTGTGGAATTTAAGGATTTTACCAGAAGGAAGTGGAACTGATGGATCTCATCTGATACCTGATTAGCTAACAGGCACTAGGAATGCTTAAGACATAAGTAATAGCATTGATATGTAATAGGATTAAAATTACATAGTATAGTACTGTTGCTGAAGTGTGTACATATGTGTATATGCACAGGACTGTACATAACATTTAGTGAGAACCATAAGCCTGATCTCTTTCAGACAATTTGTTTCCTAATAAGAATAAAGTTCTGATGGATTGAGGCGAGGAGACAAATATACAAAATACAAATTTTTACAGATCTAACATCATTCTGTCAACACCCGCTGAAGAAGTAAATGCTTCAGCAACATGCAGCAAATGCATTGCTTAAATCCCCTGTGTAGGAATCTTGTCATCACAGGGAGAGGTGAGAGCAGAAGAGTGGCTGCTGGATGCCCTGCCAGGGTTCAGTTCAGGCTCCAGTTAGCAGCAGAAAAGCAAAATCTCCAGAGTTTTAATTCTCTCATGAGCTTCTCAATAGTCTTCCATGCTGATAATGAACACACACACGCGCACACACACACACACACACACACACAGAGACAAACACAGCATGAAAATAGCCTCAAGTATTTCTGGGCCTGTGACTCTTGCCAGCTTGACCACACTCTCTGGGTAGTCCAGGAATACAGACAAAAACATCAATCAAAGGACCCAGCTGTACTGGAATATATTCAGCCACCACTCCCCCTCTGAGAGTTAGAGTTTATTTTAGCTACTGTTTTCTACTCTGGGGTTTCATTGTCATTAGTCAGTGGAAATTGCTTGGTTATTCACAGAGTAGAAAATGATAGTATGTGTAATTATAATTATAATTGTATATACATATGTTTTTGCACACACACAGACTCACACAAACACAGATGGACATCCTGAGTGATGGACTGAGTTTTCAGCCCTGCACAGGGAGCAGACAGAAGCTCATAGCTCTGTTAATGTAGGAGTTGCATGTCTCATTCTGCTCAAGCATAATGACCCTATACTTAGAACCAAGTACACAAAAGGGGACAATTGTTGCTCCATATTACTCTGAGTGAAGTTCAATAATGTGATTGTCGGGCCTCTGCAATACTGAAGTCAGCTTGAGGCTGCCTGGGGCAGCCCTAACTGCTGCTGGTAAAAATTGGCACTGATCCACTGACTCAATAGATGTTGTGCCAGTTTACAGCAGCAATAAATTCAACCCAGTCACTTCGTCTACTTCCGTAACAAAAAAAAAAGTTGTTTGAAGTGTGTTCTTAAGATATTGAATGTGATACTTTTTGATAACACTAGCCTGATTCTCCAGTGGTCCTTAGCAGTGGAAACTGAAAAACTGAATTTACTAATAAGAAAGGTTCCACACATATGCAGCTCTGCTGTGGCATTTAATGGCACAGTTCCATAAAGTCTCTAAGAAAAATCTGATGACTCTCCCTTTCTTGCTTGAGTCTTTGTAAATCAGAGGAAACCTCATTCCCATGACCCGCTATTTATCTGTATAGAGCTGATGAATTTAAAATAAACTTTTGCTTTCCCCAAACCCATAACAATCCTCCCTCCATTTCAATTCTTTTCAGATGAAGAGCTTTTTTCAGGAATGTACATTGATTTCATGGGGACGGATGCAGCCATTTTTCGCAGTCTGACCAGGAGGAATGCAGTGAGGACTGACCAGCACAACTCCAAGTGGCTGAGTGGTGAGATGCCTTTGATTTACTGGAGCTTTTAATAGGTGTCATAGAGATGCTGCTTTCCTTTGCTTAAAACAAAGACCTTCTCTTTTAAAGAGCTTGTCTCTGAATTTAATTTATGAAGTTGAACCATGAAGAAATGTGTGTAAATACAAACTGTAGACAATGCACAGAGGTAGAGGGATCCCTGCATGAACCAAGCTCTTAGGCCACCCCACCTGAGGGCTTTTTTTGCATTAAGGTTGAACCAAACTGTTTGAGGGCAAGCATATGAAAACCTTTCCAATGGCAAGTAATCAGACAGTCTGAATTCTAGGAAAGGGCCTTCACCTCTAATGAATCAGATATTTCCTTAAATCAGTGTTTGGTTCTAAGCTACCAGCTTCAGTTAATTCAAGATGATCCATCTCTGCACAGAAGACTCACCACCACTTGCATTTAAAACGTGTGCAGAAGGCTGTGCCACTATCAGAGAAGTCAATGAGGATCATTGCCACTTATTTCAGTGGTGAGGAATTGGTTATTAAACACAGTAGAAAAACTCATTTCTGTGTGGCAGCACTTAATTCTTTGCTTCACTGACATCACTGTGACAATTCTCCCTATCTTTACTGGTGAGAAGACTCCTTCCAATGAAACCAATTTCATTTAAAATGGTGGTCAACACTCTGAGCAGAGGTAGCTGTGAAAGGCTATAGAGCAACTAACACACCAGTTATGATTTTAAAAAGCCTTCAGGTGTGTTGAAGTAAAGTTACTGTGATTTTGCCTTGACGTTTTTTATAGTGACTTATTATTCCTCTCTGGCTGTGACTACAATGAAATCACAGGATTTCAGTCACAATAAATTCATTTCACTATGAAAGGCAAGCTCTGTCTGCTTTCTAAATTTTTCTTCTGTTCTACATTCTTACACTTATCTGCACACCCTAGCATGTGCATCCCAAAGTGAATTAGAGAAAAAGAAAATTTTAAAATGCCTAATTTCTGGAAAATCTACCCATTACTTATGTTCAAAACAGGTACTTGAAGGTGCAATTTGTTTCCATGTTCTTTTGGAGCCAGAGACATGACATTTGTTATATTAATTGAGAATAGACTTACACGAATGGAAAAATGCTGCAGTCTAAAAAGAGTTTTCTGTCAGATATTCAACCTTTGTATCAGATTGTTTCAAAGTTTGTACTGCACTTCAACCAAACAAGCAATTTTGCATAATCATTGAAAAGACAAAGCCTTCATGCAGGGAGAGGGTCCACTTCTTCCTTCTGTCAAAGGAGGTATTCTGAGGGGTGTTGCACTGTCCATTATTGCTGCTGTTAAGGTTATAAATTATTTTGCTCCCTCCCTAATTCTTCTCTGCAGTGTTTTGTACATTTGGTTATGTTTACCAGCTTCTGATATGAAGTCAAATGCTGCTCAAGCATTTGCGTACCCGCTTTCCTTTTCTGGGTTACACCAATTGTTTTCCTCTCTCATTTAGGAACCTTATTTGTATATATTTCTAAGCTGTTCCAGATTTCTTTTGTTTTGTCTCAATAAGACTTTCCTTAGGTGCCCCTGATAACACACTGAGTCTTCCCTCTTCTTCCTCCAAGTCTTTGAGTCTCTGCAGTAATCTAATACCACTGCTTCTGGATTGCTTCTCTAAGAATTTGCTGTGAAATAAAATATCAGGTTGCAAGAACATATGGCTGCCAGCAAAGAGCCATTTACCTGTTGGTATTTGATATATACAGCACTTCATTGAAGCACTTAGTAAATGTCAAATCGTTTGTTTCTTATACTGATACATCTTTTGGTTTATCCGTTTGGTAAACTTTTTCATTTCAGAGCCTATTTTTGTGGATGCTCACGTTATCCCAGATGGCACTGACCCCAATGATGCCAAAATCTACTTCTTCTTCAAAGAAAGACTCACAGACAACAGCGGCAGCACAAAGCAAATTCATTCAATGATTGCAAGAGTATGCCCGGTAAGAACTATTTTGTTTGCCAGGTTGCTGGGATAAGCTGCTAGTGTGACATGATAACCTAAAAGACTAAGTGTTTGAAAAGCCTTTGATTTATATTTGACAAAATTTCCTGTTTCTGTGTCACGATTCATAATTAAAAAGTGCTGTTACTGAACTCACAGCTAGGGTCTGAACATGTTATATATATCTGACTATATGTGTAAGGATATGGAGATGTAGAGGATCAGGGATTTGTGTATTTCTCTTACTGAGTCAGAATACTTACCAGTGTTGAATTTTCAAACTTGCTGTCCTTGGCACAAATAAGGCACATTATTTTCTTAATAAAAATAAAATTAAGACAGTGAAGGCTTTCACACACTCAAAATATTTGAAGCCCATTAGAAATATAAAGCTTTTAAAATGGTTGATTTAACATTCAAATGCTGTTTTCATTTTTACGATATCTGTTGTTTCTGAGTTCTTGTATTGATGCATGTGTGAGCCTAACTTTAAAAATGTGCACGGGGATATTTAAATTCGGAGTAACGGCTATTCCTTGGAAATAATTAATTTTTTTTCACAGCACTCCTCATTGTCTCTATTTTGGTTATTTTGTATCTCTAATCAACTGTAGATGAAAAATGATTGAAGCAGCTATTAATATCTCTGGTGAAATCAATTTTTTTTAATGAGAAAAAAAATTACAAATGCACAATTACTGCTAGCCTAGTCATTCCTCTTTTTGGAAAGCTTCAGGAAGTTCGTTGTGAGTGTTTATGTATTCCCTGTCTTTGATTAGGGTCTTCTTTAGAATTTGATGCTTTGTCACGTTGTTGTGCCTGGGTGTGAGGGCGTTTGTCCTTCTCTGGCAATATGATGAGGCATGTGATCTCTTTTAAAATCTCCATTCTCGGTATTTTAGTGAGAGTGCCTAAAGGCCTTTTTGGGTATTTTGCAAGAAGACGTTTTACACAATTACATCTGTATTTGCATTTTTTACTATTATAATGAAGCCCAGATGATTTTTGAAAGGCCTAAGCCTGTTTAGACTTAAACTGAAGCCAGTGGCAGAATCCCAAGGCCAATGAAAATAAATCTGAGCCAGTCACATTTGTATACTTGTATACATACCATCGTATTCATGTATCAACACCTTTGAGTCTGGCCAAATATATTACCCCTTGAAAGACTCCTTATAAGTCACCCAAAATGTTGGATTACCAACTCCAGCAGCATCAGTGAAACATGCACAGCACTTTATTGAAATCACATTTCAATAGCTTCTACACTTTGGGCTTTCTCTCTCTCTCGTGCTATGCAGTTTGGAAGACACTGCTCTTACCTAAGGCATTCACCAGCACAGTTAGTCAGGATGTGTCACCTCAGTGCTGCATCATCTGGTTTGGTAGTTACAGTTCCCACCTTGCACCACAGAAAATTGGAAAGATCCTTGAGTAAGCTGTGACCAAGCCACCTCTGGACCAAGCTAGCAGGACTTGCAACAGTGCAAAACTAGCTTGACCCACACTAGCCATCATTTCTGAATATTGTTTGGAGTATCCACCTCATGTGCCAGCATGGCTTACTAGGTCAGGTGCAGCTCTGCTGCTGTCAGGACTAGAAGAAACATCACTTTATAGAACCATGAGATCTGTTAGAGATAGCATGGACTTTATCCTGGGTGTCAATGAGTGATACAGAGCACCACAGTCACTTCCATAACAGCATACACTGCTGATGCACAAAATCTACTGCCCAACCCTCCAAGCCTGCTAGCCCAGCAGAGAAGGTCCACTCAGGAAACTAGTTTTTGGTTTTTTCTGCATGTGGAATGTTTAGATGAGGGGATTTGGTTTAGGCCTATCTATTTTTAATATTAAATTCACCATTTAATTTAAATTTAAACTTTGTCAAATTATCTAGATAATGATTTAACCTGAGAAAAATGTGGGAAAGCCCTATAAAATGTTAGCTGTGTTTTATTTCTTCTTTTCTGAAAATAATATTCCTTTCCAGAATGACACAGGTGGTCAGCGCAGCCTTGTGAACAAGTGGACAACATTCTTGAAAGCAAGACTTGTGTGCTCAGTAATGGATGAAGATGGAACAGAAACGTACTTTGATGAATTAGGTATCACAAAAAACATTCCTTAAAAGTTTCATCTAAATGCTACACTTTGTGCATATTTAATGACTGATTTTCATACAGTCTCTTAGTCAAGTTAACAGTGAAATCATAGCACTAGAAGTCCATGACAAAATTCGTCTTGCAGTTTTATGACAGGAAATGAAAAAATTCTTCATAAGTCTCTCTGCGTAATTATCATTACCTTTGAAATAAGGGTAATTAATATTGTCTATGTAAAACAATGATATATGTAAAGAATTAATATTTGGAAGGGAACATCTAAGTGACTCTCTTACTATTTTGCTACTAGCTTGGATTACAATAGAGGATTTTTAACATCTCTTTGAAACTGTTTCTTGTACTGCTATGTAACACACAGCTTTTCCACAATGCATTTTTTCTAGTTTTTGATCACAGGGTAGAGTTGTCGATTTGGTAGTTCAAGGTAATGCTAATAAATCCTATTTCTGGCACCACCAATAGCACTATGAATAAATATAATTTGTCAGGAATCATTCAGTCACATGAATTTTTGAAACACTGTAAATAGTCAATGCATAATCTATACAGCAATCACAAGAAGTTTCCTTTAATGAAGAAATTAATAGATGCATATCTTGATACCTACATGCCAAACAACATTAGAGAAAATTTCAAACTCTCTATTTTCCGTAGCTGAGATGTGCAAAATCATAGTTCTAAATTCAGGTATTTGAAAGATTTGGTATGTGTTTTACTATAAATATAAATAATATAAGCAGCTAATATGCCCTGCACTGGGTCTGCATCTGGTTCTGATCTTCTCTCCGTTGTATCCTCTCCCTTTTCTTGATTGTTATTCCTGATTCTCACCATAGCAAATGGGGTTTGGAGTCTTTTTGAGTTTCTATATTTACAACTATTTGGTGTAGTTGCTTTGGTTCAAGGTTTCAGTGGAACCTGATTGGGCCTAGGAGCAGATCCTAACTTGCTCCAGCTCGGAATGTGCAAGGTGTTTGGAGGACGGATTTTCCGAAGTTCACAGTGCCTCAGCACTGCCACAGCAGCTCATCTTTCAGCACTGTGATTTACCAACCCCCTCCTCTTCAACAAAGCAGTAGGATAACTGCTTTTAGTTTCTCGTATGAGAAAATGTAGGACCATAGTGAATAGGAGACAATGCTCTCAGCGTGGGCTCCCAGCACAATTCCCCAGCAAAGAGGAAGAATACAATCACAGCTGGAAGTTCAGAAAACTGGGAGAGAGCAAACACATGCTTCTGTGTTCATGTATAATGGAGGAGAGTATAACACTTCCAGTTCTGCATGGTGAAGTCTTTTGCTTTTGACATATTGAAAAGAATATTTAAAAAATTCAGCGGGTTAAATGAAAGAGCCACATAAATTAGTAGAAAGCTAAAGAACATATTCCGTGATAAAATGCTCAAACAGTTCAGTCTTTTTTGTGTTGTAAATTAAGTTTAAGAGGTAGCATGATTATAGTTATTAAAAACATTTGTAAGGAGGAACTGTCAGAGATTAAAGTAGTTTCCACTGAAGTGTAAAAAAAAAATCAACAGATCAGAGGTAATAGTGGGTAAGTTAATTTCAGTGAGTAGGTACAGTTTTGCACAATGCAGTCAATAAATCCCTACACAACAGGAGGAGGGAGGTTTGCATCTTTCAGAGTCTTTACTGCAAAGCTGCATGACGTTCATATCATGTTGAAAATGCACCAGTGAGGGCACTCCAGTGCATTCTGGACAGTAAAACACCTAATTTCCCTGTTTTCGATTACATCCATCTGCAGGAACTCTTTGTCTTTACCTACTGCAACTTTAATGTTTTCCTACTGCTAAACAACCTGCTGAAACAAGATACAGCTGAGAGAAATGTGACATGGATCCTGAATGTATTTGAAACTCTTTGCCTTCTGTCTCCATAGGGCTAGAGGGCATGGAGTTAACTTCCAAATTTGTTTCTGAATGTTAAAATGATAGATTTGTGCATATATGGTCTGTTCATGTGGTTAGTCTCCTTTTTCCCATTCAAGTCAGAGATAAAACTACTGTTGGCTTCAAGAGGAATAAAGTCATCAATTAAACTGGAAAATAAAGTTTTTCTTATTATTCAAAACATTTTTCTTTCTCTTTCTTACAGAGGATGTTACACTCCTAGAGACAGATAACCCCAGAACAACACTTGTGTATGGAATTTTTACAACATCAAGGTAAACACGGAGATTTGAAAAAAATTACTTGAACTGCCTGATTTTCTGTATGAAAACTGAAACTGATGTTCTGTGGATGAGGCTCTGCTGTGTAGTTTTGTGTCTGCTGTGGCTGTGGTTTGCATGCAGGAGCCTAGGTATCATTGCTGTTGGTATCCATGTCAGAGCTATGCTTCTTGGAGCAAACTGCTTCCTGACATACTGTCAGCTGGCACTGGGAAGACATTTCCGTGGAGGGCCACTTGTCACTGTTCAGCAGTGGAAAGCTAAATGACTTCAACGCAGTGAACTCATGTGGCATCTGAGAGCACTTAACACCTCCTGGAGAACATCCAGCACCCTGAAGGATCAAACCAGGAATTCTTACATGAATTCATACAAATCATTTCCAGTCTCTCAGCTGGCTGGTGATCACAGAGATGGCAAATAATCCATATTGGCCTCAGCTGGCTACAAAAGGACAAGCTTATGTTGCCTTTGGTCACCTCCGTGCAGCTTCCCGTTACCAGTCAGTTGTATTCACTTACTGCCAGGTTTAGAAAGCATTTACTGAGCTCCCAAGGGTGGTGGAAGCACGATATGGCTTACAATGCTGCAACTCTCCACAAAGATAGACTGACAGGTGGACCAAGAGATTTTTCCGCCTCTACTTTTATTTTTTTTATTTTTTCCTCTTGCCTTCGCCACATAGTGTTAGAACAGAGAAAAAATAGTTACTACTCACTGATTTCTGCTGTGCTGCCCTTTATTATTTAGCTGTTACTTCTTACATTCTAAGAGGTCTTCTGCTTTTTTTAAATGTAATTTATTTGATCAAATTAGAAAATTATGTAACTTATTATTAATAATTCCTTAAGCGCAATTTTTAGTAAAAAAATCCTGTCAGAATTTTTTTTGCCTCCAAGAGACTTTTTTGACAGAGATATAGGGATCCGCTTACTCAAATATGTAAATAAGACAGGAGAATATGATTCTATTATATTTAATTGGGAAAAAAAAGCATCACATAACTTGTAAACTTAGGTGCTGCCTATAATTCCTACTTCATGAAAAAAGAAAAGGATGAGCTTATATTTAGCAGTAAAACCACACTAATCATTAGGTTGGGGGTGCAACATGACTGAACTGGAAACACTTTGACCTAATTCTGGTATTTCTCCAGTGGAAATGAGGTTTGAATCACAGGACCACATAAGGTCACAAAAAAGAGAAAACTTCACTTTTTCCTGGCTCTCAAGATATTTTCTCTCTGTTGAGGTTTTTACACACATGCATTTGTGTTATTGTGAACCACATGGTCTATGCGTGCTTTATTTTGGTTCAACTATAGGTTGAATGTGTTACCGAGTTAAATACAGCAACCCTAAGGATTTTTACTCCTTAATAGTTTCTGTATCTTCACCTCTGTAGACTTCCAACTCATAACAGTAGTGAGAGAAACATCACAGGAAGTAATAACTACTAGTATTTTTATCTAAATCATACAGAGGAAAGCTGAGTAATATTGAACTAAATTATTTTAGTGTCATAATATGCTGTAAATCTAACATAAAACATCTGGAAAGACTAAATGCATTTCTCAAAATCTATTAATACCTAGTAAAATTTCCACAAATACCATAATCCATCTAAAAGGTTCATTCTACTCATCCATATATAGCTGAGGGCAATGTGGATTTCACTTTTGTTGTTTAGACACTATGTGTAATGTTTTCAGGCTTTTTTATGGAGTGTTTTTTCTTCTTCAATTGAAAACAGTAACTTGGATTATCTTCATCCTACACTTAACACCAGGCAGATTTTAGACTGTCTGGAGTTTCCACTTTTTAAAAATAAATATCACAGACCTTACATGCAGTGAGAGGAAAAACGAGGGAGTTAATTCACTGTAGTCAGCTTTACCAGCAGTCTGGAAATTTTTTCCCTCCTGTACTTCATCATCACGGGGTGATGGAGACCATTCAGGGCTTGTGCTAACTGGACCCGTGGCTGAATCTAGAGCAGTGAGAAGAAATGCCCTTTTCTTAGGTGACTCCCTGTGTTCTCCTCAGGAAGCTTCAAACTTGGGTCTTCTTAAGACCAGTTTTATGGGTGGATTTCAGGACTGTATAGGAGTAATTCCTTTACAGCCACAACATGTCCCCATTTTTCATATAAAAGCTGGAAACTGATTATAATAATCCAACTGATTGTAATTGCTCTGGATGTTTTGGTTAATGTTTTAGCCATGTATTTTAGGAGGCTCATGGAGGTCTTGTGGTTAATATACTGGTAGGGAGTTCTGGAAACCTGTGCTGAGCTTGGCAGTACATAGTTTACAAAACTCTTGTCTCCCTGAAGTCAGCAATATTTTTGCCATTGATTTAACTGGAGCCAGATTATATTTCTTTTATATTTAGCATTAGGAAGTCTTCTTATTGCACCAGTAGGTTAGTGCCTTCCTCTTTCTTTTTTCACTTCACTGTTCAGAAAGATGCTAAGTCTTAAGAAGTAGGGGTGCATATTGGGCAGCTAGATTAGTTGATTTTAAATGTTTTAAATCCATATTAAATTGTATAAAATATATTATTTTAGCGGTAACTTTCATCATTGGACCATGCCAAATCATGGAAAAGCTATTAAAAAATGGGTAGATTGCAATGCTTTTTCTTCTGTCTTCCAGCTCCATATTTAAAGGCTCGGCCGTGTGTGTGTATCATCTGTCTGACATCCAGACTGTGTTCAATGGACCATTTGCACACAAGGAGGGCCCAAACCACCAGCTGATTCCATATCAGGGCAGAATTCCATACCCGCGGCCTGGCACTGTAAGTACAAAGATGTTTATTTGGTCTTGCCAATTGCTTGTCTTTGTTTAATGCATAAATAAATATTATTTATTCCAGGAGAAAAGCCTGTATGTGACTCCGACAGTTACAGTTCAGAACTATTTTATTTGCTTTTCAATTGCCTACAAATCCAACTGCAAATCACAGAGTGTCTGGAAATCTTCTAGAAAGAATTAAAAGTCATGTAAAATGTTAATCACTCTTTCTGCTGCAAAGGTTGTAAGAATTATTTCATTAGGTGACAATCTTCTTGTTTGCATGTGGATTTTCATTTTGTGGGTACATTTGAGGAAAACGTAGCTAAATAAATAAGCATGCAAAGACAGCATTGTTAGTGTGTTCTACGGCCTGGATCCAAATGTCTATAAGTCTGTCTTCTGACTGTATGAATTTTCTTTAGTTCTCCAGAGTCTTGCACCTCTACTCAGATGTTTAGGAGATGTAGTAGGAGATTTAGAGTACAAGGTTTCTGGGACTTGTCACTTAACTAAATTTAATACCCTGTCAAGTTCTGAATCTTAGAAGAGAGACTTAGAAATAGATGTGTTTTCATGCCATTCGGTTCACAGTAGTCTTCCTTGTTAAGAAAGCTTTTTGTATGCCTTAAAAATTTTTCAGGACTTTCTTTCAGTGTATCAGGGGTGGTAATAATCTTCCAATAAATTCTGTACACAATTAGAGCTAGCCTTGTTTCCAAGTTGTGCAGATATATCTCATGAAATATTTCAAACAAAACTATTGTTTCTTCTTACTTTTCAGCTTCATGGTGTATAAAAATTGCCGTTAATGCACTTTTTCCTTTATCTATTTACTTACTTATTTTCACTATTCTTAATTTAGATTTAGCAGAAACGTGACACCTAGTATTTCAAGCTTTAATAAAGAATGTATAAGCTTTCCTAGAATTATCTCTAAATCCATATTTGATAAATGAAGTATGGTACTGTGGGTGTGTGTTAACTCCTATGAAGTCTTTCAATTTCTTAAGTATCAGAATGAAATAGGTATGCAGAGAATCATAAATTATCTCTCAATTATGCAGTTATATCTTTTTGGATTAATACCTTGTTACTTTTCCATTTATCACAGGAAATTAAATTTTATTTTAATTTTGCCAGTCCCTGTGAGAACTTTTAACCATATCACTGTTTTGCTCTGATTTGTCTTTGTGCTGCAAGAACTTGTACTTTTTCTCTCTTTCTATATTGTACATGGAATAGCTCTCCCTGTTCACACAATTCTTCAAGACATTTTAGTGCAGTTATTGCTGGCTATAAGAGATGGTACTTTACATTCCCCGATCTCTAGAATTAACTAATCAATACCTGACATTCCACCCAGGTCTATTGCTAGCATTAGTCTTTCTTTGCAATTAATTCATAGACAGCTCTAATCTCGTGAGTTCCCTGAGGCTTTAAAAAAAAGACCCATTTAAACAGGAAGTTTCACACTCTTGTGATTAGTCACATTTCAAAGTTTCTTGCTGTTTCAGAGTATTTTGTTTGTACGTTTTTCCTCAACCACTGCCATGTTTTTCTTGGTTCACCTCATGGAGGCTTCTGAGGTATTCCAGATGGGCCTAAAGAAATTGGGCAACACAATGGAAAGGGAAAAAAAAAATCAGATTTGGATTTAACATGGTGACAGAAATTATCTACATTTTTCAGGTGTGCCGATGAGCTCTGAATTTGAAGATAAATTCTTAGATCATAGCTCATAGAGATTCCTTAGTTGACCATTGCTGGTTTTTGGATCACTGGCTTTTCTGTGCTTCCTCATGATTCAGCCAAAACACAGTATCTTAGTCGTATTTACTAAGATGGAATTTCTTTGGCTTTGCTTTTATTTCACTACCAAAAAATTCCACTTTTAAATGTCTGCCACAAACTCTATTTTTCACTTACGTCAAAGCATCTGCGAAAATCGGGACACGGGGGTTTTTTGCTGCTCAGAATTTGTGCTCAGAGAGTTAACTTTGATCAGCCATGCTTGCAGACTCTGGGGCTTGATCCTCTTTTTTCTGAAATGTACTTTTTTTGTAACTTCTGGGATACTGGACTAGACAGGGGTGCCTTTTTATACGACATGGAAAATCCTACTTCACAGTTGCCCAAAGAGATATTCATACTAAACCTCTGGACAGAAATGAAAGTTCATCATGTTGCAGTACACTGGATAAACAATGGAAAGGCTTCAGTGTAGCTTCAGTAGGATTAAATGAAGCAATGCGTTCTTTTGGCCATGATCAACTCGGCAGTGTCTGGCTGGCCTTCACTAAATACCAATGGTTTCTTATTTCTCCACAAGCAAAATGTACTTATGGAAAAAAAAAATACATAATTGGCAGCTTGCTACTAAACTCAGTGATGTTTGGGGGTAGTTTCCATTTTTCAGAGTTTACAGAAATAGTTTTTGTACCTACAGCATATTGGGGAATATGCCGTAAATTAAAGAATTCTGGTTTTCTCTGCAATCTTACTGCATGGTAATCAACTGTGAACATAAGATTGTGTAGCCAAGTCCTTGAATGAGGTGTGAAGGATACACATTCAATTGCTCCAGGAAAGGGAGAGCTTGTAGATTTCTTCAGCGTCAGCTTTTGCTTGTCATTGGTTTAGCAAAAGAATTAATTGATTAAAGATGTTAAGGCTTTGCTCGGAACAATGATACAATGTAAGTTTTTAGGGTCATGCTGTTGTGAATCATAGCACAGACATTTTTGCAAGAAGTCACAGACAAAAGTCTTATGACTCCAAGTCAAGAATGGAAGGGTTGAAAGTATCAGCGAGAGACTTTTAATTGAGCTATGTGAGACAGGAAAGTTTAAATTGAACTGTTTGTGAAACAGAATCCCTCTTGAAAGGAACTGGGGTCTGGCAGAGCACTACCAAGTAGAATAATCTTGCTACTGATGAATGCATTCTTTTTTCAGCATTTGTTACTAATCTTAATAGATAGTTCCATACATTTTCTGGAATGTGGATGAATATGCTAGAGAGGGTAGAAGCGAGCAAGATAATAAGAATTCAACTTTTTGAGCAATCTTAGAGCATTAACATGTAGTATCATTTCTAATGAGATCCAAAACAGAACCCTTAGGATAAATACGAGCCCAGAAAAATAAATTGTCAAGGATGTCAGATGAGAGAAACGACCCATATCTGAGCTGAGTTCTGGTTCTTCTTCCTGGAGGTAACTGATGCCAGAGCAATTTCTTTTAAAGAATTCCTACCAGAGCTGTTCTACTTTGTATAAATAATTAACTCTTAATTGAGCCAGAAGATGACTCTAAAGCCTGTGATTGGGCTGAAGTCCCTCTCTACTTGTTCCTGGTATGCCCAATGAATAGTTTATTAGATGCACAATATGGAACAGCTTTTAGCAGTGAGGGTAGAACAGGCACTCCTGCCTGTGGTTACAGGGATGCCCTCAGAGGTGAAGACCCAAATTCTAACATTGCATCTCACCAGGTAGGTTGGACATATGACTCATATATCCCCAGACAGTTTCCAAGTCTCTCAGAATATCATTCATTTTATGTAATTTTAGCCATCTAAAAGCAGGGTACTTAGTCTGAATTACTGACTACAGAGGAAACCTAAGAATAAATGCCTGACTTTAAGAGAGTAGAAGTCAGGTGAGGTAAATCTCTCCCTAAGCTACTGGCTATTTTGTGTCTGTGGTTTTGACCAGAAATTCCATCCTAGATGTAAGAATGGTCCTCATCAAAATAAACAAATTTCCATCAAGTGGTTTTTATTGAACAAATAATTTTCCAATTGGAAAAAATATTGTGCTGAAACACTTGTGAATATCTCCAATACTCTGAGGAGAGTTTCACAGCTCAGAAATATGGTAAGGGGAAAAAAATGAAAGCTCAGGAACAGCAATAAGAAGTGAGGTAGTGGTAGCTGAAAAAAAAACCATGAAAATTAACATAGGTACACCCAGACCATTGTACCAATTACTGACATAGCTCTGATTTCTTCACAGTTTCCTTTTAGTTTCAATCTCAGTAAATAGCTGAGTTTTTTAAGATGCTTTTTTATTTTTTCTTATGAGGTCCAGAATGCCTCAGGGATGATTTTTTTGGATGGTTCTTCATTATATTTAAAGAAGCATCCAAAGTATTCATTGACATGTTACTTCTCAGGCATAGGGGAAAGTATAGACAATCTCTTCAGATACAAATAAGTTATGGGACTCCCTCATCAACTCCATATTATTGCTTTTTCAAATGAAGATGAGTCACAAGCCTTTTCATCATCTTATAATCAACATAATGACAAGAGGGATATTGGCCAAATTACAATTAACTCTCAGTTTTTTGTCTCCTGCCTTTGTACTAATTCTTTAACAAATCAGATGCAAAAGTTTGGTATCTTCCCATACCAATTTCTTGGATTTTTTTAATGTTTTTTCCAACAGGCACTTTGGAAGTAAAAAATATGTAGAAATAAGTTCAGAAGTACAGATCTTTCCCATCAAGCTGGGTTTTGACAATGCAAAAATACATTTTGGTTTGTTTTATCAGAACTGATGGGAGTTCAAAGTGTAGCTATTCAACACTTCATTCCCCTTACTGGAGCATAGTAAGTTTTGGCCCAAGTCTGAAGTGCTTTTTCAGCAATTTCCTTTGTCAACTGTCAATATTTGTAAGTGACCTGGAGGTTGAAAGTCTCCGAAAGATGGTAAATGTTATTCAGCATTATTGCGCATGTTTCTTACAGTGTCCAGGAGGAGCCTTCACACCCAATATGAGGACAACCAAAGAGTTTCCAGACGATGTTGTGACCTTCATTAGGAACCACCCTTTGATGTTTAATCCCATTTACCCAATACACAAGAGGCCATTAATCATCCGGATAGGAGCTGACTACAAGTATACAAAGATTGCTGTGGATCGAGTGAATGCTGCTGATGGAAGATACCATGTCTTGTTTCTTGGAACAGGTAAGACAAATTTGGCAGCATTCATTTTCCTCTGTTGCAATATGATCTGAAATCAACTCTGATTATTACAATTTACAGCTTTCAGAAGTATTTTTTTAATGTTTGCAATCTACAGAAATGTAACAGAAATCCATTAATTATGTTCTTTTAACTTTCTGTGCATTTTTCTATTTACTACAGACATCAATTATGTGCAAGAGATACCATGTATTGGTCTTAATTTTGAGGCAAAAAACACCACCAGTGTGTATTTTATTGGATCTAAATTATAATACTTCTCTTGAATATAGTTTGTCTGCAACATGATTCCACACTAGAATTTGATGATCTCTAGCATGAGAAAAAAATATCAAAGTCTAGCTTTATAATTTTGTATACTCTCCTCATCATTATTTAATATCTACTGTGTAAGCTGCTTCTGAAGAAAAGCATGATCTGATCAAGATGTTGCAAAGGCAGAACAACAACTCCTCCAGAAAACAGTAGTAATATGGAAGTACTTAGCAGAGAAAAAGAAACAAATGGTTGGAATCGTAGCAATAGCGGACACAGAGAATTTGATCCAAGTATTCTAAAATAATTTCTGTCTAATATAACCTATATATTTTTTTTTTACTTACATCAAATTTTAATCTGGTGTTATGTGTCTGAAGTCTGCAGGAAAAAGGTCAAGTGATTCTTGTACTGATCAATTTTGATTTTTTGAAATATTCAGATATGAATTACACCCTTCAGATTGAAGCAGACGAGTGCAGTGGTACTCTGACTAGACCCTAGGACTCACTCACGTCTGAAACTCCCACTGGTTTAACAGGGCATTAGAGGTTGACAGGCACAAAGGCTAATCTTTTTTACTACAGATGGTTTCAAGTAGAACAAAGGAAAAGCACTCTAGAAGAACAAATATATCTCTGAACATCAGAAAATGATTACAGAGATGGCTTGCATTGCTTTTATGGTTCACATATTATTGGGGTCCTGATTGTTTTCTGCTTGTAGAATAACTGTGTCTGCCAACAAACTCGCATGGGGCTGGGAATAACCATCTTGTTATAATAGATTTAGGAAGCGGGTGCTAAAAAATCTCTCAAGAATGTCAGGCTTCTATAGGGAAAGGATTAAAAATAACTCTCTTCACTCTTCTTAGGAAAACCTCTCCAACTATCAAAATCATCAGGGTGCCTGTGTGCCAAAGGAGGCCAACTGCACACTGTGCTGTGTGTGCAGAAGTGTATTCAGCAAACAGGTTGATGGAAAGGATTTTTTACCTGTATTTGGCTCCTGTCGGGAGTACTGTGTCCAGCTGTGGGCCCCCAGTACAAGGAAAACATTGACCTAATGGAGCAAGATCAGTTGAAAGACTATAGTATGTGATGTATGAGAAAGGACTGAGAAAATGGGTTTATTCAGAATCACTATGTTTAGTCAAAGTAATAGACTGGTAGGCTAGTACAGATCTTTCAAATTAACTTTTTTTTTTTTTTCCCCAATATATAGTGGTGTCATTGTTTTGAAATGCCCTATATGCATCTAATATTGTGCGGAGGAAAATTCTACTAAAGCTTAGTGGAAAAGATCAAGACATAAGTTCCTAAACCATATAGGATTGTTAATAGAGCAGGGATAGTTAAAGCTGGAAAAGTATTGAAAAACCGAAATGTGCTTGAAATCACAATTTGCTAGTAAGCATTTTAATAATTCTGCAAGAGATAAGTATAGGTAATTTCATTTTCTTTTGATGACCATCTGACTCTTTTACGTGATCCATGTGGCCTCATACACACATGTATGAGCTGCTAAAAATATAAACATACCTCAGGTTGTTCTTACGTTAATGTTAATCCTCTTCTGCATATCAGGACAGGACCCATTATGGATCAGATACAAAAAGTGCAGCTCTTGATACTTTATATTCATTGCTTTATCTTCTTCATTACACTGGAGACAAGGATCATTTTCTTCTTTCTAGTGAGATGGAGGGCAAGCATTATTCTTCCTGAGCAGGTCACAGGACATTAATAGCTTCCAAGGTCTTCCTCAAAAGAAATCAGTGCAATGTAAGTTACTGCATTTCTCAACCCTTTCAAATAAAAGTGATCAAGTTTCAGCCACTGAGAGGAGAAACTTGTTTTCTTTATTCTCTGCTTTCTGTGAGACTCAGGAGGATTTGATAGAGATATTAAGTGTCAAAAGGAATGCAGAGGGGATTTGCTTTGGTGTCAGTTCAGCCCAGCAAATGCAAAAACCACATTGTATAGGAGAATTTCATGTGATAATTTCCTTGGGAGCCTGGAGCCCCACAGCCGGAGACAATGGGACTTGACACCTGGTGACAATTACACTCAGCTCAAATGATGAGTTACTGCTGCTGAACTGAGATGTTGCCAGCCATGTCTGTCACTGTCAGTGACCTGTCTCATGCTTGAAATCGGAGTGTTTTATATCTTGCCAGATGCAAAGCACACAAAATGTTTAGTTTTTCCTCTCTTCCTCCTCTATAGCCTTAGTAATAAATCAGTTCCTGAATGCAAGTGAAGAATAACAGAAGTACAGAGCTCCAACAACCCCAGTGGTTTTCATCATGTAGCCGTGGCACAGGAGGGTATAGGCTGCTCTGTAATTTTTTCACCTTGGTGTGAACTAAATGTAGTGTTTCCTTTGCACCCCCAGACAGAAGTGCTGCACTAACAGGGGCTGGTCCATACCTAGAGTTAATGCACTGCTTTTCTCCCGTGCTTACCTACATAGCAAACAAAATAAACAGGGACAGACATTGTTCTTGTGGCATTACATGCTTTTCAAATTATTACAATCGCCTGTTCTTCCTATGATTTTCAACATGAAGGCTCCCAAAGCTCTTAGAAAACTTGCTAGTTTTGTTAGGTCTGCCCAAAGGGATCTCTTCAGCCATGTCTGACGTGAGCTGACTTGGAGTGAGGAGCAAGTCTGGGCTGGTAGAGAGCAGTGCTACAAGAGACAGGTGCTGTCTACCTACCTTATCTTCCCAAAGAGAAACATGAGAGATAATTTCCTTTAGAAAGAATGTAATGACTCATTTGCATATTTGACTAGGGCAATGCTGATGGTATTTTTCCCTATGGAATGAGAAATAACATTCTCAGTTGAAGAATTTGGGATTAGAGTTCTGTTTCAATTATTCCATTTCCGTGATGGGCCAGGACCCAGTCCTGAGTTTTTTGGATTCACCCTAGAGTTGTACTGTAATTTGTTAATTTTTTTCAGTTGTATCTAAAGAATCTGAGCTTTCAGTATTTTGTGTTCATCCTTTAGTAGATTGTTTTCCATCTGAGTTTTAAGACAGCAGTAAAACACCATGAGAACATATTCATGAGATTAATATTCATTTATTAAGCATGCCACCTACTGCTTGCAGCACGAAAGCCTTTGGTCAAAATATACACAGATTGCACAACCCAAAGATTATTCATGGGGTTTTTTATTGCTCTCAGTGTTATGAAAGTATTTAAATGTCTGGGTCAAACTTGGGTACATTAAACAGCTGTGGGCACCAATGGGATTTTTTTTCAGCTCCTTGCTATCAAGATACGATATGTTTTTCTGGAAAAAGATCTAAGTTACTGTAGTAAAAAGGCACTTCAGACTTCACTGTGGCTTATTGAGATGATTAATGTCAGCCACATGCATCTGATGTGGCGTGAGGTTGATCGATGTTTCTTATTATCTTTTCTTCTCTGATGAAACATTTGTTTTCAAAGTCTAGATGCATTAAATGCCTCCAGAGCACAAGTTTTTAATACTTATTTTCAGTGCTGTATGATGGCTGTCTTTTTGGAAAACAAACCCTTGCTGAAAACAGTAGCCTCGAGTAATGCAACAGCCAAATAATCTACAGATTCTAACAGAGAGAGATAATCTGGTCAAAAGAGCAAGCTTGCTTCCCATAGTTTTTCTGGCTGCAGCTTCGTGACTGTGAGCTTGGGAAGAAGATGTTGCACAACAGTGGCACAACAGGCGTCAGACACAGTTTACTTCTTCCTCTTGGTCATAGTGCCTGAGTCATTCATAACCTTTCGTTGACCTATTCATCCGAAGCTTTTTCACAGACTTTTAAGATAAAATGTAAGTTAAGAGGGTGTACCTCCACCTGCTTCATTTCCCCTGTTCAGTTTTTTTTCATACAAGCTCACACTGTGTCCCAAAAGATCGACTGAGCTGGAGCTGTGTGAAAACTTTGCCCTCAAGTGTGAGCATTTGTATCTGTCTTTCTGTTCTTTGATGCAGCTTGAATTTTATGAAGTTTCACAGAGGTATTATGAGCTGGAAAAAAATTACCCCCATCTGACAGATGAGTGAACTAAGCACAGAGAGGTTAGTGGCCGTGGTGGGAGCTCTGAGTTACAGCAGACACAGAGCGTGGGAACGTGGCTGTCAGCCCTGACTGCTAACCTGCCACCCTCTCAGGTGCTCTGCTGAGCCTCAGCATTTCCTCAGACAGACAGATTTCAAACATTCTATAAACTTCTTGCTTTCTTTCTTTTTTTTGTAAGGTTATTTGTATATCAGGTTCAACTCAGATAAGAGATGGGAAATAATTAGCTGCCATTAGGCTGACAGGTAAAACTTGGAGAAAAAGTTTTTAGAGGGTCTCAAGCAGTGTTAGGCACATCAGGGGTGGGGATTACTGAAGGAAGCCTCTTGAAACTCATGTCAGAGTAGAAGTTGGTGCCTATTGCAGTCATTTTTTTATGATGTGGAAAATTCGGGGGTTTTATTTGTAGTTTAATTTGTGCATGTGATGTGGCTCAGAGGTAGATGGGTCATGGCTCTCTTTGAGGCTCACATTACTGACAGCTGCAGTGTTCACTTAGGACTGGAAAGAAAAACTAATCAAAATTCAGAGAATGAGTTTTAAACTCAGACCTTCTGATTCAGCCAAAAAGTTCTGTAGTTTTCATTTCTGTTCATTAAGCTTTGCCTCTTCCATTGCCCATGGTCAGGCAGACCAGGAATTAATGTAATCAGGCACAGTCTAACTGGTATTGATGAAACTTAGCTGATTAATATCAGTCCAGAATCATGCCTTGCATTTCAAGGAATATTATTATAATTGTGATGATGATTATTTGCCTCTTCTGCTTCCATTCCATTTATTGGAATGCCTTCCTTCTTCATTTATTTCCCACTCTGAATACATTCTACACTTTTTTTTAGCCCGCACTTTCCTGCCTTGCTGTTCCCAGTTTCTCAGTCCTCTTAGAGGGAACGTGATCTCAGTATCATTGTCTTTCATGTCAGGCTGGGACACCTGCATTTGTTAAGCAGGTTTGAAATGGAAAAATGTTTTGAGTCACTCTTGTCCTCTTGCTGTCAGCTTCCCTTTTGTTTGTCCAGCTCACCTTGACTCACAGACTGCTGAGCTGATGCAAGGCTGCAAACAGCTCCTGGTGAAGGGTTAGGAGAGTGGTGAGCAAAAATCTGCCTCTTTATTACTAGTGGTGGATTGATATTCTGGAGACATAGTAGCTGTTCCATGACTATGTGAAATCGTAGCAATGGAGAACTGTTTTCAGTTGGATTTCTGGAAGGAACAAGTAAATGGCAAAGGAAACCATACTGTTCACGTTACGAATTTTACAGGATTACCTTATAATTTCATACGTTGACCTTAACTTGACAAAATCTCACTTGCACTTGTCTGATGATCTTTTATGCCTGATTTACAGCATAAAATATTATCTGTTGTGAAATACACTCAGAGACAGCTCAGGCACTGCTACTTTGCATTAATGTCCTACAGTGCACAGTGCTTCATCCTTTCCTCTGACCCAGGGAATTTAATTCATTGCTTTACCATTAGCAGAAATAATCAAATAAGATTTTCAACAAAATTCAAATATACCATAAGCTTTCTATGTGACACATGTAAGCGACTTGATTTGTCAGACACAAATTTGTGTTTATAGTGGAGACAGCGGTACTACTGAGAAAGAAATAAAAAGTGGGGTTTGGGGACAAATATTTGCTTTTTATTTATTAAGGAAGAGGCTGAGCAACAGTAGCAAGACTATTTTTAGAAGCAATGGGAGAACTATACGCTATAAGCTATCTGTTATTGGAAGTGTTTATATAGAGGTATATATAGAGAGAGATATGTAGGTACAGACTATTAGAATCCCTTGCTTTAAGCAATTTTATTTAATCAACAGCTTTGTATTCCCTACTTGAATATTTATTTTAAATGTTGTATTAAGTCTCCTTTAAAACAATGGAACATTTCTTTCTGCGAGGATCTGTCCGTCATGGTTCAATACTGAGTCAAAGCAAATGGTAAAATATTGAGTCAAAGGGAATGAATACGAAGGTAAACAGGCCTTCACTCTGTGTATTTTTCTGGGGTGGGACAAAAAGGTAGATAGGAACCTACTTTACAAATAGGAAAGGTTATTAGGACACAAGGACTTGGCGTCAGGCATTATCAGTGTGTTCTGTGCCAATGCCCAGGATAAAATCTCCCCTCAGGTTCTGATTTCAGTTTGGGGCTATGTTTGAGGACTCAAGACAATTAAGGAATTTTAAATGTGTGGCATGTGCTAATGGATCATTGACATAAACCGGTTCTTCAGAGGCTCAGCAGCCTTACATTCCTTTGCAGGTAAGGTCACTGTCAACATGCTTAGTGCCCCCCGTGTCAGGGTTACAGGTACTTGACACTTTGCAGGCAGCTGCAAAACCACAAAAAGCTGCAATTCCTTCCTGCATTTCTGATTGAGTGTTTTGTAAGGTAGAGTCTAATGTTAGAGAGAAAGAATTGATAAAAGGATGCAAAGAAGCAGAGGTAGACTAGACTGAAGCCATGTATATGTGTGAGCAGGTTATTCCCTTAGGTAGGAGAAGAAATACACACACCCCTCTCTTTTCCTCTGAGGGAGGCATCTGCAGCAGTTTAACGCTTCGGTGGGTCCTGGCAGTCAGTAAATCCCTCTCAGGTTCTCATGGCTTTGCTAATACTGGCACCCAGGCTAGACCACAGCTGTGCTATCACAAGATTTAGTTTCAGTAAAGTTTCTTCAGAAGGAACTGTTTTATCATGCCATTGTATAATGAGAATAAATGTCTCCGTAGAAAATTCTCATGAAAAATTCATGCCTAACGTGCCCTGAGCATGTACCATTGATAGCTACATATTTTTAAGTCTTGTCAGCTTTCAGTTTCTCTTTTCCTTCTTTTTTTTTAAAGGCAAAATACTTCAATGTGCTCTCTGTGTGTGGGCAAGTCATTAAATATCAATATTCTGGCTTTAAACCTTTTTTGAAATAATAATAATAATAATAATAATAATAATAGTAGTAAGTAGTAGTAGCAGTAGTAGTAGTAGTAGTAGTATCTGGCTTCCTCAAGTGAAATAAAGAGATGTAAATTACCTACAGTAATCATCTCACCTTGCAGCTCTAGCTATAGAATTTAGTCACTGAGCTTAAAGCAAAAACAAAATTGAACTTTTTCAGCTTACATTGTCTTCATTATGAATTGCCAAACAGGAAGCTGAAATTTCCTTTCCTTGGTATCAAACTCATAAAAATACATGTAGATACTTGCCTATATTGTGCTGTATTAATGTTCTACCAACTGCACAACTCTACATTGCTCTTGAAACTTTTGAAGGCTGAACAAAACCTGTGCCACGTGTTCTCATTCTTCAGAATCAGTATTGAGCAAATAGATTTATTTTACTCGGTCTAATTTCTAGGTCTTTCAAGTAAGAGGAATTCTGTGTACTGTGCTTTTTCCAAGTTAAAATGCTTGTTCTTGGGATTATCCCACAGTCTGCCTTTTCTGCCACATCAGAAATACTTCAGTGGCTGTCTCAGCCTTTAAGAGCCTTTGCAGATGGACCCCTTCATCTCACATATTTTTTCCACATAAGAAATTTGGAAAACTAATCACAAATTTCCCTTTGGTCTCAATCATCACATCTACCCTGCAAAAACACTGTCATTGCCACATATTCCTGCTTCTTACTCCTTTGCTGTGAGTGGATTTCTGAGGCTTGGAACTGTATTTTGAGAGGGAAACCATGATATAATGATATAAAGCCAAGCTAAAATATCTTCACCTTGCTTTTTCTTTTTACCTTACAGAGCAAAATAGTAACTCCCACTAATACATAATGGACGTGATTATTGTTTGAATTTCATTTTAAAAAAGCTGTCATCTTACTGTGTTTACATGTAAATAGAGTTATTCTTTGGAAGTTTTTCTTTTCATGTCATCAGTTATCATAGCATTTTATTATTGGATATCAATATATATTACATCCTGCAGTAGCTCCCTTTTACCTGTTTATATTGTGTTTTACTTTAAGATCATTCGGATAGATTCTGCCTCTGTGTGTCTGAACAGCAACTACTACAGAATATACTGATTCTGACTGATCTTTTTGTATAGAATGGCAACAGTAATGGTAATAACTGTAATCTTACCATGACTTATGTTCATATATGAGAATAATTCCTGTATGAGGAATCATTTCATCATTCTTACTGACCCCAAACCCTAGAAATTGCTGAACATTTCTTACCTTTCTGTGTGTCATAGTGCTTGCTTTGATGGTTTCCTTTTATAATTAATGAAGGTTAATCTGCTTTTTTATTTCTCTTCTCTGTGTCACATAATCTCACTTGTTCTCACCTATTCCAGATCAAGGAACTGTACAAAAGGTTGTTGTCCTACCCACCAACTTCTCTGCAAGTGGAGAACTCATTTTAGAAGAGCTGGAGGTTTTTCAGGTTTGTCTTTCTCCTTTTGCTTTTCCAGTGTGTACATTCACACAAACACTCTGTTCTAAAAGATTTCGGCAAGGACAACTGTGATTTGATAAAAGATCAAGTAAATGTGCATGCTGTCAGTTTGATAACCACACAAAGAGGATTACAAAATGTTGACTGTTATGAAGGCTACAGATAGGTGAAGTCCTTTTCTTCTCCTGTATTTCAGTTGCCTATTTTTTATGTTGATATACTGGCTAGAAGGATTTTGATAATCAGTTTTTTAGGAGGTCATGTTCTAATGGCTTCCAGAAGGAGACTTTTATCATTGGCATCATTTATAGAGACTATTGCTACGTATGGTTGGAATCTAAGATTTCTTTACTTTGATTATATGATAATCTTTCTGGTTCTCAATTGCAAAATGAAATCCAATTAGTGTTGTTTTTGCTTAACTCCTGTTCTTCAAACTCACATGTCTCTGGAGTCAAGAAAGCTATAGTTTAACACAACATAAGCTGAAAAGAAACACAAAAAGTACAGGGAGATAAGGGAATAGCCTCTGTCAATCACTCTGGCATGTAACAGATTGTAATAACCTAAAGAAAATGTTCGCCCTCATGTTGAAAAATCCCTTTCAAATATTTGAATGGGCTATTCTTTAGACAGTAGTCTTGGGGCAAATGGTAATATGCATCTATAAACTTAGTTAAGGGTTTTGTCATGGCCTTTTCTCTATTTCATTGAGAGAACACAAAAAGGAAATTTTAAGCTTCTTTATTGAGGCAGTGTTACAAGCTTCTTTAAGAAAAAGAATGTTAACACTCATAAAGGTGTAGTTAGTCTTTCTAGGCTTTTCTTGAAGATTTCCCTTTAAAAAAGATATATGTGGGTGGTATTACTTAAAACACACTCTTCACCAAGGTATTGCTAATTCCATTTACTGAAAAATTAATACAGCACAAAGACAGGTGGGCTGAGAGGCATCCTCAGCCTAAACCTAGTTTCTGGGCCTCTATGCACAGACCTTTTTATCCTGAACCCTAAAAACCATGGTATCGTAACCTCTGCTGTTACAATCTGTGTGTGGCATGATGGTGTTTAGATGAGTCTCTCCAAGAGAGCAGGGATGAGATCATGGGCTCTGTGCTAGTTAATATCAAGGGTAGCAAAACAGAGATCCTCTTCCAGAGTATAAACAAAGGAGAATGTGGCATCAGGTCCAATGTTGCATTTGACCTTGAGTCTCCAGGCAGTTAATGAAGCAGCTCTAAACTTCTCCAAACCTTTGCCAATTCACATGATTCGCAGCCAGATTTTCTAGTCCTGACCTCCCTGCTGTGTTGTGGTCCACTGCAATTAATCCTAGCCCACTGTTATGGCTTTCCCTTGCGACTGAGCAAACGCTGAATCTTAAAAAAATGCTGAACATTTTTATTACCATCGATTTTATCACTTGTTTGGATGAACATAATGACTTAAGGCAATGAATGTAACAATTCCTCTTCCAGCTCTTTAATATTTGATTTGGACACAGACATTAATAGAGTTCTGTGATGACACACAGTAGTATAGAGTACTGTCTCTGGGAAAGAAACATTCAAGAACACTCATGCCATTTTAAATATTCCTGTCATTGGTAATCTGAATTTATACGTTGCATGGTAGCCCAGTTGTATGTATTGTAAACAATTTGTAGGAAAAGTATGGAATATTTTTATCTGGATCATGGGGCAAATATTCATGACCTATTTTATGATTTTTTCTTATCATTATCATCAAAGAAAAAACATCATTTCTTACTACGAAGTTAAAGTAATGGCTCCTGTATTGCTGTGATAGCACAGATACAGGTTAATTACAAGTGTAGAAAAACCTTTTAGAAACATGTAAGTAATAATAATGTGGTTGAGTTTCAACTATATATTTTGTGAGACAATAATTCTTTATATGTCATTTATTTAGTTCTGAAACTAGCAATACTTAGTAGGAGGGAGTGGTTCCTTTCCAGGATATAAAAATGTATAGTTTTCTTAGATATTACTTAGGTTTTAGTGATTTTCAAATGTTAATGTTGGGACAGAGTTCTTGACAATAGTTTATCACTTTGTCTTTCAGAGTAATTCTCCTATAACAACAATGAAGATTTCATCTAAAAAGGTAAGAAAAAGTGGAATGCCTGCTTAGCGCTTATTAACTGAAAAGCAAATTGACTCAGATGTTAGATTATCAATTCTTGTGGAGCACACTAAATATAGGCAAATTTTCCATAATGAATATGGAAAACTTGACTGAAGTTTGCAGGAGCTGTTTATATGCCCTTCAGCCACAAAGATAAAACAATTTCTATTCATTATATATCATTTCTAATTCACTGGAAGTGTCAATTCTTTTGTTGCTTTGTTTGACAGTTAAGGAACCAAAAAAATACTGAAAGAGGAAATTCACCCTCCCTGTTTTTTTCTCTAAGTACTAAATAAAAATTTTTCCTTGGAGGTCTGTCTGATCAATGTAAAAAGGCACAGTTGGGGCTGTTGGGTCCATGGTGCAATTGTGCATGTTTGTTTATTAGTAATAAACAATTACAATAAGAATGATGAAAACAGCTGAGAGGATTAAACATAAAATGTTTAACACACAAGCTAAAAATGTTTATTCTGTGATTTTGCAAGCAAGATGTTGCTCAATATTTTACAAAGCTACTACTAAGTAATTATTTTTCAATAACTTAAATTCAATATGCTTTTTCATTTTTATGACAAAAAGATCAAAGGAATTTGAAGGGGTTTTGTTCAATATTAATTTCTATTTTAAGAATGATTAATTGTTTTTGAGTAAAACATTCATTTTGGTCCAGCTTTTGGTAATGATCTACTCACTTTGAACTTCTCTTGCAAAAGGTCTGATGTATTGTGAAAGTTCTCTTGGCTTATTTTTCCAGGTATAAAAGGCTATCAGAATCTGGCCCTAAGCCTCAACATAATCTCTAGGTTTTACATCTTGGAAATGTATGCACTGGAGGATCCAACTAGGAACTCTGCATAATATTTATTAAACTGACTATGTGCAGAGAAAATACTTAGTTCAAAGGCTTGAGCCAATAATCCTCACTGAATAAGAACCAAGTTCTCAAATCTGAGCAATATTAACTCAGCCTGTCTGCCCCAGAACAGAACAATGACACTCAATGTCCAAAAAACCATTAACATTCCCTGGTGTTTCTAGGTGTTTTCTGGCAGGAAGGTGGAAATAGTAAAGGCCTGTTCACTTGGGAGATTTCTGTTGATCTTGACTTTATATCTGTAGCTCCCCTCTTAGTCTTGGGTTAATTCCAGAATTAATTGAAAGGTTTTTTGGGTGTGTTAGCCAGGTCTCGGATGAAACTGCTCCACATCTGAAATAAATCTTTCCATTTCCTCCTGCAGCAACAGTTGTACGTGAGCTCAGATGAAGGGGTCACCCAGGTTTCCTTGCACCGCTGCCACATCTACGGCACCGCCTGTGCTGACTGCTGCCTAGCCCGAGATCCTTACTGTGCCTGGGATGGCAACTCCTGCTCCAGGTTTTATCCCACAGGAAAAAGGTGAGCAGTGTTAAGCAGCCTGGTGAAGTTTGCCAGGGAAGATGGCTTTTGTTCTGCTGTGTAGCCTGGAGTGTTGTGATGGAGAAGTGGGATGTCATTCCTTTTGCGAGCATGTACAAACAATACCTCCATAGCTATTGTGCTTGGAATTATTCATCAGGATAATAAGGACTGTATGCTGCAGGAGTGTGTGGTAAAGAGGTTGGCTTTTCATATTTAAAGTAATGGATGGGGAAAAAAAGAAAAGGAAAAAAATGGTTCCTAATCATAAATATTAATCCTTCTGTCTCATGCACATAAAATCAGCGAGACATTTGTTCCCTTCGTTTAAATTCAATTACTTACTATGGATGTAATTATTGTAGCCCTAAATACAGCAAAAGATCTCTCGGGCTGTCTGAGGAATAAATCCATTCATATTTTTTTGTTCCTCATTTGCTCCTAAGTGAGAAGAATTAATTTCAGGAAAATTTTAGGCAGATGTGATTTCCATGTAATGCCTGTGGATCTGGGTTTTTTGACATGAGGTTTATTAAAGCAGACAGGGAAAGCAATTTCTGTTTAATTTACAACAGAACTAATAGTCCATCTCATAATCTTACGCAAAACAGGAGTTTCTTTCCTCCTCCCAAGGGAAATATTTAATAGCAGAAGGCTGTAGTGAGCCCTTGTCTTAATAAGATTTCACTTCATATGCAAACAAAGCTACAGAATACACAATGAAGTGTTACTGCAGAGGAGACAAATCTTTCAGATACATGCTCTCTACAACTACCTGGAAGGAAGTTGTAGCCAGCTGGGGGTTGGACTCTTCTCCCAGGTGACAAGCAAGAGGGCAAGAGGAAACAGCCTCAAGTTGTGCCAGAAGAGGTTTAGACTGCATATTCTAGAGTCATAGAATCATAAAATGTGCTGAGTTGGAAAGGAGCCATCAGGATCATGGAGTCCAACTCCTGGCCCTGCACAGGAATAAGAATCACACCATGTGCCTGAGAGCCCTGTCCAAATGCTTCTTGAAGGCTTGGTGCTGTGACCACTTCCCTGGGGAGCCTGTTTCAGTGTCCAACCAACCTCTGGGTGAAGAACATTTTCTTGATATCCAGCCTAAACCTGTGGCTGTGCTTAGTGCCTGCACCTGAGCTGCAGGTGCAAAAGGCCACATACTGTCACTGGGTTTTACTCCTGTTCTCTCAGAGGGAGAGAGTTGACAGAAACAGGCAAAGCTTGGATCTGCTGATAATAATGTCATCCCATGGCATTAAAGACAATTGTTTTTGTTATTGCAAAGTTTTCTTGACTCATTCCTCACTTGAGATTACAAGGTAAAGCCCAAACTGGCCATGTAGCAATTGGTAAAGTACATGGGGTTGTTAGCTGCTTTCATTCAGAATATTCAGACACCAGTCTGGAAACTCACTGGTTTCTTCCATGGAACAAAGATCAGAAGACAGGGGGAGGAAAGAAAAGGAAAATCTCACCACCTAACTCCTACACTAACATAGCTACCAAAAGGTACAAGGAGCAGTCAGGTACACCCAGCCTGGGCAGTTTCCAGTTTGCCATCCCCATTATATACACCTACCCAGGGTTATTTCCACTGGGGCTTACTTTCATGCTGATATTTTGTTTGCAATTTGCTCTTTATGTCAAACCAAAATAAACACCTCAAACTCTATGGAAAAAAGTCTGGTTTTCATATGTGAAGGAAATGAGTTGTCCCTTTATCTAACAAGACAGATTATGAAGGAGAAAACATTGGTAATTAGAGCCAAATCCCATTGTCTAGACAATGTGCTGTGTGCATTTGCTTATTTGCTTCTTTTGACACTTCTGTCTCCTCTGAATTACTGTAGTTCCTCATGAAACATCGATTTACCCCAAAACACCTTACAGTACTATCTTTATTTTCTAACCACCACGGTTTTTTAAATAAATATCTAACTGCTAAGTTTACATTCTCAGAACTGCTTAATTCAAGCAACATGCCATTTCTGACAGTGTGGAGCAGCTCACAGTAGCACAAGAACTCTGACATTCACTCAGAGATTCTTCTTTGTCCCCTTTGACTCATGTAAATAGTTCACAAAGGTTAAGACCCCAAGGCATAAAACGAAATATTTTTGATGGTAAACATAAAAAACTATACTTGGAATTTCAGTAATTACTCCTTTGAAACACCACCTTTCAAATATTTCCTTTTCAAACAATGCAGTGAAGGATCAGGTGACAGGGGATTACGAGCACTCTCTCTGGGTGTTTGTGCACTGCCCGGTACAATGTGGCCATAGATGTCCCTTCACTCAGCAGTACTGGAGCTCCAGGGGCTTTTTATGGTTTCTAATCCTCAAGTCCTTAGTGCATGGTTCAGAATACAGCTCCTAAATATCCCAACAGCATCCATTTGCAACAATATATCAGCAAAGTATTTTTTTCTTGAACTTGATAAATACTAAACAACCTTACACGATATTTAGCAAAGAAAATAGTATATCTTAATAATAAAAAGTTTGTGTACCAGCTTTTCATGCACAGAATTCTGTGAGCTATGACCTGCTAGCTGAGGAGGACAGAAATGCCAGTATTCCCAGTCCCAGGAAGTTCCCCAGACAATTGCTACAGAATTGTGATTTTCCACCTGTCATCCAGATAATATAATATAGTCCCCATTTAGAAGTACCCTGATACTTGTTGAGTTTTATTATACTTTGGGAATAGTCACATCCCTTCAAGTAGAGGACAGAATAGAATCTTAGGTCTCCACCATTCCAGGTGAATACATCAGTCACTCTGCTGCCAAGGTGGCTACAGGCACCAAAAATAAGGTGCTTGCTAAAATGGAGAAGGGAACATGCCCCTTATCATAATTTTCTGCTGGTGCATTAGATATGATCACTATGAATCTTATGCATGTCATTCTTAGCTGCTTGCCTTTATGAATCCAGCTGGGGGTTCTGGCTTTGAATGCTAGGTATTGTGAGAGTGAACAGATGTCTCTTTCATGTATCACCTCTGATCCTTCCACTCCTATACCTCCACTGCACAACTGCTTTACCTACAAAAACTGCAACCATTTTATAAGCTTCAACAAACTGATTCTTCATCTGAATGGTATCTCCACTCCAGCAAGCCTGCCAAGAGTAAAGCACACACACAGTAGGTCATGAACTATCCTTAACATTTGATCTAGTAAAAAAAGAAAAAAAATCCACAAATAAAAAAAAGCACTTATTTTCAGTGTAGCTATTTTAGAATAACATTTTGTTTTTACGAAATATTGCAGGAGGAGCCGTAGACAAGACGTGAGACATGGAAACCCTCTGACTCAGTGCCGAGGTTTCAACCTGAAAGGTACTATAATTTAGAGATCCTCATGCTATATAAAGAACACATGGCTTTCCTTTACATGATTCATTGTAACTGACATTATCTGTATGGTTTACCAGTAAAGTGTAATTATTTTCCAAGTCTGAGTTTTGTTTTGATTTTGTTTTAGTCTCTTTCTTTGCAATTATATGAAACTTGCACATATATGATAAAATGATGAGCTGTGAAATACATAGTTCAGTATATGTGAATTGGGAAGCTGACACTCTTGACTAGAAAAAGGTACAGTTCATTTGAGGGCTTCTCTACTTCTATTTCTCTTCAGTCTTTATTAATGCCTTTTCATTCATTTAAGCTTTGGACCTCAGAATTTTTCTGAATATTTGATGCCATACTGAATTTTGGAGCATACCTTTCAGCAGGATCTAGGCCTGTCTTTTGAGTTATGATTATTCCCTACTCCCTTTACATGGGGAAAAAAAAAACCTATTCCAAATTTCTTTATGAAGTCTCTTGTTTCCAGCTGTACAACTGTTTAGTCAGCCTGGCATGGAGCAGGGGACCGGGAGAGCCAAGGCTCTGCCCTCCCAGCTACCATTTTCTCCAGATTGATGGACACCAGTCAAATATGCCCAAAGTCAGAGTAAGAGTAAACAGATGTATGAAGACAGCTCAATCCTCTTCAACGCCATGCATGTCTGAGCTAGGCAGTGGCAATGTGTGCCATCGGACCAAGGGCACGCATCAGAGAATTATGCTCCTTTCACCTCTATTTATGAGCCTGAATTCTAAAGTTAATTTTCATCTGTACCACCTGGAGACTAAATAGTAGAGCTGATTGTGAAGTTTTATACTGATTTTTTTCCTAATCAAAGAATCATGTTTTAAGAATTACATGTGAAAGGTTGTGTTAATAATAATTCTAATGAAACAGTCTCCACTGGTTGTTGGAAGAATCTCCTGGATCAAAAAAGATCACAGCAGGTTGGCTGTAGATCCCTCTGCTTAGATGAGCCTTTCACCATGAGTCAGTATTAGGTCATTTATATGAAGCTGAAGAGCTTGAACAGGTAATTCCAAGAGATGACCCCAGTGTTAGAGAATACACCTGATCTCTGAGAGGTCCATGTTAAAGCAACTTGAGCTGAGTGTCTTCCCCTGCAGGCAGGTGCTGAGACCTCCCACCCATTGTCTGTCCCAAGGGTGGGTGTCTCCTCCTTCCATGTGGAAAATGTGAGAATGTCAACTGTCTGCATTCTGGCCTGAGGGGAAACAATTGTTTCAACCTTGACAGTCTTGTGAAACAGGTTTCTTGTTTTCCAACCACTATTTTAATGTGGATGTATTTATAGGGTTATGTGTTTTAGCATCTCTGTAAAGGAAGTTTCGGTGGCAGCAGTGGGATATAGCACAGGTAGATGGCGGTTGTTTCCAGAGTGGGAAAAAAAGATTAAAAGAAAAAGCAATTTAGACCCTTGCAAAATATAATTAGAGCCATTTATAGCAAAATTACTATGTTTGGGAAAAAAAACTAAATCTACCTAAAGGACAAAAGAGCAGAGAGCCAAGCAAAGCCAAGGGATCTTCCAAACTCATAGGGAACCATAATGCTGAATTGAAGTCTTTAAACATTGTAGACCTCTAAGCATGTATAAACTCAACATTTTTGGCACATTGTGATTTTTAAATAAATCATCAAGAACTAAGCAATCTTGTATGATTGCTTTTCACGTCTGTGTAATATCGTTATGTTTGTGTTAGCCCTTGTAGCCATTAGAGAAATGCATTTTGGATGCAAAGTATTTCCACATTATTCTCCTAAAAGTTAGAATTGGTTTTGGTACACTTCCTAAATGTGCTGAAGGACTAGAACCAGGCAAAGACTCCTTCCTTCAGAAGAATGGATTTCAATATCAGTTGATGAAAGAAGCTGAAAAGAATGGGAGATAAAATAGAGTCTGAAGAAAACCAGTCTTAGGACTGCACAAAAACGGAGTCAGATTTTAGACATGTAGACCTCCAGCTATTTGCAGTTCTCATATTATTTGGTGTCCATTGCCCCTTTCTCAAAAAAACAACCCCATGTATTTCATATATGAGGCAAGCTCTTACATCTGGAGGCGCTTTGTTTTCAGGACAAATGTGATTTGGGCCAAGCAATAAGCATCCAGAAGTTCCTACTGGTGACTGCCAATTATTCATCTATCGAGACTATAAAGGGACACAAGTCTAAGTGATGACATATGCTTAGCACTTGCCCAGGTGTTGCTGGAGTGCTATAAATCTGTCTTTCTCTCTGTTGCTGGCCTGTCTACATATTCATCACATTTCCGGTTGAGAGCCAAGTCCCTTCCTTGTGTTGGAAGAGAAGCAGAGGAGCAGGAGCCCAGCCTGCCCTCTCTCCTCCCTGGGATGCTGCACGCAGCTGGAGCAGCTGGAGCCTTCTTTAGGGCGTGATGCTTTATTTTGGTCATACAGCCATATTGCCCCAACTCATAAATGGTGAAGTGTGAAGAAATATATTAAATGCTTCATTCTCTTTTGGAGTAGTAGAGAATGAGATAATTTCACAGAAAAATATCCCTGAGCTCAGTTATCCCATCAGCAAAGTTTACCAGCCTATAGGTGTCCTAATTTCTCAGAACAGACCATGTCACTCTGAAAACTGGTATTTCAAACTGAATGGGTTTCTTCACACGTAATTTAATTTCTTTGAAATTTTTTTCCAAAAAATTACTTATTTTTGGCCAATATCAGAATCAGGCATACTCCTTTTAATCTATATCGCAAACAGTTACGTGTTTTCTTAATCAAATCACCATTCACAGTATCCTGAACTGTTTTCTTCTTCTTTCTTCCTAGCATACAGAAATGCTGCAGAAATAGTTCAGTATGGAGTGAAAAACAACACTACCTTTCTGGAATGCACACCTAAATCTCCTCAGGCTTCTATTAAATGGCTGCTACAGAAAGACAATGACAGGAGGAAAGAGGTCAGTAATGCAAGCAGGAGCTCTGGGAGGATCTCAGTCAGCATCACATTCCCTCCCCAGGCAAAGGCAAGGGACAGTTTATGGTTTTATCAGGGTGTCTGGCTACAGTGAAGCTGAAGAATTTGTGTGGAAGCAGGACAGTGACCAGCATTTACTCATATGAATAAGAGCAGACTTTCAGTACTTCATCCTCAGCCCCAGTGATTTCTGTCAGACCAGAACAGCTATCAGAAAATTAAAGAATCTTTGCTTCACACCTTGCTAATTGCAGCTGAAGGTTTGCAGCACTCAGAACTTCTTATTGATCTAAGGAAGTAGGCACAAAAGCAATAACTTGTATAAAGTTCAGGAAGAAGTCAGCACGCAGTAGCTCCTCTGTGCTATTGAAGAGATAAAAGGCAAAAGTGGGAGAAATGTGAAAGGTTTCTTTAGCAAGAAACTAGTCCAGGCTAAGAACACGTATTGACAGAAGCATTTCCTCACCATGGTGCAATCAGATTTTCCATTACTGCACTCTCTAAGGCACTCGAGTTTCAGCACTGTAACATACAGTATGATTGTTTATGGGGAATGTGCCTTCCTTAAGTAATATAAAAGAGGAAGAAAAATACATTTCAAATCCAAGGCACTTACAATATGAATAAAAAGAAACATCTTTCAAAAGGAACTTTTATGTGGTGTCTGTTGATAGGTTATAAATACTGAAAAGCATTATTCTCCTATCAGGCCATTTTCCAAAAACAGAGGGGACTTACAAATGTCTCACTGAGTTTTCTCACTGTTCAAAGACTCAAGCCATGTCCTGGCAATAGATGCAATTCTTTAACCCATTGCTTCAGCAGAACATCTTTTTTTTTCTAATGTTCAATATCTGTATTAGAATCAGTGCAGTTTCAAAGTACAACAGGCAGACTAAAGCAATCAAAGCGTTAATTAGTTTTCAAGCTCTCAGATTTCTGGAAATCTTCCACAATGTCTACAAAAGTTTACAATAGCAGAATACCATAGTAAGTAAATTAGTTCCCAAGAGAACCAAGTATAATGCAAAGTACAGTAGCAAAATAGAAAAACCATTCAGAAAAATACCAGCAGTGGTTTCCTTTCAAAATGGATTGAACTAGCAACTTTTACTTCACACTGATACGCAAAGGGACATCTGCACATTCATTTATAATTGGATGATAACAAGCTCTGGTAACTTGCTTCTTTCAGATGACGTGATCATCTCCTGGGACAGTGCAGAGTCTGAGGCCAGAGAGGAAATAGGAGAGTACCAGTGCTCCTGGTTAACAGTGAGCCAAGTCCCACTTGAGACCACTGTGGGGATAATATTTATACAAGGCTATAGACTCTGCAGAGCAGGTAGAGTTCTTCAACAGGAACCTGCTCAAAGTCAAAATATTTAACCAGGAGCCACCTTGAGTTCAATGCCAAATTAGCCTCCCTGGTCTTGCACCTTTCTTCCACTGAGTCTCAGCAGCAATTTCTCCCTGCTAAAAGAGATATTCTCAGGGGTGCAGCAGGGCAAATAAAAGTTCAATTCTTCAACTCTACTATTTGAACATTATGAAAACTCTTCTTTCATGTGGTTTCCAGATTTTCATCTTTGTCTTCATCCTGATCAAATTTATTCTAACATAAGAAATAAAAATATTTAAGTAATTTTCTTTAGCAACACTTGTCTTCCTTGAGGTAAGCTCTCTCCTAACAGTAGCAATATTAGTGGTCTCTTGAAGATAAATGTATAAAAATCCAATAACTTTAAGAAAGTCACTTTTGAAGTGAAACTTACCAAAAGGTCCAACACTGTGTTGTTCCATAACCTTCCCTAAAAAGTTCCTTCTGCCTTTTTGCTCTCTAGGTCAAGCTGAACGAGAGGATCATAGCAACTGAGCACGGGCTCCTCATCCGCTCTGTGCAGGACAGCGACCGGGGGCTTTACCACTGCATCGCAACAGAGAACAGCTTCAAGCAGACCCTGGCAAAGATCAATTTCAAGGTGCTGGATTCGGAGGTGGTGGCCGTCATGACTGACAAGTGGTCCCCTTGGAGCTGGGCCAGCTCGGTGCGAGCGCTGCAGTTCCACCCCAAGGACTTTGTGGGGGCTTTCAGCCACTCGGAGATGCAGATGATTAACCAGTACTGCAAAGACAGCAGGCAGGCAGGTCAGCAGAGGGAAGACTCCCAGAAGATGAGAGGGGACTACAGCAAACTAAAGGCCCTTATCAATAGCAGAAAAAGTAGAAATAGAAGGAATCAATTACCTGGATCTTAATTTTATTTTATAGTAATAGATGTTTTTGTCCTCAGTGTAGGGGGCTTATATTTGTCTGTTGAGAACAAATTTGTGCAAATCTGATAAAAAATTAAATGAAAATCCAGCAAGCCTCATAAAAGGTCTGTTTCCCAATTAAATGCAGTGTAACTTAACTAAAGAAAATAACTCTGAGCATTTTTTTGCCTAGACGCTTAATGACTCTAGGCTGGGCTCTGTCCTAGAAGCAGCACTGGTTATTCATCTTAAACCAGATTCACCTTTAACATCTCAGTATTTAATTACATATGAATAGACATTTTTACAAAAAAATCAGTGCATTGTCTTGCAGCTCTGGAGCTGTGCCAACTAGGCTGATAGTGAAAGAATCTGGGTTAAGATGCATGCTCAAAGTAGGATGGTACTAAGATTTCCTTGCACTGCGTTTAAGAGCATGAGTTTCTTCTTGTTTACTGCTCAATATTGGGTTTACAGCTTTCACTCGTCGATCAAATCATGTGAATGCATGTGGATAGGAAGCAAATAAAGTGTAGTAGAAATGGTTCATTCGCTCAAAGGTCAAATGAAGGAACAAGCAGAAGAAAAACAAAGAATTTATACTTTATCAGAGTAAGCACTGATTATTGTGCATAGTATGAGTTGTAATAAATTAATGAGTTCTGGAATGTAACTTAAAATATCTCTTCTCATATTGATTTTTATTAAAATAGGGTGTCCTATAACACTACATAGCTTTATAAGCGGCACTAAGGTAACATGAGAATGTTCATTCTACATACAATTTTGAAAAACACCTAAGTGACTTAGGTTTTTTTAGCTACTTTTCAAAGGATTGCACTCCAATTTCTTTTCAAAGGACAGAATGTAGATATACTGTATAATACTTATTCAGAAATGAAAAATATAGATTATCTTTATTCTGTTCCATGATAAAATTGGAGCTTGTCTGCAATGTGGAAACAAGTCATAAGTGTCTTTGAAAATTTTAAAACATTATTTTTTCAACTGTTTTCTCAAAGTTGCAAATATTTTAACTAGAATTTTCTATTTAAACCATTCCCATTTTCCAGTCTTTCTACCCCTTTTCTTTTCAATGTTATTTTCCCAATTTGCTTCTATTTTCAGTTCTCTGCTGAAAAGAAGATCAGGAAAAGAAAAGGAAAAAAAAAGGAATGAGGGAAAAATAAAACTGAAAAATGGGTTTGGGTCAAAAACCAAAAAGTATAACTTGAGAGGCATGTTCAAACAGAAATCTTTTGTTTAAGAAGCAGCTGTCAGGTCTAATGAAGCAAGTTTTGCTAAAAATTGGGTGAGTGTGCACCAAGCCATCCTAGGAAAAGCAATCACTTTTTTTTTTCTGAGCAACACTAATGCCAAAAAGAGGGACAGATCATCAATCCTTTTACTGTGTAAGAGTGTTCTGGAAGCCAATGAGTCTGTTCGAAACAGTAACAGGGATTCAAAACATATGAGTACCTTAGAAAAATCACAATTATTTATGACATTATACAAAAATACAAACTGATGTTCAGCTCAGAACTGAGCTCTGTTAAGTTAAAATTCTGCTTCTATTAGAATATTCTGGAAGTAACACTACAGGACATGGGGGAACACTTCTGGGTTTGTGCCTGTGTGAATTAAATCTAGTGCAATGGGGGTAAGTGAATTCAATCTAGTGCAGTGGAGGTAACACTGGTATTTACCTGCCATTAGTTGGATTGTCACTTTATCACCACCTCATGAAGGATAGCTGGGAAATGAGCCCTGATCACACCGTTTAAACAGTCTCTAAATCCCTTTGATGCTGTGGGAGCTCTTTAAATTTAATTTGTGCTTACTGCTTGCATGGCAGGGCCAGCCTGCTCATGTATTGCCATTTAGTTCAGTTCTCCTTACTCAAGGCCTAAATGCATATTTCTGCAATAGTTAGCCATTGATAACTAAGGTCCTTCTTACGAAAGTCATCAGGAAACTTTCTCTGACTTCCATGAGAATGAATTTGGCTCCAAGAGCTGGCAAAGCAGATTCTGGAGGAATCTGGCTACTTTTTTTTTTTTTTTTTTTTTTTTTTCCCTGAGTATGACTGACTTCTGACGTGTGTGTAAGTGACAAACCAAAAATCGAGTGCCATGAAATAGAACTACCTCCTGGAATGACACTAGTGGATATTCCCTGTATGTTGCCATGCTCTTCCTATCTCCCCAGCAGATTCACTGCAGATTTAGTGGGATACTAATGGCTGTTGTGAGGATCAAAATTGCTTTCAAATGGAATACAGTGATTAATAGATATTTCAGGGTACAATTTGCTCTTTAAGTGGTTAGGTACAGTGATATTTTAATAGGCCCCCATTAGGCCTCAGAAATTACAGTTACACTGTTTTCTAATAGAATATTGGCAATAAGGGATTCCGTTAAAACAATCAGCATAGCTCAGAGTTTCATATGATTATAAAGTAATATTTTTAAAGCTGCTTCATATACCATTATTATGGTATGACTGTTTAAGGGATTATACTTAAACTAATGTTTTTCCTGCTGCATGAGAACTCCAGTATATAAATATAATAAGCTTCTGTCAGTGCGTAACCGGTCCAAGCTTCCATGCTTTAGGAGCCTTCCCGCATGTATAGAGAAGTCAGGAGCCAGATGCTCAGCTGGTGTAAACCAATGGAACTTCCTTGCTGTCCATGTAGCTACTGGGGTTGATACCAGCTGAGCGTTTGGCCTTAAATGTACAGAATAGACAAACCACAATTTTTGTTTAAAGTAGCCCCTCTACTGTAGGTAACACCAAAACTTAAGACTGTAATATTATTTGTGCTATTTAATACTTCCTATTTTGAGGATTACTAAATAATGTATATAATTTTATTCCTTAAAAAAAGGCAAAAGCAAAATGACTTCTAGGCGTAACTTCACCAAATGTAAAGATATGTTCTCTGCCAAGAACTTCACTGTGTACTGGTTTTTTTTTGTTTTTTTTTTGCTTTTTTATTTTGTGTAGTTTGTAAAGTTTGCTGAAATCTTGACCTAACAATGTGTTCTTTGCAATTGTTGTTACTGTAGATATGCGTGTTTCATTAAGAAAATCTTGGTTTTAAAAGTGTAGGTATGTGTATAAGTTCCTAGCATGATGAAACTGTCATGACAGTGAATATGCATCATATAGTGTGTAAGAAAGAACAAAATGTAGTTTAACATAGTGCTATTTAATTGAATATCTAAAATGCCCGACAAAATAAAGTGTGTTGCAACATCTTAAAAATTTGTTGGTTTCCCCCTTACGGATGTGCATTAAAAAAAGGATCTTTTTTTTTTTTTTTAAAAAAAAGAACCTGAAAAGCAATTCCATAGATTTTCTAAATAAATTCAAGAAAATATTTGGAGCATCAGCTATTGTAGCTTGTCAGTTCCAAACCCTCCTCTGGACTGAACCCCCAGTCACAGAGATATCAAGGAACTCATGAGGATTCAGAGATTAATTCTTTTGGAAATTATCCCATACCAGCACCTTGCGTAAAAGGTTAACTTTTATTCATTGTAAGACAATAGAAGAAAAAAAAATTGTTTTCTCCTAGGAGTATAAAGTAAATCAGAAATGTCTGACTAAAAAAGGGGAGTGAAGTGTAAATGCTTTTTGCTTTTATTACACTGAGGGAAAAAAACCCACCAAAACAACACACCCACACACCCACACACCCACACACCCACACACACCCCAAAAAAAAAAAAAAAAAAAAAAAAAAAAAAAAAAAAAAAAAAAAAAAAAGAAAAAAGAAAAAAACACATTCTGTGAAATCCTGATTCTTTCAGCTGAGACTCCTGGCCTTCTCCAGGCATCTGTGCAGGGAGGACAGGGTGCTGGGGTTGCACCACAGGGAGTCACAGCTCTCTCCCAGTTTCCTGGCTTGTACTTGGAGTGAAATAACCTGCCTGACACCTACAGTATGCTCTTTTTTCCTGCAGCTATCATCCGAGCAGTGTTGTTGCTGCTCTTCTTACTGGCTTACTGTTTTTCCAGATGGGTTTTAACAGGAAAGCAAAGGTCCTCTTCAGTTCTTTGGGATAATAATTGAAAATTAAATGTCACAAATATTGATGTTCACAAGAAGGTTCTGAATCGTTAAACGCAGATTTTGATTTCCCAAATAGATAGGTTGCTGTAAGGCTTTATGAGGTGTGAGTGGATAAGATGACCTCACTCCAGGATTTCCGTGCTGGCAGGTTCCTAGATGTGCTGATATTGGATATTTACCTGCTTAGCACTCAGACCAGTCTGGGTCAGAAGCTGAGTTTTCAAGCACTCCCACATGTTGTAGGAAATGTTTGGATAAGGCTCCAAAACAAATGGGCATTTACAGAGTTTTTACGCTCTGAGTAAGCATTTCCATGTCTGATCCTCTGTCCATCCTTCTCAGTTGTCTTTTGCCAACTTCTTGCCAATCTTCTTCCCTGACTCTTTTCTGCCCTCTCCTGAAGAGATTCAGTTCTTCAGGTTTTGATTCCTTGGCTCTGACCGGTGGCAAAGCAAGACTTCTCTAGACATCAGATGTGAGAACCCTGAGGGTCTGATGCTTCTCCCTTGTCTTTCAAATGTCTGTTAGATCACTTTTTTTTTCCCTCCATTGGAAGCTATTGCTTTTTCTAAGGTCTCCCTTCTGGTGGCAAGACATTTCTAAGGTTTCCGTTTGGGTAAATGCAGGATGCAGAACTCAGGCAGTTCCTCTCGGGACTGAGCAGTGTCAAGCACAGCCTCCTCCAGGCAGCCACAGAAAACTGCACAGGAGGGACTGCCAACACTGGTGTGGCTCCCAATGCTATCGGATTATTGTTGCCCCTGGAATTAATTGTTGCCTCCAGAATTAAGTCAGCAGATGTAATTCTGTGGTGCAGGCCGTAAAAAGACAGGTTGTGGAATTGTTGCTTTTGCCTAAAGCAATTGATTAGGTCTCAGGAAACCAGTGCTTCTTTATCCTTTGCACTGCAAGTGGTTTGCTAAGCCCTTCTCATGCACCCCAAGGTGCTCTGGGGAGAAGTGACTTCATGTGCTATGAGGCCAAGTAAAACCACACACAGATACTCACCAGCAGGTCCCAGATATATGTGCATACATACAGCTACCTGGATACAGAGCTTTTCTTTCCATGCAGTACTCACCTTTCTTTAATGTATGCCCTTTTCTTTTTCCACGTGGGCAGAATCAGTCCTCACAGTCTCAAGACATCAACAGCTTGTAGGTATTGCAGTTACCATCTCTGAGAGCATTTTAAAGACAAGCAATCAGTCAACAAAAGCTCTTCTATTCACTCTCCTTTCTAACTTACCTTGTTCTGTACTATCTCAACAAGAATTTCCTTTTAGCATCAGGAGGACTAGCACAGTGTAAGTAATAAAAAATGTGCTGTCATTTAACATGTCTAATCTAAACTAAAGACTGAGATTTAAAGATGCTTTGGCATTCTGAACACTCCAAGAAGCAAATTCAACACAGCTGGCTCAGCAGTCAACAAATAATTACTCTACAGTGATAGACTGTCCTGTATCCCAGGACTCATTATTGGATTATACAGCTTTACAAAGCAAACAGCATTTGTGTATTCTTAGCACTCTATCAGCTTCATTATTCCTGATTTGAATGCCTTCTAAAAGAACAGCCTCATATGCCGGCCTTATAAATGAACCTGAGCGTTTGCTGAGTTCCGCGTTCAAGACAGTTTAGGCCAAGGGATTTCAACATATCCAGCATTTTATAGAGCCATATATTTTTTTCCAAAGGATTTTAGGAAAAAAAAAAGACAAATTAAAAAGTGGGCATTATTGTTGTCTTTGGTAAGTGAGAGTTGATAAAAAAGATTGTTTTCTAGCTTGTACAGCAACATGCAGCAGGGGGAAGGAATAAGAAAAATGCATTTGCTTAACCTTAGGTTCACAACCCTTTGAATAGTTGCTGTTCCTTGGCTCTTTGCAGTAGTCCTTTTTCCAGTATCTGCTCTTCCTGTCTGAATTTCAAAGGCCCTTAAGAGCCATGCAGTTTATATTTTTTTCAAGCTGACAACTTGGGACATGATGTCCAGGGCATCCTTTCAGGCTTTTTGTATAATAAGACCTCAGTAAAAGCTGTATTACATACAGTTTTGCCTATGATAGCTGCCTAAGAATTTCATTAGTTGATTCAATATTTGGAAACAAACTTGTAATATGTGTAAGGCTTTCCTCAACATGACACAGAGAGAAGAACAGGACCCCAGAAATAAGAAGCAATGAAATATGCCATGATCCTTACATGAACACCGAACATTTCCTCACTACTATATGTTGTTATATGATAGAAAAATATTGTTCTTAAATTAGCCTTGAAAGCACAATTTTCCCATAGGTCAAAGCTCACCAAGACTAAGGTCCTTTCACTGCTCACAATGAGATTCCAGTTAAGCCCTTTCAAGAGCTTTTATGCCCCCCTTAATTTTGCTTAAAAATTATGCGATTTCCTCCTTCAAAAGCTCTTCTTCCTCCAGGGTTCTACTCCTCCTTCTCTGTATGGACTCTTCTTTATCCCTTTTCCTTTCCTCAGCTAAACTCAGGCTAATAGCCCCACTTTAATTTAAATGTTTTAATTGTTTTCATTACAACCCCTTTTCACACCAATACTCTGAAATATATTACCTATTATAATCTTCAAAAGATGCTGCACTTTATTTGCTTCATCAAGTTTCTTTGCTTTGTAGTGTCAGTTAGCAAACAAAATACAAAAAGTATAAAACACCTCCAAGGTGTTTGTAGCCTTTGAGCTAAAGGACTAGGATTGTACCTAGACTACTAGCTATGTGTATATGTTCACACTGAAGAAATATTAAAATAATATTTTCTTCTGGTTTTTTTCAGCACTACATTCATGTTGCAGAGTGTTCTTTATTCCATGCTTGACACTACAAGTACCCTAGCTAAAAGGACTTTGTTTTGGGGAACTTGAGATAAAGCAAAGGATATAGATAAAAAATATCAATAGATTATATTATACAGATCTATTTTTCAGATTGCCAGTCTTAAACACCTTCAGTTAAATTACCTGTAGGAGAACTTATTTTGTAACTCAGGTCAATAATAAAAATAATTATCCCATGCTATCTAAAACAGTGAGCACAAAAATTGTTCCTAACGCTGCTTTCTTTGGAGGGAAAGATTAAAAGCCTTTGCCATAGAAGAAAAAGATGACTTTTATTATTACATCAACAAATCCAGGTGCCTCCTTCACATATATGGGGCAAAAACGAGCTTACAAGTTTTTTTCCTTTTGCAAGTTTTCTAAGGATTAGAAAGATTAATGATATTTACCTATATATGGGGTTTTCCTGTGCATGGATCTGTCCTGTGCTGTGCCTTCCACCTAGTGATGTCTGAGCTAACAGGAAATAGTTAAAGCAGAGAAAACCATGCCTGGTGAGCTATCCAGGGCTCCAGAAGTAAGAAATGATATTTGGTGCCATTTGGTAACCACCTGGCCCCCTGGAGAATGCTAGTCCCCTCCCTGCAGAGGGGCTATTGTGGTGCAGCACACACTGGCCAGGGAGCCCTAAATGGAGCTAGAAACGGTTCATTTTCTACTGTTGCTGGAGACCAGCTAGAGATTAACAAAGAAAGAATTGCCTTGCCAGTTTATTCATTCCTGTCAAGAAGGCAAGCTGTTATTTTGAAAGGAGCTAACGACACGATGGCGAAAACCATATAAGCTGAACAGAAACTTCCCCTGTATCCTCCAGCCAACTGTAAATTCAGCCAGCAGAAATCTTGGAAATGGTACAAGCCTTCCTGCGTTGAGAGCACTCAGGTTGGGGTGCCAAGAATAAATCTCACTCTGAGGGAAACCTCTGAAGTAACTGCTGTTGACTGAGTTGTTCCTGGCTGTGAAGGCAGAGCTGAGTGTGGCAGACAGTGTCGTGCCATGCCAGATGCTGCATCCCCCTGGCCCTGTTTACACCAGATTTAGCCTCACTTGTCAGCACGAGAGGGGAAGGAGACAGTGCAGTCCCCCTTCTTTTGCCTCACACTGGCAACTCTGGGCCTCCCCTTTGGTTTACTCAAACTACTCAGTGCTGTCCCAGAAAGCTGAGACAGTCATAAACACCATTTAACTGGTTGATTAAGTCAATTCACAGCTGCTTTTCATCACCAGAATTTTGCAAAGCAACCATTGGGTCTAGGCCATTATTTCAAGTCCCTCTATGAGGACAGAGCACTACATTGCACAGAGTTGGGTCACACCAGCATCCCAAAGAAGGGCACAGCACTTGGAAGGTTGGTGCATCAACCAGGAGCTCTGATTTGCAAATAATGCTTGGCAGTGACTTTTTTTAGCTGTAAGATGGGAGAATAGTTTCTTGAATGTTTACAGCATGCTGCACACCTTTATTTCACTAAACAAGGTGCAGTATACTTTCAACTTGAAATTTAGCTACTGGAAAAAAGCAGAAAATATGTAATTCATGAAAGAACCAGAATTCAAGTCAAGGCAGTTCATGCTAAAATACCCTGAGTCTCATGCGATGTCATAAACTCCTTGGCTAATGCACTCATAATCTAGCAATTCCTATCCACACATCCCAGGAAAGATCCAGCAAGTATTTCCTTGAAGACTTATTAAATTGCAGCCCAGTCCAATGCAGTCCCTTTCTCAGTTCCTTAAGCCAGGTTTCTAGTGAAAACTCCTACTGACGTTACTCAGCTTGGATGAGTGAGGGCTGAATGGGGCCTGTGGGATTTAACTTTCTGAGAACCACGCTCAGTCTCCTTTTCCTGTGTCCAGGGTCTTCTGAATTGGAAATCTTTCTCACCACCTGGTCAAGGGTGATCTATAAACTTTCTTCATAAATTCATTCCAAATCACTGAGAAGAAAATTTATTTTCTGTGTTATTTATTTTAGGTTACTATGGCCGTAGTTGCCATATACAAACTTAGATTATTGCAAACACACAGTAACGAGAAAATATTCAGAATATATATTAAAAAAAAAAAAAAAGAGAAAAATGGTCTCAGAAACATTAAGAAAAAATCAAAACCCAAAATTAGAATTAAATGATCTCCTATGCATTCTGACATTATGTAGAAATTCAAATGCACTCTTACATTGATTTTATTTGATAAATCTCTGTCATAATGGTGGTAATTTTATTCCTCTCCATCATCTCCATACCCCAGAGCCCTGGATTATTTCCTCTATTCTGGGTGATTAGTAAGATTGCTAAACAGTTTCTTCACTGGATGTTCCCCCTTGTAGGAAGAACCACATTTTTCTCAGAAATGAGTGCAGTCTTAAATAAAATGGGGAGACATGGGTGAATTTGTAACCCTGGCTGTCCTGTGACCGTGCTGTTTAGTCCATCAACTACAGCAACACCATTACTGCCAGTCTGATGAATTGTGGCAGTTGGGACCTGTTTGCTGCCTTGAAGTTGCCTTTAAAGTTGGCTAGATGGTGCTAGAACATGCTGCATTACATTAACGAGCACATGGCTCACATTCTTCTTACTGTTGATCAGAGACTACTTAAAGTTTGGGTTTACAATGTGCCTCCACACTTAAAAATTGTAAAATGAGCCAGTTCTACAGTTCAGTCCTGGACTAGAAACTATTAACAGTGCACCACTAACTAAATAGTGAGTTGATTTTAAGGATAAAATTTTTTAAAAATGTCAATTTTAAAAATCCCTTCCATTGCCATAGGTTATAGCTACTCGGCAACGTACTAGGGCTTTGTACCTCTGAAGGTTATTTTGCCTTCCTTAATAAAGGAATTTCTACCAGTTGTGCAGTTTAATTTTTCTTGCTGCCACAAATCTTGACCCATGATCTCTCTAACTGTCTTTGCAGGGTGGTTCTGTGTTATTCTTTGCTTGTTTGTCTGTAACTCACTTGGGTCCACTGACTCAAAGAAACATGTAATTTAATTAATATGGCAGAGCTGCAGACACAGTTGAGCACAGCCTGAATTTATATTTTCATTTGGCTGGTCAGAAAATTGGTTGCAATTCAAAATGAATATGTCATTCCAGATCTCGCACTCTGGTCTGTGGACAGCTACACATGCATAGCAACAGCTGAAATGAAAATGCGAGTCTCAAAGGACATTTAACCTCAAATATTTTCAGCTTCTCTTATCACCACTGACCCCACATTGCATCCTGGCCTTTCCACAAAGATAAGAAAAGGGTTCAAGCTGCTGAAAAATTAGTTATAGCAAATAAACACAATGTATATCTATACAGTCCTCATATTCTGCTTGTACGCAAACAATTGCTGGTAGTTTATAGCTAGGCTTGGGAAGATGATTTGGACTTTGCTGGTGTGTGCTGTAAAGCCTGAAGGAGCATCCTACCACTCCACAGTGATTTCCAGTGAGATGAGCAAGCTGACCACAGTTCAGCCATTGCCATGGATGTAGCTGCATGTTTATAAAATAGCAACAGGTTCCCTTTCACCTCCAGTTTTAAATCTGAACTTACAAAGAGTTGTTTTTTTTTTTGCAGCCCATGTGCTGGAGAAAACACACAAAAAAAGAAGATAACTGATACAGAGAAAACACTTTCCTGTTAAGGTAATATTGATACAGCTGTTTATTGCCCAATACACTGAGGAAAATAATACCTCGATGAGGTCAAAGGGCTTTCAAATAAACATTAACACACTTTCTGCAGGAGGGAGTTTCAAATTATTGCAGAAGGACATGTCACATGAATGCAAATCTCGTTGATTCATTCATTCAGGGTTTGCCACTGTCAGTCCTCCCTCTTGAGCAAGAGGGGTTGAGCAAGTCTCAGGCCACAACATTGGGCTGCTCTGTGTAGTATGAACTAGAAGGAAGCTCTGGGCTGGATTTTCAGTGCAATCAGTACAAGAGGGAGGTTTAAATGCTCAAAGAGAGCAGAGTGTTGGTTTGTCTGTCAGGCGACAGTCCTGAACACTGAGGCTTGTGAGGTTTCCTTTTTCCCTTTATTTTTTTTCCATGCAAAGCCAAACAACGTCAGCACAAGATACTTAGATACCCCTGCTCAAGATGCAACAAGAGAGCTAATCTCAATCTGGTTGAGAGAAGCAAATAAAATCTCTTCTTGGGAGAACTGGGGATCAATTGGCGTTTGAGTTAGGCCATGACCTGTGACTGAAAAGGGAGGAAGAGAGGATTCTTCCTCTGGAATGTGTTTAACTGGGCTTGTACATAATCTGAGAACAACTACAGATTCATACTTTTTAAACAAAATAAAATGTGCTGTGGAAATCATCAAAACTCCTAAGAACTTAGGTGACTGCTGTGCTTACCTGTGGGCAGATGACTCTTAGCTGATCGTGGCCAGGAAGTAGGTCAAGTGGGAGTTTTGATTTAGTCATCCAGAGAGAGATGCAACATATTGAAGAGACAGTTCTCCTGAAGGTAGATCCCACGATACACATAGCAACATGAAAGATTAATTCCAAAATAAACCCCAAAATCTTCTCTCTAATGCTGGGCAGCCCTAAACACAGCAAATATTGTGAGTGGAGCTGCTTCTTTCATATTGCAACGTGACAGCACTTGGCTGTCACAATGTGACAGGTCCCAGGCCAGCCTTCTGCTCTTGGCCCTGGTCAGATACACAAATGATGGCCTCCTTCTAGGTCAGCAAGGCAGGGAGGAGGCAGGAGTCACAGGCCAGGACAGCTGAAAGGCTGCAGTGATAACTAAGCTGCTTGACTCTGGCAGATACATCTGAATGATCATGGACCTTGCTGTGTTGCTGGGGATCTGCTCCCAGGAACTGGTTCCTCCACCTTTTCCAGCTTCCAGACCACTGCAACAGAAGAGACACACAAACTTAATGTTCTTTCTGACAAGTAACTCAGACTACCCAGCACACCTCCGTGACCACAGCACCTGATCAAACTTGATTTTAAATTACCTAATTTAATTGGAGGTAATGGCCTTTGGCCTTATGCCACTGCTTTTAAAAGAATTGCTTCAGCTCCAGTCATTATATTTATGCATGAACCACCCACTTTGATATGGAAATTGTTGCAGCCCAAGGGGATTTCATTAAGTAATTAGGGAGGAGAGCATATAATGTCACTTGCTGTAATTGGATCTACAGAGTCAATCAATAAGTGACCATATGTGCATGAGCCTGGAGCATTTCAATACCCTTAGCATCCCTCTGAAAAACAAAAACAATGCAAGAGGGATCTCCTTTATCTGTGACACAATCTTGCATTCTAGGGCGTATTTGCATTGCTTAAAAGAATTGCACGAGCCACGCTGTCATATCAAACTGCACAATGCAGGCAGATTTATTGTCTGCCTGGAAATGCTCTGCAAGCAAAGAGCTTTGTGGTTCCAAGTCCAAGGCTTGACAAGCACTGTAAGAATAAAACCTGCTTTCTATCAGAGCTTTCAGAATCAGGCCGTGTTGTGCTTTTATATTTCAAGTTTGCTACTCCTAAAGGTCAGTTTTGTTCTTGAGTCTGAAAGAAATTCATGTTATTAAGTGTTAATGCAGCTGTAAATACAGCCTTCTAGTTTGTTTTTTTTTTCTCCTGTTCTGTTGGCTAAAACCCTAGACAGCTGGTGTTTGCTAGATTGCATTCTTAGGGTGAAGAGTTTGTCCTACACACACAGAATGTGTTCATTCCTCAGGAATCAAGTGACCACACCAGAGCTAAACAATACGTAAAGCATACAATTTATTTTGGACTATTATTTCTCCAGATGCTTAAAGCTGGTACATTTATTAACTTTTGACTACAAACCACTGATTTTCAGTAGAAAAATGCATAAAAGAAAGAGCAAAATCTCCTGCTGGGAGGCATTATTTAGAGCTTTGCTAAATTGTTGCTGCTTTCATACCTTCTCATTTGCAGCACAATCTCTGAACGCAGAAACAAGAAAAAGCAGATGAATTTTCATTTGCAAGAAACCTATCATTAAGGCCAAATGTCTTGAACTGGCACTGACTGCAGTAATGGAAAAATTTCCACTGGCTTTGTGGGAGCTGGTGTGGGCCATCTACTCAAAGGCAGAGCAGGTCACCATGTGCAGTAGTTCACATGTGATTTGCCATCCAAGCCTCGGCTGTTTAAATAGCATCCATCGTAGGTAGGTTTGGGTTATAGTCCTCAGATGCTCTTTGGATGAGGTGGGTGTCTGTAGGCATTATGATCCATTACCCTGGGCTCACATTTTCACAGCTCATTACAACCAAAGCAACCTGAGCCTTGGGCCCGAGGTCCAGGGGTAGCTGACTAACTTGTTTAAGATCCACTGAAATTATTAGAAGTCACAGATGTAAGCAGTGCTGCAGCAGTTGGATCTCTGTGAACATTTGGGTGTGAATGCCCTGCCCATGGAGGTTCAAGCTGCAGAAGAAAGCCTGAGGGAAGTCCCTCTCTGAGTCCCACCTGCGACCACCAAGAGCAGGGACTATGGCCTGGAAAAGGCTTAAAGGGTTTTTATCTTTTGGTGGCACAGTTATAAAACCCCTCAGTCATGCCAAGAAACCTGTGACTCTTTTTCAATCCTTTCCCTAATCCTCTAATGTTCAGAAATTTATGACACCAGGAAATGCCTGTGCCTTTTGCAGTTCGACTGCCAGGACATGAGGCTGCCCATCTCAGGCTCTACAGCACTCTGCACCAAAATGTCACCCTATGCTCTGACTAAACTCTTGGCACACACTGAATAAATACCTAATATTCCATGTGGAAAAGCCCCGGACACACACGTTTTCACTGAAACCAAGATTTCTTCAAGCAGAGGGGCTGGTGGGAACTTAAAGAAGTTATCAGTCTTGCGTATGGGGCTGAATTATGCAGGGAAAATATAGACCACGTCCAAAAACATGTTTGTGCATATTTTCCACTATTGCATTCACTTTTATTTTGTTTATGACAGTAAAGTTGCTCAAGAGTGTGGGGCCACACCCAGCTGAAGGGCCATAATACATTTTGTTTTTGCAAAGGTGTTTCTGTTGCCTCACTGCCATCTGACTTTAAACCCCCATCACTGATCATTTGGGGATTTCAGGAAAGGTTGTGCAGGAAGCTGGAGTCATTATCAATGCAATGGGTGGTTATCAAGGCAGAAGAAATGGGGGAGGAGAGTGTGATGTAGCACAGGATGTCATGGGTGTGTTTGCAGGCAGCATAATGGAGAGTTCCAGACTTGTACAAGGTGAAGCAATTTTAGTTTTTGTTCCTGTTTATGTGGGTGTGCAGTAATGATGTCATGTGTGCAGTGACTTCTGCTTCACAATACGGCTTTTTTTGCTGGTTGTCTATTCCTGGCTGGAGGATCCCATGGCAGCCACTGCTGGGGGCTGGAGGAAGCAGAATGAAGGGACAGAAGCAGCAAAAGACAGTATTTTGTACGTCAGCAGCTGTATGTGCTCCCTGGGGAGCCAGCAGCTGGATATGAGTTCACACGATGGCAGCTGCCTATGAAATCTCCTTTGGCAAAGCAAATAATGGAGGAAGTTTAACGCACATTGTAAATCTGTCATTTTAAAACGCCTCCACCACCTACTCAGACCTGGAAATGCTCTCCCTGCCCTCCAGGCACCCAGCATGAGGGCTTAGTCTTCATCAGGGAGATAAACTACCACGTGCTGAGCTTCAATCAGGGAAGACTTGCTGCAAAGCTCATTTCTGGAGTGAATTTGGGTAATAGATACAAGTTTCTAAAGCACAACACAAAAGCCTTCACTACAGTTGGTACCAGGTCCCCACAAGATTATCACTGTGCCAAGTTCAGTTTGTAAGTGTAAAGCTATTTAAAACTCAATTTTCTTCAGTGAAAGGCAGGTGTGCCAAAAACTAATTTCAGTTAGTGGTCAAAGGTAGAGGTTTCTTGTTTAAAATTTATCAATAGACCAATATGGTAATTATATATATGAAAAGGCTATAAGAGAAATTTTATACTAGATTACAGTAAAATTAATACTGAATTCTCATTCTAAAATTGTCACCAGAAACTGCCATAACACAGAGTGTTACACACTTATATTCAGTATGCTCCTCATCAGTTGTAGGCCAGCCAACTGAAATGATAACTTTAGGACATCCACATATGCATGTTGCAAATACAAACAGAGGGAAACCTGAATAAGCCCAGCATCTGGCACCTTGTCTGTTTAGCAGCACAGAGAACTTCTGATGTAACATCTTGGTCCTTATTTCTCTGCTAAATGACTTAGACTCTAGTTCTGACTCTCTATCCATATAATTCAAGCTGTTTGATTTTAAAAAACAAGCTGATATCCCATCATTTCAAAGGGTCTTTTGAGTGTTACAAGTTGTTTCAGCTACGTATTAAGGATCTCATCTCACTGGTATGAGACATCCTAGCCCATGATTTCTCAGGCAGAGACTCCAACATTTCTCTTTGTGTCAGTAATTATATGTAAAATCACAAACAGATATACATATCATCCTTCCACACATCCACTAATAATCAGTCCTGGAAATCAAGTCCTGGAACCTCCAAGGTGGTTAAACCCAACAAGAACTTATTTTTCCTTCTTTGATGATATCTTCAATTCTAATGTGATTGAATTTCAGGGACGACTCAAAATTTCTCATATTTGCTGTGAACTACATCAATTAAAAAAAAATTATTTGAAATAAATGTATTAAAAATTGTTATTTTGAGGGAAGCAAATTTTTGAGAAATCCTTTCAATTTTCATGTCAAAAACCTTCTATATTTTGAATAATTTTGTTAACAAAACAAATAAAAACTTCTAATAAGTTTGATGTTTTAAATTAAGGAGACTCCTATCTTCATAACTCTATGAAGTACATATATGTTAGGTTTGAAAAATACACAAAGAGGGATAGATAAATAGATTATTTCCATAAATAATGGACACAGGTGAATAGTAGTCTAACCATAATTTCGACTAGACCTGTCCAGCTTGCTGAGGTATTGCTTCTCACCAGGGCTTTAACAGTTGGTTTGACAATAAGGGTCAGAAATGGCTCATATCCTGCTTACTCTGAAAACCCTACAGAACATTCTGTAGACACAGTTTTGAAGGCAGGCTAAAAGTCAAGTTTATGATTCACATGTTGGGGCTTTTTTTATTCCAGTAATTCATGACTGCTATCATGGGCACCTTATTAATTGGATATTGTTATCATATGTTTTCCCAACCTATGAATATCTAGGCATTTTTTTTTGGTAAATATGTTTGTTCTTCCCATATACAAAAAATAGAAACATAACCTCCTTTCTCTGCAACCGAACATGTCCTGCAGTAAAGGCAGTATATCATTTAATTAGAGGTTAGAGCCTTGATTTGCAACAGAATATCTGAGAGGGATATTGTATCCATTTTTAAGCAAATATCTTAAATACAAAATTACATAAATACATATGGAGCCATTTCCAGACATGACAGCATTTCTAGTAAAACTGAGATTAAATGCTTGTGGTAATGGTCAGGTGTCCTCACAGCCACAGGAAGCAAGGAGAATCACAGCAGGTGATTTTTTTGTATGGAGAAAAGGAGGAAAAGTGAGAGCTGATGCTCTGATGGTGTGGTAAAGGCTCTATAATATTTATTTATTGCAGAAATGTTGCAACCATCCACGCTGTGTGAGGCAGTGATGTGAGTGTATTTTTTATGCTCTGGATTAATGTGAAATAAAGGAATCGTCAGCTGAAGGCTCAGAACGCCCAAGTGTATCCACCCAAAACCCAGTGCAGGGTAAGCCGTTCTGGACAGGGTATTTCATGATAGTTGGAGAATTTGGGGCTGTCTAGATATTGCATTGCCATCTAGTGAGCATCGCTGAGACTGCATGACAAAACTGGGAAGTTGAGATTCCCAGCATTAAACAAATGGGAATGGAAGCAGAGGGTTCAGAAATGTTCTGTTGGACGATTCTTATGCAATGGAAGAAAGAAAGTCTTATTAGAACTCTGCAGTCTCATTCCTTCTTTTTCTAAAGAAACAGGAATCAATGTTGTGAGGGCACAGTAGGAGAAATTTGAAAGTCTCAGCTCTTTCATTTTCTTTTCCTGGATATAGGAGAACTCAGGGAAGAGTCCTGGGTACTCCCTCCCTATAAATACAGAAAGAAAAAGCTGCAGGTGTCCCTTGCACAGTGTTTCCTCTTTCAGCTCAGTACTTGCTTGAAAATAGAATGCAAATATGGAACTCTCATTTCTCATTCAAATTGTTTCACTGTTTGCCTTTGGGAGTGCTCCACAGTTTGCACATTACTCCCACACTGCGAACCGTGACTCAGAGGGTTGTAAAGCATTGATCTCTGCTGCTTCTGCCGGCTGTGTGGCATTCCCAAGCTTGGCTGCATGGATGCATGTGGACCATCGTGGCTGGACATCAGGTGCCTACCAAAGCCAGTCTATCCCTCCCCTCCCCAGCTGGGCAGGGGAGAGGAAATTCAATGAAAGGCTCAAGGGTCAAGGTAAGGACAGGGAGAGATCAGTCACCAGTTACCATCCTGGCCAAAATAAACCTGACTCAGGGAAACAAGTTTAATGTATTACCAATTAAATCAGAGTAGGGTAATGAGAAATAAACCCAAATCTGAGAAATACCTGTTCCCCAACCCTCCCTTCTTACTGGCCATAACTTCATTCCCAACTCTCTACTTCCATCCTGCAAGTGGCACAGGGGGGCAGGGAGTGGAGGTTGTGGTCAGTTCATCACACGTTGCCTCTGCTGCCTCTTCCTCCTTGGGGAAAGGACTCCTCACAGTCTTCTCCTGCTCCAGGGTGGGCTCGATCCCATGGGAGACAGTCTTCCACATGGGTTCGTTCCCACAGGCTGCAGTTCTTCATGAACTGCTCCAGCGTGCATCCCTTCCGTGGGCTGAAGTCCTTCAGGAACACCATGCTGCAGTGCAGCACAGGGTCACCAGTCCTGCCAGCAAACCTGCTCCACACTGGGCTTCCCACAATGCCACACCCACACTTGGTAGAGTATCAAGAGTATCATTTGGGGCTGGTGGGCAGAAAACTCACTAGTGATGTGAAGTTTGTGGTGTCCCAAACCGTGCAGTGACCAAGGCTTGCTGTGTTTAGCTTTCTAGTTTTTCTTGTGAAGCTCTTCACCCTGCCTTTCACTTTATAGTTATCAGCCTGCACAACCCTACCTGCATCTGCAGCTGTTCTCCCTATCTGAGTCTTCCAGAGTGCTGTTATCCTCGTTACTTTGCAAGGGGGCACTCAAGAATTGCTGATATGGCTGTTCAGTAGGGTTTTGTCAAAAGTCATTCCCATCACCATGTGAGATGCCCTTCATTCCTCCCTGCCTCGACATTTCATTCCCCGCTTCGTAGTCTTTACTTTAAAGCCATATTTTAGGGAGAAAGTAGAGCACTGTAGATGAGTTGCTGAAATAGACAATTATCATTTCCCAACAACATACACACACAAGGCTCAGCAGCCAATTAGAGCTGCAAAATCTGTTCCAGACTGAAATACATCTCAGCCAGGTCTTTAAGCACAATGCGGGAGGGAAAGAAATGGCACAATGGCAAGATAAGATGCAACTGCAATTACTTTGAAAATAGTATTTACCAGCAATGTTTTACTGGAAAAGATGTCCTGAAAAGGATATTCATCTGAAGGGAGCCCTGTCATTTCTTGTCCTCCCACCACCTCCTATATTTGTTTGGGTTTCGTTTTGGAAGAGTTACTGTTACAGTTGCTCTATACCATGAGCTATGGACACCACAAACACACCTTTGTACCTGTAAACATATTTCATCATCCCTTGTGCAACACTGAGAACTTATGGTCTCTTAGAGTTGAAGATCAAATAGGTGAATTTAACCACTTGTCAAAAATTTAAACATTCATAAAACCTTTTAACAGGTCTCAGTCAGATCTGATTGATCAGAGATAGTTGCCGAAACTGTGGGCTGCATTAGAGAGGTTGAAATGCAAAATCAAATGTACTAATTAGAGGTGGAACCATTCATTAATAGCTTAAACTCAGATATCTGTTTGACTTGTTCTCAGTCCACTGTGAGAATGTTAATAAGGTTCAATTTTCAGCTTTTAGTGAATAATGAGATATTAGCTATTATGGAATAACAGCTTTCATTTGCTATCTGGGAGGCTTTGATGTGGTGTGATCTGACCTCTACCACCACAATCAGGGCCACTGATCATTCACGTTCCTGAAGCAGGACTCTCTTTCTCTTAGCAGATGAATTTGAGTTAAATACACTCTTGAAAGTTTTCGCAGTGGCATGAGGCATTGTCATACTAAACCATCTGTGTTTACTTGCCTTCCTTTATTTTTGTGTAAAATTTCAGGGACCAGCAGCCTCTTCACTCAGGAATTCCAGTCAGAATTTGACCCTTTAGGGTCAAAGCAGCCTTAAACAGAAGTACTTAAATGTTTTTATAATTGGTGCTCCCGTGCCTAAGGGGTGCTTGGCCCCAGAAAGGAATCCAGGTGAAACACAGGGTAAAATCTGGCTTTTCATCTGGATTCATAAAATCTGCTGTACTAAGAAACAGATCATCTAAACTCCAAAAATTGATCCATCTTTCTCCTTCTTTGAGGAGAAGATGCATTTAGCACTTAAGTGTTTCTGCACCAGGATAGAAAGTAAGACCAAGAGTTTCTGGCCCTAGGTTTTTTGACTACTTCTGATTTTAACCCTGTAAGAATTAAAACCAGCACGAAGAGTCCTCTATCTCTCAACCAGTATCCAAACAGAGCCAAAATCCCCTTCATCTTTGAGGATTAAAAATCATCTTCCTCTAGGACTTTAGCTTCCTGTGAAGAAATAACCATAGCATACTCTTCATCTGCATTAGTGTAATCCAAAGGGATTCACATCAGAATAGGAGTTTTTGGAATGAACATATTCCACATTCTGGCCTTTAACTTATTTTTACTGCTAGAAAAACTGTGTAAGTCTATTAGACTTCTTCAGGATTGTACCAGGAAGACATGTATATACATCCATTCAGCAAAGCAGGTGATGCTCCTGGGTGCTCCAGGAAGGCTTTGTCTGCTGCGTGGAAGATTAGATATCTACTGGAATAGATTTCCTAAATTAAGCTCTTGACTGCACTGACTTGTCATTGAATTAAAGTATATGCTTTGCCAAAAGTTCTTTCTTAATGCATTCCCCACTGCTCAAAGGAAAAATGGAAGTAATTAGAGGGTCCTGGTTACATTTTTCTCCTTTTTTTCTGTCAGTGTGACTCTGTGAATGTCAACAGCGTTCTTCATTTTATCCTGCCAAAGACAACCAGGGTGAGCTTGTCAAGACTGCAGAATAAAATGCAATTCCTGCCACAACACAGTGCATGTTTGTGGAGGGGGTGCTTTAATTGTAGTGATAACTTCTGATTTTACATAACAGACCTGGTGTTTGACCAGCATAAAGATAGTTACACCTGTGGAGTGAATGCATGGAAAAGGATACGCTTCCACATTTGTGGGAAACACACAGGAAATGTCTGTACTCAAGAGAACCTGCACCTCCAGCAGGCTTTTACCTTCTGCTGCTGGTTTTAGCTCCCATCATGAAGGAGCTAAATCAATCAAGAAATTTAACTTCAGAAGCATTCACATGGGGGCTTTCTGGTTGGAAAAATTATGAGGGCAAAGTAAGGGCAAAAATGTGACTTTCCCAGTCCTACACACAAATATCTTAGTAGAGTTTAAATTGCAAATGTGTTTAAGGGGCCTCCAAAATCTGTCACATGAAAGAGCACACATGAAGCTCTGTGAAATTCCTGATTTGTCCACACATCCTTGGTGTTACGCAAGGGATGCTGGGCAAAAAATAGAGTCCTGGAAACTTTGGGTGGGCCTACTTGTATCAACCATGTATTTTCTAAAAACACCAATTCATAGAACTTAAAAGGAAATCCTGGTCTTAGTAAAACACTCCAGAATATTAATGGCCACTAAAATTTGTCCTAGAGCTGCATTCAACAGTCTGTCATCTACCAGACACTTATGATGGACTTTTTGTTGTACTGCTTTACAGGTGCTGTAATTGTCTCTGGTGATGTTAACTGGCAAAGGTAGCAAAACTTAATTATAGCCAGCCTAATTTTTGACTGCTTATTCTGAAGTGAAGCAGGAGAACTTGTGAAAACCTGGATGCCCTTTGGGTGGCGCCTGCTGCAAAGCATTTGGTTTCTTTTCTCACAAAACAGAACTGAGAAAGGGCCCAGCCTGGTGTTGTCTGGGTGGGCTCTAAGTCCCTGCCTCCCTTGGGTTCTGCAGGGAGCGGGTGAAACCACAGAGCATCGGGGCCAACTGATAGGCAAAGAGGGAACAGAGATTAGAAAATGAATGGCATTTATTTATAAATGCAGATTGCATTTGGTATGTGCAAGTCATTTGTCTTCCTGGTTTCTGTTCCTATATGGCTACTGAGAAAAAAAAAGCTGTAAGCATATTTTATTAGTTATTAAATTTATTTTCTTTTAATATACTGACGTGCACAACTGTCAATAAAACAAGCCATTGCCTACTCTCACAGTTAAAAGAACATAGAAGACATTAATTTTCTCTCTTTTTCAGGGTATAGTAACATATTTGTATTACCTTAACAGACAGTGGTAGGCTTGGAGGGAAGAACAGGTTTTAAGACAGTCTTTGAATGTGTAATTACAGTCAGAGATCAAGAGCTGGCACACCCGCTCTGGGGTGTGTGGGCTGCTCGATCTTGGGTCAGATCTGACTTTCACCTGCAATTTTCACGCATAGGACCTGGGGTGGGTGGGGAACATGAGGCGTGAGTGTAGCCAGTCTTGCCTCCAACCCAACCTGCTGGGCCAGCAGAGCCAGGGAAGGATGCTGTAATGTGCAGCTGGATGTGCTAACACCATCCTGCCCAAGGGATCTGAAAACAAGCCTCTCTCTGAGCTTGGCTTCCTGGGTCTGTTTTAGAATTTCTTCAGTTTAGACTTTCTAGTGCTCGCCTTTTTCCACGAAGTCTTCTCCTTTTTGTGATCCAGAACATAAATCACAGAATCAGAATATTCTGAGGTGGAAGGGACCCACAAGGATCATCGAATCCAACTCTTAAGTGAATTGCCAATACAGGGATTGAATGCATAATGTTGGTGCTATTAGCACTCTGTTCTGACCAAAAGACACAGTAAATTATGTATGTCACTGGTATTTCTGATCTTTCATGTAGCAACATGCCCTTCTAGGAAGCTGTGGTGTGCCAGAGTATGATGATTTAACAAGGTTAGCTGTAGGCTCAGTTATTCATCAATTTATAAGATCAGTTTCTAGAAAAAGAAAACATACCCCAAAATACCAAGAAAAGAGACACAAGAACTTCATTGTTCAACACATAAGGCTTTATTTACAATTAAACATAAGGATATCAGAAAAAAGATTTAATCTTTATTTGTATTTTCATTAACATTTCTAAGGAAAGTTTACCCTGCACTGTTTGAACAAATGTAAATACTTAACATTAGCCTTAGTATCATGAATTAACAATAACTGTAACTGATGTTTTGGATAAAATAACTACAAATTATAATTCAAGTGCAGTCTAGGTGCTGGACATAGTTTAAAAGTCCAAACCTGCATTGAGATCAATGAGATTACACATATGGACAAACATATAGTTCCGTCCGTATAAAATCTGGCCCTGAGACACTTAAAAATCATGGCCTGACTTGCCCGGTCACTGCTGCTGGAGCACCACATAGCACTAAACAACACTAGTAAAGCAAACGCTAACTTACTGACAACGTACTTGAAGTCAAATAAAATTAAGCTGAAATGTTAGCCTATCAAAAACCACACGAGCACTGCTGTTTTCATGTTAGATCCTGGCACAAAAGACATTTTATTGTAAAGAGTTGGTGTCAGATGTTGAACCACAGCAGAGCTGTGCTTATCTCAGAGGAGATGTGGCTTAATGACTTGAGCTGTCCTCATACTTTTTTGACCAGTTTGTAGGACTCTAGGGATGCATTCAGTTGTGTCAAATTGTCCCCAGACTAAAATGGGAACAGAGCATCACATATGACACCAGCAGTAACGTGGATATGAGAGAAAGGTGTTGTTTTTCCTTGACTAGCCAGCACCATGAGTAATCAAACACGCAGGCTGAGAGAAGCCCTTCCCTTCAGTGTCACACCAGTTGCTCTGGTAGCCAGCATTTCCAGCTTACATCTGGAAAGAGAGTGCAGCCATGTACCTCACAGACCTCACCTTCAAGAATTATGTCTTGGGATTTCTGTGACTCATCAGCTCTACTGATAGCTACAAAACTTTGTCCACAAGGAACAATGGAATAAAACACCAGCATTTTAATCAATTGGATTTTCCCTTTATTTCCAAAGGTAGGAACATCTTACTAAAGATACCCAGGCAAAGACATTGCCCTTTATTTGCAAGACGAACCTTTCTGGTTTAAAGTCCATTGTATCAAGTTTCCAAACAGCAGGATATAAGAGGCTGGTCATGTTTGATTTCCCTTTTTCTTTGCAGCTCTTAAATAAGGGGACAAAAGTTCCAAAAAGAAATCATAGAAAATGCTGAACTTAGGCTCTTGTTCTGAATTTAATGAGTCCATGGAAAAAGAAGAGACCCCACAACATTCTGTATTTGTCCCACTGACTCTCAGAATAAAATACAGCATTCAGATCAAATGAAAAAGTCAACTATTTATGCAGACGGCAGTGTTTGCTACCTGTCTCCAGGCTGATGCACCTCATTAAACAAATGGTTGCCAAATTTCCTTATGGCAGATGGTTTATCAGTAAGTAATTGGGGCTGCCTGTTTTCATTTATGTGCTTCTATGGCAAGTGGAACCCTCTGACATTTGATCAAAATCATTATCTCAGTCTTTCCTGTCTCTGAAGCATTTTGGAATATTTTCTCTTGGCCTGTCAGGTGACATATCAGATCATTCTCCAAGGGAAGTTTTGGGAAAAGTGGGCTTAGGGCAGTGCAGAGGCTGGTGTTCAAACAACAGCCAGAAATAAAAGCTCACAAGAGGCAACAGGAAGAGCAGTGGAGCAGGTTGGGAGTTAGGGAGTGGTTCAGATCAATAAACAGCTGTGGAGCCAAACGTCGATGAGCTCCATCTTATGGAGGACTGTGGTGTATCTATGAGCCATCTCCATATAAAATGTATAAACCACATATTTTAGTAAGTCTTTTATAAACTTCATGTATTGCAGTTAGTAACTTTACATAATAAACTTCACATTCAACGCAATTCACATCCCTGAATAGAGGACAGAGAGCAGTTCTATTGCAGAAGCTTCCATTCCTTGAAGGAACAGAGAGAAATATTGCAATGAGAGCATCTAGAGCACAACATGAGCTCCAAATTGTTGTCATTCCCAGCCTGTGCTCAGAGATGGAACATCAGCAAGCGGCTTTCATTCTTCTTGCAAATCCAGAAGAAAATGAGTAGCAAGTTGCATAAATGGCAGAAGGCGGACTAAAATCCAACTGCACCTCAACTTCAGTCTGCTTGAATGCAATTTAAAATGTATAACAAGTTTCAAATAAAGTTTTTTGAAAGTGTAGTTTCCACAGTGGCCTCTTTAGTGATGTCAGATATGTGGACCTTCGAAAACATCAGCTTATTTGGGTAAGTAAGCTGGTCTTCTCAAAATGGAAAAATATGTTGAATTCCATAGCACGCGGATTGACTGTGCCTTGAATCATACCTTTTGTCTCTGAATTTTAACAAGCTGCTTGGCTGAAATTTCAATTAAACATTGACTACCTCTGAAGTCTTTTGTTACCTGTGGTGAAATAAAATCAGAATTCAGCATATGGTGAGATAAGTCTTCACCTTAAGAATATTTCTTTAGCATAGCATACTTTTCACCATAACGTTCATGTCTCTGCACTTCTTTTAAAAAACCCCAAAAATATATCAGCAGATATCAGCACATTAATCCACTGCTTGGTTAGGCTACCCCTGATGGGAGTATACTTTGCCTTTTTGGACCAGGAATGTTCAGGAGGTGTTCAGACTAACACGACACTGATGCACCACTGAGAGGAAAAAGTAAGAAAACAGCACTCAATAGAAAGTGTCATTTACATAGAAAGTGTCCTGGGAGAGCACAGGAATCTGCAGCTGTGTGGCCTCTGTCTCAGAGACATGCTAGAGGACACTTCTGAACAGTTTAACAGTCTCGGAAAAAAATATTGATTTTAAAGAAATCACAACAAACAAATGAAAATGTTATTCTTGTGATGTAGTTCCCAATGCCCTCCCCTGAGTTAAGAGCATCCTGAAAGATTCAGGATGGGAAGAGAACATGAAAAACTTAGGCAAACTATCTGGATGATTTCCTGCAGAACAACTACTGAATTTTCTAGCACATGAAAAAAAAAGAACAATGAAATAGGTAATGATTCTGAACTCTTGAAACCCAGAGGAGAAGTCACTGCTGAGGACTGAGCTCTTAGTGCTTACCTACTTATTTTAATTTCTTCGACCTGCAAATGAAATAGGACCCCAAGAATGCCAGGAATATCACAGAGCCTCCGATTATTAATGCCATCTGCAGCGTGCTCAGCAGCTGGAGCCGACTGGAGATTTTAGTTCTGAACATTTCTGCTTTCTCATCCCCAATAACAGCAGACTGAAACAGTGCAAGAAAATCGTCAGTGAAAGGTAGATATGCAAGACCTCACCTGCCGAATATGTTCTTGGTGTGGTGCAAATCACAGCATGAGTTTAATTACCCAGTTTCGGGGCACCAAGACTGAAAAAGCTAGGTAGTTTTTTGTTTGATTGTTTTAAAACAGAAAATATTAATAGACATAAAATATACTAACCTCATTTAGCCAAAGAACAGGGAACACATAGGGTTTTTGAATTTTTTTTAAAGCACTGAAATGAGAAGATAAGTACAGCATGTTAATTTTAGTTTGCTACATAAGCCCAGTCTCTACTTAAACATTTTTCTTCCCCTCTAACTATATTTCTGACTTCCAGATGTACATTTTAAATATACTTTTGGAGTGAAAAAAACCAAACCAAATGAAAACTACAAATAATAACAGCTATTTTACATACTGGGCAACCATCACTTTCTGCCTATCTTCTGTATTTGCAGTCAGACACAGAGAGGATTGAAGGTCTGTGTGGTGTTCACATGCACAGGGTGCCAAAGGTGTACATTTGAGCCAATGAAGAGGAAAAAAACCAGCTAGAGACCCATTGACCCTTGTGATAATAACATCTAGTGACAGGGAATACATAAATTCTCTTTCTCATTGGATTTATTACAGAAAATACATTTTATCTTTTGCGTTCATCCTCATGGCCCCCATTTGGGTTTTATAAGAACATGTTGCCTTGTAAGCTTCTGTAGGGAAATCAAATGTGTGTTAAAATACTTGGGCACTGTCCTGCTCAGGAAGATTTGCTCTGAAAAAGCTTTGGGAAAGTATTTTTATTCCTTCTTCTCCAAGACATTTCTACTGATGCTGTCATAGACCAATCAGCCCTCTTAAAAATTAATTAAAAATAAAATAATGAAGTAGCACTTACGTAATTCTTTTTGAAGGCTTCACAAGGAGGTTTACTTGCAGCCTTTTTGCAAATCTTAGTGTAAAACCAGTCACCTAAACCAGTGGAAAAAACCCACCAAAACATTAAATTTTTTAATTAGATGTAAAAGCCCATATTACGAACTGTGCCAAAAAGCACTTTGGGATTATTTTATCCTTATGTTTTGATGGATTAATTTTTTATGAAATGGTAATGTTTCTAAGGGTTTCTCATTTCTCACAGAAGTTCTAATTTTGTGGCTTTACCATACTTACTTTTGTAATTTACATTTAAACCTGAAGGCAAAAGTTAAAACTACTAAATCAGTCATGGCATATTTCATATAAAAATATACTTCAGGGTTTTTTTCCACCAAAAATCAGCTAAATTTTCTTTTTCAAATTGAAGGGTATTTAACTTGCATAGGGCAGAAAACAAACTTTTCATATGAGTGAAAACGTATCTATATGAAGGTGAAAACTTTTCTTCATATCTTTCTTCCACTCTCACAAAAAACAAACAAACAAACAAACAAAAAAAACCCACGCTGTAATTCTTTAAAATTTTGTGCAATATTTAGGAAAATCTGGTTGATGTCTCTATTCCAAATAAGGTGAAACAAACATTTAACTTTGTATCTCCTCATTGAAGCTACATAGCTTAACTGCCCCGTTTTAGTGAGAAATTCTCAACTTTACCTTTTCATTCAAAGTAAGAGCAAAATAGAATTTTGGAACCTTAGAATTCATCATACAATTCAGAAAACTTTGGTAAAAACGCTTAAAGTTAATGATCTGAATCACTGAAACAGAAATAGAGATAAATTTGTAAGAAATCAAAATAAATTCATTCTGTTTGGGAGATCTGTTGGGCAATCCAAGTCACAAAGACTTGAATTGAGTCTATTTATATCAGTCTGTTCAGAGTTCTACCAATTGGAAATAAACTCATCTATGTTTATTCAGTTTCAATTGAGATAGTAATTATCCAAAAAGGGCTAGTTATAGAAATTTTTTTTTTTTAAATTAAGTGTAGAGGAAACAGAAGTTTCATAGACCATAATTTTCTCAAAGTACTTGAAGGTTATAGAAAAGCTACGATATACTTCACAGTTTGCAGAATCTATTCAATCCCACATTCCTAATAAGTAAAAATCAAAACAGATTTTCCAAACTTTGAAGGTCAGAATGAGATCAAGGTCTGTCCTAAATTTCTCCTGCTGAAACCATACCGCTTTGAGGGCAGATCTTAGAAAAGCAAGCATGAAAATAATGCATCTTCTGCTTGTCCCTCTGGTAAAAGGCCAATTCTACTACAATTAAATTTAAACATTGCAAGTTTCCCAAGGTACAAGTATTAAATACTTGGACTTACAGGCTCTATGTCTAGATATGTCTCATGTTCCTTTTCATCTGGGCTCAGGCCTTCCACGCTATGCAATATAGATTCACTTGCATGAAGAAAATGAGGAAGAGAGATGTATACTGGTCTTTCTATTGAAAAAAAAAAACAAACTCTCTTGAATCATTAAGCCTTGCTTTGGTGCTTATTTTCACACGTCATTTTCCAAACATAGTTTTGCTATATAGATGTGCAATCCTGACAAAAATGTTAATAGTCTAACCCCACTATCCAAAAAACCCCAACTCAACCCAACCCAAAAACCAAAATTCGAGCATTTCAGTGACTTATTTTGGTCATGAGAAAAACTTGCATGGTGAAATAAACTGCAGCTACAAACCCTGCTTGTCTGTGTCCACACTGTGGAGCTGGCAGTGCTCCCAGTCTCATGCTGAGGTGAGGTGACTGTCACTGTTTCCCCCACCTTCATGATCTTGTCTTAGCCTGAAGGGACCCCTCGCAGTTCACTCTGCAGCAAATGCAGACTCAGTATATATTTATTTTACCAACACCAAACTAAGCCAGTATTGTCTCTCGGTCTTTGAATGTGTATGTAATCGTGTACATACCCACCCCGTGCCGTGTGAATTGCCACAAACACAAGGACTGTGACCATCTCTGGCTTTTACACAGTGCCGCTCCCTTTCTTTCTCTACACACATTCCTGCAGTTTCAATACACAATCTATGGTATCCCAATTTTGCATAGCACTATGCAAAATACAGAAATATTACAGCCCTCATTCTGGGCAGTGAGGCTGCAGAAATGTGAAGGGTCTCACAAGCAATCTGTGGAAGAATTCACAGACAAACACAAACATCCTGGATCTCAGAGTAACACCTCAGCTACAGGACAAGTGCCTTGTCCCCAGCCAAATGGCTTGTGTGGCAGCGCCGTGTCACCACCGTACTTGCTTTGCAGGCACTGATGTCCAGGACTCCGGCTAATGTGCAGTTCTCTGATATGACTGGATCCGTACAGAAGCAATAATTGTCTTCGACTTCAGTTGGTGATGCAAATGCTTCACGAGGAACTACGAAACGATAGAGTGTGATTCCCTTCACAACCTGCTTGCTGTGGAAAACTCCGTAGATCGATCTGAATGCAAGGAGAAATATGTTTCAGCCATTTGGATTAAATGTCTGATTTTGTGCCAGTTTTCCTGAAGGATCCCCCAGTTGCGTCTCTCTTAAAAGAAACGACCCTCCTAAGGGACCCAATGTCCAGGCTCCTGCCACACTCTTCAGAGAACTTTGGGGTTTTTCCTCTGTACTGAAGAATATTCCACACTTTCACAAAAGGATGTACAAGCTCAGAGGTGAGCATGACAATACACAAAAAGACAGACAAAAGTTCAAATACTAATAACAAACAATATAGACAAAACTAACAAATTAATTGAGATCTCTTTTCCCTACATTTCTACACCCACTGTCATTATGAGGTTTTTGAAAGTTTCTGGACTACAGCAGAGATGCTTATCCATATAAATCATCTCTGATGTAGTTTTTTCTGACCTCATGAAAATCTAAGGTTTATGATACAGGCAACATCATGCATATAACCTTAATCCCTTGAAAGTGAATCAGAATACTGCTTAAGCTTCTTTTCGCTAATTCATTATCAGATGATACAGAGATATGGTTGCTACACAGTAATGTAACCAGGACACCAACGATTTGTACTGCAGCCAAACAAAAGAAGGGTTTTGCAACCTGGACAGAACCATTTTTCCTGACCCTGCTTCTGCAGGACCTTTGGCCAAATGGGTCCTTTAGGGTTCATGATTTGTGAGAATGAAATGGCCGGAGGGATCTCTCAAACTGCGTGCAATCAATTCAAAGAATTTTATCACTTCTCCCCTGCATAGAATTCCCTTTTCCATGACTTGGGAAATGTTTTCCAGTTTGGGGATAAAATTGCTTCACCAAAAAACCCCTTTAACTCCATATAAGAATACTGATCTTTGAAAACAAACACTCTGCAAAGCACTTTAAACCTAGTAAAAAGGAAGCATCTGTTTCCAGGCAGCAAAATAAATAAAGGGTTTCAACCTCCCAAAGTAAATACACTGTGATGCACTTTAAGTCTTTAACATTTATTTCAGAGATCCCTCTGGAAAACCTGGGGACACTGGATAGCCCAGCAAAAGCAGCAGGCTTAAAAGTCATCAGCACGGGATGTATTAAGCAGGCTTGTTTGTAAACACGTAAAAATAAAATATGTAAAAATATCCTGTGAGAAAACAATTTTGAGTATCTACTGAATGACAGTAAACACTGTTCTGCATAGATGATTTTCTCCAGAAATGCCAAAGATGGACCTAACTGGACCCTGCTGTACCTGGTGCCTTCTCAGACCAAACAAGGCTGGGTCCTGATCTTAGAAAAAGCTCAAGACTTTGAACCCTGTGTCCTTCAGTGCCTTTTACAGATCTCTAATAGCTCACTTCTCATTTTCCTGAATATACATCTGTAACTGGCTGAAATAAAGCACATTGGAAATAGCTTGCTACTTGACATATAAAAGTGGTAGAATCAGGCTCTGAATCATGAGCACAACTCATGACTTTACTTGTGTTTTTAGATGAAAAGTTGCACTGCCTGGCTGACAGTGAAAACAAAGAGCATTCAGTGGCACACACAGGTGTGAACACACTTCCCCAAGAAGGGACCAGCCTACCTGCAAATATCGGAGGAGAAGAAGCGTAGTACCTGATTCTTCTTAACAAATGGTGGGAAGGATGCTCCATCTGTGAATAAAATAAAAAAAAGAACTTGAAAGCAGTTCTGCTTAGAAGACATGATTTAATTTCTATCTCAATACTCAGTTGTTACTTTGCTATAAAGCTGAGAAGAAAGTAAACAATATGAGTCATATGTGGGGAAAATGTTTATGTAAGTTATTGCACATTGACAGGCACTTCACAGATAAGACGTAATTGTTTTTGAAAGTGAGCCAAGATACAGCAGCTTCACCCCCCCNTGTGAAGCTATATGATCAAGCCCATTTAAAACAGAGGATTGAAAAAAAAAAAAATTTGCTTAATATGAAACCAAATACCTGTTGTCACTGCTTCAAGGTTTATGCAGTCTATAGACCTAAACCTTCCTAGAGATGCTTGGGTCACCTGCAGTTACGGCACCCAGTGCTTACAGGAAACACAGCTTTAGACGTCAACACTGTCTATTTAATAATCAATGCTAAACCTTTTTCACCGAAGATTGCTCAAGTGGACCTCTAAGCTGAGGTCCTTCTAGAACTAATGGAGAGGAGGAAGCCACTTCTAGAGCACAGTCCACCTCACCCCATGGTAGATACGCAAAATAAGTCAGAGGAGTAGCACTTTGGTGCTGTCTTTCTCTCCACTCGCTATAAAAAGAGTGCAAACACTCAGATTTGTATTTCTGCACCGCAAGCACTCAGAGTTATGTAAAAGGAGCCTCTGCGATTTTCCCCATTAAGGTGTTGTAACCAGTACATTTGTTAGTTTTTGCGACAATTTCTGTTTAGTTTCTTAGGCAGCAGCCATAAACAAACAATTGCAAACATCTGTGATATCTTTGAATCTAGTTGGCAAGAGCAAGAAAGCTAAATTACATACTGCCACTTGCCCACTGCTGACAGAAGCACTTTTTTTCAAAGATTCAAGATCATCCTAAACACACACTCTGTTTCCAAATCTTGGCATTCTTTTAAGGTTGGCAAACATGGATTCATGTCAAGCCCCATGCAAGTATATTGTTTTATATTTTATCTATGTATTTTCTTATACTATACATGTTGAGCTTCCACGTGAAAGCTTACAAGATAAGATAGAATTCTCACACTTACAAGATTTTTAAACCTGTTGCATCTCCAAACACAGCAATGTCACACTGAATGCCCTTGTAAACTGTGCAGCAATCTTTGCTAACAAGTAAAGGCTCATTTTCACTGTACTGGAGCACTTAATTAGTTGCAAGTGTATGTTTATTCCATCAGCTACAGAAGAAGAATAAACAAAAAGATGGCCCTAGCTAATAAAAAAAGATGCCAGGCCCCATAACAAAGAAGGCAAGTCCTAGAACGTAAGAAAATATTGTTTCTTATAAAATTAATTACCTGGTTTAAAAAGGAACTAATCCTTCATGGCTCACAGACTTTTGGAAAATCAGATTCTTGTGATGTATTTTAAATACTTAAAATACTTGTTGCATGATCTGGGTTATAAGGCAAATTATCTATGCCAGGTAAAGCAGAATGGAAACTGGAGGGAAAAACCCAAACAAAACAACCCAGCACAAAAGCCAGCTTGTTTTGATATTCATTTACTGAAGGCCTGGAGCTCTCTGCAAAAGCCTCCACCAAGACACCTGCCAGCTTCAGCTCCACAGATTGTGGTGTCCTCACAGCAATGCTTTCACTTATCAAAAAGAAAAATATCACCTTCAACAAATGTATCTTAAACAACTCAGCTGTTTACAGATGCATTCCAAAGGCAAATTCAAAAATATTCCTCTACAGTCTATTCATCCCTATCTAAACTAGTTTTCTTCTTCATTCCTTTTCACTTTCTAGTAGTCTACAAGCCACTTATCTGACAGCCTCCTCCTTTGTTGCCTCAATTTCTTTTCATATATCAGGATGTCCATTCTGGTGCATTTAATCAAATTTTCAACAATGAAAAATTCATGGAAATGAATATTAAAATGCAAAGATAATTTTTAACTACTAGAGCAAAGAAAAAGAATCTTAATTATATTGTACTATGAAAATAATTAGTAGAAACAAGAGAACTGGATAATTTTGTTTCTCTTCCACATCTACTCTAAATGTAGAGGTTGTGTGCACATGTATATAAAATAATGTACAGTAATAAATAATCCATATATTTTAATAGACACACACATATGCACATATCATAGTAGTAGTATGTATGCATATATATAGATACTTAATATACAGAATACAGAACTGGCAAAGCCCCAAGGAGTTAATTTAAATATTGTATCTCATTATTCCCTTGCAGTATCAAGAAAAGTGTTGAAGTTCTAAAAGGCTTTAATAGGCTCACCTGTGCCATTAATCATATCACAGTAACCTTCCCAGTATGAAAGAGTCCTGTAAGATAAAAGTCATGCTGCATGTAGTAAATTATACCATGTAAGCAATTTAATTACCTGCATTGCCAAATATAACTGTTTCAGTATAAGCCTGACCCCTTAGCAAAGGCAAAGGCTAGAGATGTTCATTTATTCAGATAAATTATAGGATCCATTAGAACAGGATAAAAGGAGTCTAGCTACTTAAGCATGCAAAACAGAAGTAACTACTTGTATCAAAGAATCAATAACTGTCTTAAGTCAAGCTCCTAACAGAACTATAAACAGCTGAAAGAAAGAGATGGTTTTGCTAAGCTCAGGGCTTGATCCTGTTTCCTTTGAATCATTGGAGATTTTTCCATTTTTCTATAGCTCCTAGTGAATCAAGTCTTAAAAGCCATACCTTGAAAATATATATGTTTTTTTTACTCTACAATGTTATGATACCTTTTATTTTTATAGCTTTCAATTATTGCTGTTTTTTTAATATCTTCTGTCCCAGTATAGACACTGTAAGGTCCATCACTTGTCCCATTATACTGTAACAGATGCAACAAGAAGGAATAACAGTTAGAAATATTGAAAAAATTCATAGCATTGTCAGATTTTTCTTCCTCAGAGCAGCTGTCTTAAGTTTTATTCATAGAATGACAACTGAAGGCATTGCCTCCTCATTGGTTTCACTTACCGGGTAGAAGACTCCCACAAATGAGTTCACAACAGGTAAGCGGATACTGTCTAAGAAGGGATCTGTGTATCCCCACAGTATTTCTTTCACTGTTCTGTTCTGCAGTAGGGTTGACCCAGAAGATACAATGAAGCTGTTTATTATTGATACAAAAAAATTATCGCCGAACACGGAAGGTACAGCCTACAACAGCAATAAAACCAACGTTTAGCATAAAATTCCACATGTGCTTTGAATTAAAAACACAGAGACTGACTCCAAGAAATGTCTGGCAAAGCCAGTTCCCAGATTTGCAGCTCCCTCGAAGTCAAGTTTCTACATAAAACTGACACTTCTTAACAAAACAATTACTGGCCGTAAGTTACACAAAAGCAGACGATTTTTCTTGACTGGTTACATGAGTTCACTAGATCAGCCCTAATCACAGAATGACAGAACAGCTGAAATTCACAGGGATCCCAGGAGACCATCTGGTCTGCCTTCCAACATGGGCTCTTCTGTCATGCTGTGACTCCTGGTATGGTTCTATTTTGTATTTACACCAAGCATCTTCATGCTCTGCCCCTTGCTCTTGCCCCTTCTCACAGCAATCCTGAGCACTCACATGCAGACACCAGAAAGTTGGTGCAGTACAACCAGGGCTGAATATAAATATGAAAACTGTAAAGGCAAACATTCTCAGTCTGTGATGAAACAAAACCACCTGGACTAGAAATGCTCTAGCACTACTCTAGGTGAAGATCTTTGAATAACTAATGTCTCAGTGGGACAGGAAAGCTCCAGGATTGCACCATGGGGCCCAGGCTCTGTGGTGGTGAGGCCATGCAGACATGGGGTGTGGGAATCAGTGCAGCCTCCCCTGCCAAGCAGGCCTGAGGGTGTTATGGAAACAGCATGGCCAACCTGCCCTGTACTGTTCATGCTATACCTCACACACCAAGGGAACCCATCTGCAAGCTCTTGATTTATTCCCATGCTAAAATTGACTAGGAGGGTGTTTTCTGAGCTTTGAACACACTGTAGTGAAAGGTGTCACTGCCCATGACAGGAGGGCTGGAACTAGGTGATCTTTAAGGTGCCTTCCAATCCAAACCATTCTATGATTCTGTGAAATCCTCCCCTCTTTCCTCCAGTAACTCAACATTTGTATCTGGACACCATGGCTTTGTTTCTTTACTTACTACAACAGCGAGGTTGAGGATGGTCATGGTGTCATTTTCTGTCCCAACAGACATATCAGGTTCAAAACGAGCAACGTTGGGCAACATGTAGGATATTGTGCCATTCCCAGTTTCCCTGATGTCTTCTTTGGGTAAATATCGCACCCTTGAAATACAAAACACAAACAGAGAATATTTTTAATTTTTGACTTTTGAGAAAACACATAACCATGCCTGACTGAAGGTTTTTGAAAAGTTGATGAACATTTTAGTAAAATAACTGATGAAAGTTTTATACCCACTAAAAGGTTTATAAACTTTTCATGTGTAAATATACAATAAAATATATGTAAAAATTCAATTTTTTTTGCAAAATACTGTTCTTTTGGAAATATTTCCTTATTGCCGAATGGAATAGCTTTTCTTGATACTAAAATGAAAACAATTTTTTTTTTTTAATTTTTATTTTGATGTCATTAATGGACCTCGTATATTTTTATATTTTGTTTTAAATGAATTATGCTTTGTCATGGTTTTTCATAAGCTGTCTCATGGTTGCATGTAATTAGAAGGGGGTGGCACAGACATAAACACACAGATTTTAATCTGATAGACATATGTCGTAACAAAACAGGTTAAACCCATAATGTTACTTTGATCATATTTCATGTGCATGTAGAGATTTATAAGCAATCTTTCAGTCCCACTGAGGTTCTGCCAGTCATGCCCTGTCAGCAGCTCTCTAAGGTACAAATCTCTGCTGCAGTTCTAGCTTTAGCTCCACCCTTCCAGTCCCATCCCCTTGCTGACCCCTCTGTGAGGACAGCAGCCAGCAGGGATCAGATGACAATCTATGCTGTAGGTCCAGAAAGCTTATCCCAGCTCTGTCTCAGAAGGGATCTTCAGGATACTCCATCAGATCTTCCAGCATGAGTGTGGGGGGGTACAAAAGGTACAGAGAACATTTTCCCGTGGTACAGATGTAGTCAGTGCAGGTGGGTCTTATCTGAAGAGCAGCTGGATCTTGGCTTCTCATATTTGGTTTGTATACATGTAATTGTAATTATGAGCCTAATGTGTAGAGCACCTACCTGAAAGCTGGGCAATTTTTCTTCCTAATTAATGTGTTTTCGATTTGTTCTACACTGTAATAAATTATTAAATATTTAAAGGGAGATTGAGAGAGAGAGAGAGAGGCTCAATGTCACAGTTACTCAGGTAGACCCAACATCCCAGGAAAGCATGAGTGCAGCAGTAAGAGAAGCCTTCATTTCATAGTCATAATTTCTTAGTCTTATTTAGGCTTATGGCTCAGATTTGTCCCTGAGACAACAGGCATCATCCTCAGCACCAGAGTAAAACGTTTCTGTTTGGTGGAAATTCACCTTCTGCAGTATTTCTTAACTGTCTTTTTCCTGATTCCTGTATAACCCTTTCCTCTGTCTTCCCAGGTACTCTGTGAACCAAGAGTTCTCTCTTTCCATTGAGAAATAAATAAGCTTTTAGGCATCGAGGCACTTCAGCTGTAGATGCTGAAACGGAAAACTATCTTGTGAATAGAAGATACATCCTCAAAGTTATGGAGAAAGAAATATCCTATCATCATAGGAAAGCAATTTTGTAACAAGAGTGCCAGTGATAGCAAGTATTTGGCTTAATAACTCAGGAAGTTATTAGTCCTACGTTATTAGTCCTACGTCAACATCACATTTACCATTAAATACATAATAAAACCTCCCTTGAATGTGGGAGGACTGCTGCATCTACATGCTAGCTGGTACACTCAGAAAAAGGAATGCTTTCCCCAGGAAAATTTGAAAGAAGAAAAGCTATTGATTAAAAATGTCATAAAGGAGAAAAAACAAAAGCAAACCACGTTATTAAACTAAGTATTAGTGTTGCAAGGATGATAAAATAAGCTCTTGGTTTTAGGGCATCTGGCATATTTTGTCCTTCTATAAAGCTGGTGTAAACTGAACAGGAAGGAACACAATATTGTGATATTGTGGACAATGAATTACTGTTTTTCACAAGAGCAAGCAGCTTCACATTCAATTACCTATTTCTGTTTGTGTTTTCCTTATGTTAGACACAATCCAGAAAATGTTTGGCATTGCTGTGTGTAGCTGCAATTTAGGCATTTTTGTCACGTCTAACTAGAGCATGATGCTGGAATTTCAAAAATAAATTTTATCTCACCAGAACTTTCTCTGACTTTAGCAAAACTTCTGATATGATGTCCCATATTAAAGGGTATTTTCTTACCTGTATGTGTAAGGTCCTCTTTGTTCAAGTTTTGGTTGAGCCCCTTCCTCTATCACCTCTGAAGGATTTAACACATGGAAAATCCAAAATTCCCTGTAAACTGAGCTTCCTGGCACAACCCAATTCTGATAAGCAGTGGTACCATTGACAATGACAGCTTCCTGAAAGTACAACAATCAAAGCCAAAATTAACCACAAAAGAAACAAGTGAAAAGTTGCATTTACTTTTTACATGATTGTTGAAGATTCCAAAGCAAACAGAAGAAACCACCATTTTAGCACCAGGATGAGATGCACAGCCCAGCTGGCCAGCATCTGGAGGCAGCTTGACATTCCTGCTCAGTGAGAGCAAAAAGTGAGTCCCCCTAAACCCAATGACCACAAAGCTGATACAATTGCTGATGTAGCCGGTAACAAAGCTTTCCTACTGCTGTGGTGGGGCATTGCCTTAGCTCTCAAAGACTTGCCAAAACCACTGATTGTTTATAAAGGGAAAATCTTTGATGACTAAAGGATGCCCAGCAGGTTATAGAATCCATAAACTACTTTTCATACATTGCAAATAGCCCAAGGGAGGAAATGAGAGTTATGTCTGAGGATTTTTCAGACTCTAGGTAATTTTGCACCCAGAGAGGTCACATAGTACTCTTGAAGGACAGTTTCTTTGACAGAAAATTTTTGTCACCGAAACTGAGACCTTCTAAGAAATCTCTCTAATTCTGATAACATTTTATTAGGAAACTTTCCCAGATTTAGGGAAGAAGGGAAAAAACAGTACATCAGGAGCCACTCTAGAGGAATCAACAGCTTTATGTCTGTGCCACTCAGCCATATGGTAAATGGCAATTCAGTCCTCAGGGCTGTACAGCGAGGAGGAGAGTTTTAAAGCACGTTACCTGTACATTCAGGGGAATGCCTGCTTTGCCTGGTCTGGATCAGGCCTCTTCTATAGGATTTTCCCAAAGCCTTGGGATAATGTAAGTTTTCCCCTTGGTGGTAAAAATTCATAAAAGTGTTTTTCAATAAGAAGAAAAATCTAGGCTGCCTGTCTCCAACATAAAAGATGCTTTTCTTTATAAGAGAGATTTAAGATTAATTAGCTAATGTGCACATAAAGTCCAGAAATTAAAAGGCTCTAATTTCTCTGGGTGAAATTAGAGCCTTTTAATTAGAAAGGGAAGATAGAAAGGGAAGATATTTTGAATCAAAAGTTGCTAGATTTTTTTTCTAGTTTAAGTTTGTGCCTCTGAAGTTCACTCAGCAATCACCACCTAAACAAAATAGATACTGCCAGTTAATGACTACTGGAGTTAGAAACAAATATCGTGTCTTGGAGAACTTGTAACACAAAGTTCTGCCTGTTTGTATGGTGGAGTTGCAAACACCTTGCTGGTGGTGTAAAGCACTGGGCTTGCTGCCTGAATATCTGCTATAATTTATGTGCATTTGTGTGAGAGGGGAAGGAAACCTTGCTGCAGCAAGTGTGTTATCATCTTGAGGCCCTGCACTCAAACCTCACAAGGTGTAAGACTATCCCAGCTGTGGTGGGCCAGACCCCCTCCGGAATGAAGAGGGAAAATCTTACATGATTCAGAAATGCCTTCCCAGTTTTCACAGAGAATTGCTCCAAGAATCTGAGAGAAACAGGATAACATAAAAGGTGCAGCTCGGTCTGCCCAGAGTCTGCCTGTGATCAGACTCAGCAGGGTCCTGAGATGGGGACAGATGCCAGGATTTGACCTCCCACTTCAAGGGTACAGCTGATCCAATCTGGCAGTGCTGCAGCCAAAGGGGCAACTGACTCTCACAGTCCACAGTTCCTGATCTGTGTGACACCCTCTTCCTTTCTTCCTTTGCACCAGCTCTTATTCCTCAGGGAGCTGTTTCTGCCTGCCAGACAGGAGGAATATCATTTCCCCCCCCGCTTTTTTTTTTTCCTTTCTGTGTTACCTTTCTACCAGTTTGCTATTTGGCTCAGGGATCCGTGTAGAGGGAACCAGCATTAGAACATGGGAAGCAGCAGTACAAAAGAAGGAGAGGGCAGGAAGATAACAAGCCATTATTTTCAGTGGCATTTAGCCATTATTGTTAATAACATTTCTCCCACAAAGAAGGTGTGTATGATTCTCTGTCACATACTTTGAGAGTGTAAATGGTGGGTTACAGTGGAATAAAATCCAGAGATCCGTCTTATTCATATCTTCATTTAATAAACGAATACCCTCACACCAGCAAGCCATTTGTTTTTGCTGTTTGATCCATCCCTAAATATTACCCCTCTCTCTGTCTGGGCCGTTACATATTTCCCTATTGACACTGCTGTGCTTTGGGATGTTATGAAAGGTGGAGTAATTTTGGAAACTAATATGCAACTGATAGTACAAAACACTTCTCAACTCCCTCATCCATCTGCATCAGCTCTAGTATCTTACAGAATAGATAACTGTCAGCAAAAGTAGCTACACAAATGCAATTGCTACACAGCCAAGTTCATCCCATGACCTAACTGCGTAAGATTGAGTGAAACCAGTGGGAACTCTGACCCTTTTTGTTTCTGACAATTTTCCCCTCACTAGAGGTGGGTCAACCAGCAGTACATAAATTCAAGAAATGCTGAGCAGTCAGCAACAGAAGCTTGCTGTACTTTGTTGATTCAAAGTAAATTAAGCCATCGTGATTTCTGATGAAGAAACACGGAATTTAAGACAAAGTTTCTGTCTTGACAAAGAATCTGGCCAGATGGACGAAAGATGCCATTTTCTGGGAACTAAGAAGTGACACAAATACTTTGGGCTGTAACAAAATTGTATGTTGCGCTGCCTACATAAACTGGAGGAAACAAGCAATACAATTCTATAAAACTGGAAAAGTAAAGCTAAAGAAAAGCAAATAAACTTCTCCCATTTTGCAGCTGGAAGAATGACTTTTATTACTTCTTAAGTGATGATTATTAGCTTATTATTAGCCTTTCTATTCAGGCTTTGTTGTTTCATAACTTTTATTCCTTTTCAGTCCTTGATAATAAAAAATTAAGGGAGTAAATAAAACTTAAAATTGATAATGCGGGAATATGTGTGGTTAGATCTCTTGTGTTCTGCTGAGAGCCAGCAGTTGCTTTAGCTTCATTAGATTCTATAAAGAAGTAGCATATGAATGTCACATACACAATTTTAAATTAGAAGTGTTTCTGGTGCCTCCAGTAGCTGAGGAGATATAATCTGGCCAATTAGAGATCACAGATATGTAGAGAGACAGATGAATAAACATAATAATAGCTACAACTGAAAGCCTTATTTCTAAAAATAACTGAGACTAACCCAGTGCAATGCTGAGGCATTGTGACAAATCATTCACCTTTCTGTATTATCAATTCATTAGGAGTTAGGATAATTCATTATCAATTCAACAGGAGTTCAATATATGAAGTATTATTATGCGGCTCCTGTTAAACTCCTGAGCTCACGCACTCAGGTAGAAAGCAGAAGAACTTAGAGAAGTGGTGATAAAGATTTTTCTAGCAAATGAATCCACTAGCAATAGCGTTGAGTGGTTCAACCTACCTGGGAGAAAAAACCCCCATAACTAAAGTGATGGGACTTTTGCCTAAAAAGATAATACTGTTTTAAGGAGGGAAAGGCAAAAAGTAGAAATTGAGCCATGTCGAAACATCTTTTTCCAACAATATCAGATAAAATCTTGCTGATTTGTTGTTTTGAATGCTCCTCTCCTTTTGCCTTTTTTTTTTTCATTTTAGACATGATTACATCTAGTATTAATGACAACAGACATGATAACATTCAACTGAAATGTGAGAGTCAGCTCAAAAGGTGTATTTTGATAATCTCAAGCAAATTTTTTTTTTTGTAGAAACTCTGAAACTTCTATGTTTCACTCATAACTCTACTAAGGTCAGTTTTCTAAACCCCTAAGAGCTTCATGGAAACTTCTCTCCCCTTTGGACAGATTTAATGTTTGGAGAAATTAGGACTGGACTTTTGCCCTTTGGTCCTGAAATCAAAGGCACCTTTCCATGAATAGTATCAGAGCTGAAATAGTTCAGCACTAATCTCCTTCAGTGGATCCCTGCCAAGGTTCTGCTGCTGCTGGTGTCATTTTGAGTGTGCTCTTCAAGTGACAGTTTCTTTAAAGAGTCTTGAAAACGATTCAGAATATATATCTATAAACCTGAATTTTTTAAAAATTCCATCCCCTGTTGGAGTTGAAACAACTTATCCAAAAATGTTCAGAGACACAGGTGAAGCATTCTGGGGCTAGAAAACATAGCCATGTGTTCTGATTTGAAGCATAGATATCTGATAATAAATTGGAACACATGAAGATGTGACATCTGGGTGTTTTATGTTATGTGGACTTTGTTTGGGTTGTCCACTCACGGACTGCTCTTGGGTGGAGCAGAGCACCCACCCAGGAGGAGATAACAGCTGATAGAGTCTCTGTCCAATTTCTAAGGGCACCTAAGATTTTCTGTGCACTTGCAGATGCTTTCTCTTTGCTTCAAAAACAGTTTGCAGCCTTCCAGCAAAACATTATCCTGCAGTGTTTACTCCAGCTAATCTCTCAATGACTGCAATAAAGGAGAAATGAGGCTGGTAAAGTGTAAAGATGTGTGCTTAAGGGATGCTTAAGAGAAGCACATTAAGGCTTCCGCTGCTAGCAGGAAAGGACAAAAAGAACTATTGATTGCATCAATTTTTGAAATTAAAGTTCCTCCAATTCATTGGGAGATGCTAAGAAGTTCATCTGGACTTGCTTGAGAGTAAATTGACAGTAATGTTATTTCACTAAACCTTGATAACAAGTTAATTCAGGACAATTTGTCTTGGTATAGTATGGAGTGTCCTAAAACTGTTCAACATTTGCCATTCTAATCCAGAAATAACATTTGATAGCAACTTTAGTTTCCACCAAAAATACAGAATTGGTCCTACTACCATGCAAAAAACTGGAATTTATTCTGAGATAGGGTAGCCAGTGGAAAAACTACGGGTCTTTTTTCAAGCTTTGACTGTGAAGAATTTAAGACAAGATTTTGCCTTTACTGGTTGTACCTGAAACAGTTTTTACCTTTCATTAGAAAGAATGGTATTTTGAGTTTTGTTTTCATCCAGGGGGTGAAGACCTAAATTTAGATTTTGCCTCATATGAGTACAAATGGAAGTAACATCTATTCGGAAAAGACCTCCGAAATCATCCAGTCCAACCTTTAACTGCAATGCTCACTAAACCATATCTTGAAGTGCCATATTTACTAATTTTTTCAACACTTCCAAGCCTGGTGACTACAGCACTTCCCTAGACAGGCTGTTCCATATAAATGCTTACAGGCCATATCTGAAAGAACATCATATTCTGGTTTTTCCCTGTCCAAGGGTCACTATGCTTGAGAAATTCCAAACAAATTTGTCATTGAAACTGATCTGCTTCTACCAAGGATTTTCTGTAAAAATTACATTTCCATAAGTGAAATATTTCAGAAAAAAAAAAAACAAACATATTTTGAGCACTCTCTGCTTGGAAGACCTGTTTCCTTTGCAGTCAGCTCTATATTTATCTTAAATAAAACCGCAATGAATAACAAATTTGTTTTTCTTAACAGACCTTTCCTCAACGCAGCAAAATCAGAATTAGTTAAACACAAGTCCCTCTGGAGCATCCGCTTAACTGATTACATATTTCAGCTGTTGCACCTGGGCACATCTTGTCTGAAAAGGAATTGTCTCAAGAGTCCTGTGGTGTCACTGAAAAGTCAGCATGCTAAATAGAAAGACAATAGTCTGGTATGACTTGTGCTTAGGAAAACCCAGACCCATTTGCTTAAGTAAATAAAGCCTCTACAAATTTGCTCTTTTATGTTTTATGTGATTACTGCTACATTTTTATATATATATGCATCAAACAAGCTGCCTTGAAATAGGTAAAAGCCTCTGAAACATGATCACAATGCAGAAAATTAAAAAGTGGTTGAGGGGAAAATTACTGCCTCCAATGCTTTACCACTAAGGACTCATACAGGCATAATTGAATATGAAGACATTTGCAAACCATGCTGTATAACTGGTTCATTATTGTTAGTAAATGGATGAACACATAACACTGCCAGTATTTGTAATTTGCTTTCAAAATACTTAATGGCATGAGACAACACTCAGGATTAACTTAAAGTAACTTTTCAATATAAGGAGATATACCTTTTTAAATTTATGTCCTTTCTAGAAAGCCTGTCATTTCCTCAATATGGCAAACAATTAAACTTGTTTTCAAATATAGAGAGTGTGACTTTTTTGTAAAATGTTCCAAGGTGGTTGAGATATTACCTAGTGAGATTTTTTTAATTCTCTATAAACTTTAAAAATTCTTGAAAAATACAATGACAATTGGAAAATTCCTCTACAGGTTGTTTTCCATTGGGTTACCTGAAAAAATTAAGATGTTTTATCGAAGCCATTTTTTTCAATTTTTTAAAAATAGTGATACTATAATCTAGGCAGGGCCTCAACACACAGTTCAACATTTCCTGACAGTTCAACATTTCATGATGGCTCATGTATCCACCTCCTCAACTGACTTCAACAGCTATTGAGCTAAGGCTACTCTTCCAGAAGAGCCTTTGGATGTCTCCAAGATGTCCACGGTCTTCAGCACCCCAGCAGATCAATAGCAGGACTAAGAAATAGCCAAAGATTTTAGGATTTTCAGATTTGTAGCTGTCGGAGAGCCAACCTTGGCTGCAGTGACCCAAAAGAGACTTTGTGTCACCATAGTGGACATGCCAGGGCTTTGTACCCTTTTCACCAAAGATCTAACAAATTAATTTTTTTCTGTTTTCTTCACAGAAAAATCTAGATTTTAGGGACAGAAAATAATCTAAAAAGTAGAAAAAACCCCGTGTCTTCCAGGTCTAAAACTTTCCACTTCAATTAATCTTCACACTCAAGACGGGGAGATGTGTTTCATTAGATCCTTGTCAAGTGAAGAACATTGACTTGGATCATTCAATCACAGAATGTGAGCCGAATTCACAAAGTGTAGGATTAGATTCTGCAGCAGAAGACTGTTTAGATTATTTGCAGTACCTAAATATAAGTGCCTGGAGTGAGTACCAAAGTATGAAAAAAAATCAAAACACACACAAAAAAAAGGAAAATATAAAGGAACCAGAAACACTCACAAATATAATAAAAATAAAACCCACTTACTTCTAAATTACATACTGAAAACACAATATTTTAGCTTGTAATGTGAAGCACAAGAGAGAGCAAACAAGTGAAAGTGGCAATATAATTAATGTATTTTAAAAAATTTTGCTGTTGCATATATTCCCAGGCAAGTCTGGATCACATCTATTATAAAAACTATATTTAATAAAGAAAAAAAAAAAAAGGAAAGAAACAGAATCCAAACGTAAGATTTAGAAATAATGACTATTCAATAACCACAAACCATATGCCCCGAGGGAAAAAAAAAAAGTACCTTTTCTACTGCTTTGCCTATAAGATTATCTCCAACTGGTATTAGAATTCCTCCCAAGATAGCCAGTACAGCACCGATGACGGCCCCAGTGATGAGCCCACAGTTTGTGCTACAGCCCATTCCTCTTTCTTGTTAGGGTACAGGTAAACAGGGTACAAATATCCTTGCTGTAAGGCTTGATGGTTTTTCCTCACTCTTGGTCCCAACAGACTCGCTGATCTTCCTCAGAGAAGCTGCTAATATAAGCAGAAAGTGAACAAAAATCAAATTCCAAAGTGCAAAGTACATGACATAAAGCAGGTAGGAAGATAACAAGTCAAAATCAGCCAGCCAGGGGCCAGCCACTGGCAAAAAAAAAAAAAAAAAANGAGACGAAAAAAAAAAAAAAAAAAAAAAAAAAAAAAAAAAAAAAAAAAAAAAAAAAAAAATTGCAGGTACTTTTGGCAAGCTAGTTGCTTATTACATATGATTATCTTTCTTCATTCCAGTTACCTAAACAGACTGGTAAGTTTTTTTAAGT
>VWZT01000793.1:1199696-1232027 GCA_013397055.1 Pachycephala philippinensis
ATTAGGGCAAGCTGACATTGTTATTATTCATATGACGTTCTTCCTGATGGTGACATCTTTAAATCTCCCTCTGCCAAAGAAAGAGGCTGTAGATACCTCTGCTTTTATCTCAGCCTGCCATGCCCATGGCTCCCACTTCAGGCAAAAGCAGGAGTTGCACTCCCCTGTCGTGAGCTCCCCTGGCTGTTTCTGCCTTATGCCAGTTAAAAAGTCCTCCAGGCCCATCAGCACCTCGGTGGGAAAGCCAGCCTCTAAAGGGAATCGCCCACAAGAAGCCTCTTTCCAGATCTCTAACAGTCCACAGTCCTCTACTGAAGGGATAAAACTTTGTTTCAGCAACTTCATGACAAAGGCACAACTGGATTTTTCTTTTAGAGTTGCACTCCTGCCACCAGCTAATTTCATCAATCCCAACTGCCTTACAGAACATCAGACTTTTTAAAGCAAGACTATAGCTTGATCTTTGAAAGATGTAATACCTAAAATTTCAAGATTATTCAGTCTCAGAAGAAAAATGTCTGTGATTACTCATAGGAAAATAAGAGTTGCTAGTGATGTGTGTTAATGTATCTTACAAACTGGCCCCTAGTGAAAGGGGTTGTAAAGAAAATCAGAATGACACCAGTGCTGACATGGTAAAATATAACCTTACAGTGATATTTTTTCTGATTTTTTTTTATTGTTTATGAATAATTCAGAAAAAGAGTTGCCCAGTTTGCAATTTATTCTTGGTCATGAATTAATCACATCCACAGAATTTGCAAGTTGGTTATTTGCTTTGCTCCAGTTAACAGAAAATCTGCTCTTTTCTATTTTAGATGCCACTGTCCACGTCCTTTTTATTCTTACAAATTTCTGTTTGTCAACACGTTGTGAACATCTCTAAATCAATTTTAAAGCAGGTATTAGTTAAGAGTTAATTACACATCGAAGGCCAAACACAGAGAGAAGGAAAACAGGAAGCTGAAGTGGAAGAACAACTCAACCAGTTCGCTCATGAGGACTAAAGAACTAAAAGGACTTCATGAGTTTCTAAATAATATAAGCAGGTGTAGGAATAATGTGTGTTGTATTTTCATAACCAGTTATTTGATCCTTTTATCACAAAAAGGACATACAACATGCCCTAACAGAGTAGGTACCATGGTCAGCGGGCCAGTGAAGTGTCCTCCCTTGTCATGCCAAACTCACAGTTCTGTCACATCTTTACCTGGCACCAGACACCTCCCTTTAACTGCATCGGAAACCCACCTTCTGCCTGCTCTTGCACTAGCAGCAGGTTATGGCTCCCTTGCCTTTAACAATGTCTATTTCTGTACATTTGAGATTGTTTAGTATGCTAAGAATTTCTTCTTGGATATTTTCAAGCAGAATGACCAAAAAAAGACTGTCTGCAATCTCAAAAAGATATCCTTACTGTCCTTAGTATAAAAGTCAGCCTGTCCATCTACCTGCCACCAGGTCATTCCATGCAGCTCCCACTCCAAAGCCATTAAAGGCTTTTTGATGTAGTGGATGGATGTATAGTGTGTTTAAGCACAAATTTCAAAACAAATTTAAGGTAGAAATTTATTAGACTTGAAGAACTTTTGAGTGAAAATCACTAGGACCAAATCTCGTGTCGCTGTAGCTATGCTGAGATCAGGACCTTTAGTCTGGCAAAGACAGAACAGCAAAAGGCAACTAATTGGATGCGGTGGGGGATTTGAAAATCTGATTGCTGTTACACATTGTAGCAAAGCTAAGGAAAAAGCAGACATTCTCAGTTAAATCAAATTCTGAAAAGTACCTAACTCCACTTGATTATTCCCCCAATACCAGCAGTTTGGGGTTTTTTTTTCCCAGTGTGGAAACACGCATTTTAAAATTTAAAATGGAAATTAGTTCTTTCAGAAGTGTTTAAGGGGGTCTTTTAGATATCATCAGACTTTTTTTCTTGACTTACATACTGAAGCTTTTCAAATTCAACAGTAATACACTTTCCACCAAAACACATTTCCATCTAAGTTTCTATAAGCCTTTCCAATAATTTTATTTTATTTTAGGCAGACTAGGCATCTCTCATGAGCACTAGTAATAAACAGCTAGAAAGCAAGCAACTGCTAACAACTTGTGCCTATTCCAAGCTTCTCCAAATTGAAAAATATTTACCTTTCTCCCACCAAACATAATGTAATAGCAGTCTAGACACCCCAATTTATGCAATTCAAATTATCCATTACACAATTGCAATGAAGAGCACTCACACAGTAACACTCAATTTCACGCAGAAGTCAACATGCTATTCTCATTTATCAGAACTGAATTTAAAATATGAAGATTAAGGTAGAAATTTCCAGTAAGAATGCACTTTCTGGGAATTTGCATTAAAGTGAAAATTATATACCTTAAGCAGAATAGAAAGTACCATAACAGCATTAGATATGGTCTATGAGGCTACAGTATAATTTAAATTTATATTTGACTATGGGATTATTAAGATTATTCACTCCATTCTAGAGTGTTGGGTATGTACTTTTTAATATTGTTTCAAAGATCCTTAACAGAATATTAATTAATAATTAATTGAAAATGATGAAAAGGGTGCATTCAAATCTAATAATAATTATAATAATTATAATAATTATTATTATAATTATAATAATAATAATAATAATAATTCAAAGACAATTTATAAGCAACTGTATAGGAGGAGAGACGCAAAATGTTATTAAACTTTCTTCACTACTTAATTTAGACTTTCGTCCATGTCAGCTTAAAGCAAGTCCTTATAAAATACAAATAATCTCATTATATGTTTGATGTTCTTTTAAATTATGGTTTCAAGATTTTCAACTGCAATAGTAAATGCTAGAAAAATTACTTTAAAAAATGCATTTCTTATAAATTCACGACTCCAGAACTGTATTTTCAAGAAGATTAAATATCAAAAGACAGAATGCAATTGGGAAAGCCAGCAATACTGAACATAAAACACCACTGTTATCACAGTAACAAAGCATTTCACTAATCCATGTAAAATGTCACTTTTTCTCGCAAGCAGCTTTGCAAAATCCTTCCATTTTATTTTGCATTAAAAGTAAGTATTTTCAAAAGCTTCCACCCAACTGATCTTGTAAGTACTCCTGAGGAAAACCCTCTGATTTTAAATGTTGTATCATATGACTCACCTTGAATAAGGGCAACTGATTTTTCAGCTGAACGTACAAGTACTTAGCACATGACTTGCATCAAGTTACCAGCAGAGAAGCAGCTAAATCTCCCCACCAAGCACACAGGCTGTGAACTGCGAGGGAGTGTTTATATATTCCAGGAGACGTCAGTTCCCTCTTTATCTTTTTGCCAGAAGAAAAAGTTAAGTTGTACTGCTGCTGGGGGAGGGGGTTATTTTTACAGCCTGACTAAAAGCCACTACCTACATCTCGTGGTAATATACTTAGCAACTGCAATCTTTATCAAATTTTGATCCAAGTGAGTCAAAGGTCAAGGAGACAAAAGGGTAACTTACTTATTTGGTTACTGGTCACTTCTTCTTTCACATCTGCATATTTGCATTTTACACATCATGATAGTGTATTTTCAAGTAATAAAAAATAGGAAAATTCAGAATATTTTTCAAGGGGATTTTTTTTCAGGTATCAGATTTCAGCATTTCCTTGCAAAGTACTAGGGCTCTTCCTATTTTACTGGAAGTTCAATGAACATCATCCCAGAAGCTTCTTTTTCCGAATGTATCTAAAAATCATTTATTTTTACACTGACATCTCTGCCAACCAATGTGTTACTCCATCACACTGCCTACTACTAAACAATAAACAGTTTGGCAAGCTTTTGCAGAAATATTTTATAAATTCCTCTTTATTTCAGGTGAATTCAATGAATGTATTGTTTTAAAAGATTCTCCTGGCATCAGCAAGAGGAAGTGACTTTTATTTGGCTTAATTATGAGAGAGAAAATATTCCTAAAAAGAGATTCTTAGGTCCAGACTTTCGTGGTACAGCACTGAATAGTTTGCAATTCACAAGTTTAGCATTTTCTATGTGTTTTGACTGACTGCTGTTCTTTTATATTGCTCTATTTGGAAGTTTAGCTTTCGTGGAAAAATCCTGCCTTTTTCTAATCTATTTCTGCTAAGTAAATCTAAGGTGGATGAAAATTAATGATTTTGAGTTTTTATCTCCTTGTAGTGAAGGCAAGACTGAAAGTGAGCCTGGCCTTTTGAAAACAACTTTTTGGTCAGTTTTCAGTACAAGGCTTGCTGACAGAGCAAGTTTGTGACCCTGAATAACTCCCGCTCCTCATCCTTGAAAAGTGCAGAAAAATCATTTTCCTCTATTTTCTAACTAAAGAGGGATGTTTAACTGCTGAAAGTTAAGCAGTCCTCCACACTGTGCTTGCCATGAACTACTTGTATGAATATTGTCATTAATTCTTCCTACTGGACATGTCCTCCTATGATGTCTCCTAAGGATGCTCTTGTTTGGGATTCTCCTTCACTGCTGCCTATGGAGATGTTCTCTGCTGTGCTCATTTTCTCTGTCTGCAGGGTGTGGGACTCAGTGTGCACCCTTCATGAGGAAAATTTCTACTGGGGTTTTTTGTTGGGATATGCTGATGTCAATTAATGATGCTCAGTTTTCAGCATGTACATGCTGAGTTGTATCACCTAACGTTATGACTTACAATATCCTACTTACATCCTGTACAAGCAAAATCTCTTCTAGCAGCAGTGCTTGGCAGTGAAATGAGGACTGCATGGGTCAGCTGCAGAAACCAGCTAAAAGGAGGGGAAGCTGAGAGAGAAGCTGTGAACCTTTGGATGTCAATCATTTCTCTTTCTCAACAACAAACTAAAACAAACCGTAAGTATTTAATGGCCCTGTGTTCTCTGGCTTCATATCAGAGTTCAGAGGTTGTGTAGGAGAAAGCAGGGACACACAGCAACAGAGGAAGGACACACAAAACAAACAACTGTGGACTTCATTGGAGTCCCCAGTGCTGCAACAAGAGACAAACTGCCCCACAAGGAAAAGTTGTCAAAAAGGAGAAATAGGGTAAATGACACTCACATGCTTCATGAAGATGCAGAAAACTGCAGGAAGCAGAAAAAGAGAAATGCTGTTGTTATTTCCAAATGAAGTCCACATACATTTTCTGGAGTAAACATACTACTGACAAGAAAATGCTGAAGAAATGAGTGTTATTTGTGGCTTTTATAGATATCTCATAGCAAGGCCTTTTGGAAAACATTTTCTTTGTGGTGCTTTCCTATATGTCCTGAGATTCCTAAATAGGTTATGTCTCCCTTTCCTTTTTTTTTTTTTTAATATATTAAGATCCACTCCATCAGAATATGACATACCTTTACGGTACATATAATTTGAATTTTCAAGATGATTACATAAACATTCCCACATTCCTGTGGGAATTCTTTGTTGTACAGTATAGCACAGCATGAGTTTATATTCCCGTGTTTCCACAGTTATTACACTCAGAATTTTTCTTCAACTGCCTATCATGAAGCTTATAAAAACTAGTGTTAACATTAATTCTTTTTCAGATCTGGAGGTGTTAGCATATGTTAGATGACATTAGGAAGCAAATTAGAAAGCTCCAGGAAAGTCCTGTCTGTGCTTTAGCACCCTCTGAACTTTTTAAGGACATTGGTTAAAAAAATCCCAACAAAATCTACTTTCTAGTTGTTAGATAAAGTGCCAACCCCTGGGGCAAAAGATGAGGTTAATATTCTCAGCATCCCAAACATGATTTTGTAGAAGCTTTTGGGTACTCTCCCTGGTTTTGAAACAAAGGTGAGAGGAATTATGTTTACCTCCCTTCCACGGTAAATAAAAGCACAAATTTATTGTTTATCCAGGTTATTCTATTAGCATCATCTTATGTGGCTTCTATTGTCTCTACTGAAAATCCTGTTGTCACCACTTACTGGCCCTCTGGCTTCTTCACAGGAAGTGGAAAAGTCCCACAGGAAGGGTTGTACCTTGCTCAGTAGTGAAAGATTAAATCATTAGACCTGCCCCCCTCAAAAAAACCCAAACCATACACACATGGAAAAAAAAAGAACCTGTGGCTTCTGTCCACAGTAAGCTCCTTCTGATTCAACACACTCATGTTCACCCATGTGCACTTAGTTCTACTGAGGAGGAGAATGATGAAAATGAATCATCTAGAGAAGAAAAACAAAATGTGCAATATGCCACCAGCTGGGTGAGACTTCTGCCTCTCTGTGTGTACTGGAGATACTACGAGGTATTACTTTATAGGGAGAGAAATTTTGTATTCATGAAAGTTAATTTGATTTCCTAAGGAAATTAAAACCTTCTGTATCTCACATTATCGCATGATACATGAGAAGGAGCACATGAGCCATTCACTCAGACCAGCTTCAACAATTTACTTCACTTCCACTGCACCAGAGGCTCTCCTAGAGTGAACATGGCCTATCTTCAGATATTGCACATATGGAACATGAATATATAACACACAAATTATAAAACAGTAATACAGAAGGAATATTGCTCCTGAATTTCATGTTCACTATTTCTATCTCATCTATTCTCACAGTGACTGCTATTTTGTACCACCTTATTTTCCGAAAGTCACAGGATAGAAGAGAGTTTATAGTCAGGTCACCTCATATAAAAAGAAGGAAACAGAAAGCAAAAGATTTTCCTTTTACTATCTTATCTATAAGGCTCTAAAATAAAGGCATAGGTTCATTTTTTTGTTGTTGTTGTTGTTGAAGTTAATTACAGATATTTGTTACCAGTAAACTTTTCCAGCTAAAAGCAGGCATCTGGCCTAAGGGAGACAAATTGGTTCCCTTTCCTCTCCCTAGAGATGAATGAACACAACTCATGCCAAGTACTTTACATCTTATCTTAGGCAAGAATCTATAGAATCATACAATTATTAGGATTGGAAAAGACTTCCAAGATGATCAAGTCCAACCTTTGATCAAGTACAGCCATGTTTTACTAAACCATATCACAAAGTGCTACAGCTGCTTATTTTCGAACAATTCCAGGGAGTGGATATCTTTTAGAGGTACTGATGTCTCCCCTTTAACTGCAAAGCATCTAAACAATGGACTTAAGTTAGACATCTAATGATTAGAAGGTTAACGTTAGAACAATTCCACTCAAACTCCCCAAAAACGTCTTTCATTTCCTCTCCACGTCAGTGCACCATACTGATGGTACCTCAACAGCTACACAGGGTTCTGGTAAATGCAAACAAGTTGTGAAACAAACACAAAATTCAAGAAGAAAACTTCAAAATATTTACCACCTGGCACTAATGGAAAGTTCGGATAAAGATTGCAGACATGGTATAGCATTTTTTTGCCCAGCTCACATCACAGATTTTACTGCAGGTGTGTTGGCCTTCAAGGATTGCCAGCGCATGCCCTGAGTCATACTGCAACCATTCATATTAAGCATTTTTCAACCTCCTGAAAAAAAAACCCCTCCCCAACATGCATTAATACCTTATTCCTCTTCACATGAGCCTGGAAGACTCTTTCCAAACTGCTGTGTAGCTCCTTCATTACCCACTAGAGACTCCCAGCTGTAGCTTTCCCAGCTCTGTTAAGTGTTAGGACCTAAGGTGCTGTCCCTTGTGGTTCTCAGTGTGTCCTGACGATATGGAAAAACATCCTAAAATACCAGTGGCTCAAGCCAACTTGGCAGCAGCACAGTGGAAACAGTGTGATATATTTGGCTCCTGCCACTGATGAGTTCTTCCGTCAAACTGTAACGAGGGTCTTTAAGGGGAAAATGGGTGATAGAAAACCCAGCAGTTGCTTCAGGTTTTTTCCCCTAGAAATATTGCTTCTGAGCTCTTCTTCACTGATTGTGGCATGCATAAACTGCTGCCTTTCTCAGTCCTCAAAATCACTTTTAAAGTTTGTTTCCAAGTGATTTTAGCAGGAGGATTAGGTGAAGAAAGCCCAAGAGCAGCAGGGATAGAGCAGACTCTGATTCTTCCACTCCTGTGGGTTCATGTGAGAGTGACTCAGAACATAGATAGGAAGGAATTTAGTACAACAGAATCCAATGCAGAAACTGTAATATTGTAACACAGGCTTCTTGTGAATCTGGAACAGTGAAGAGCTATGAAAATCTCTTACTGAAAGGGCTGGGTTGTTCTATTAATGCTTGAGACATTTCTCAATGAAACCTAAGTGTTGTCCCAAAAATTGGGATTCATCACCCAGTATACAGTGAGCCAATCACACACAGAGCCAAGGGTTTTGTTATTTCATATTTGCACAAAGATGGGTGTTGGGTGGTGAATCCACAAAGCTATCACACCAAGTAGAAAAGATAAGGACTCTTTTTACATGTTCTGCTTATCTAATCTATTCAGTGTTTAGTATTTGACTATTTTTGAGTTTTGCTGAGCTGGCTTATCTTGGATGGCCTGGTGGTCATCAGTGTTTAAAATTCTATTATTGTCAGGCTGGCTTTCTTAATTTCTTATCTTGGGTGTCCTGATTCTTCCTCCCAATCTTTGTTACTCGCCAGGGTCTATGACATTTGAAGTGGGTCAGGCCCTGAAACTTGATAAGGCAACACTGTTGACAAAAAATTTGTCTTAGACATCACAAGGAGGGCACAGAGAGGAGGCTTCAATGGTAGGAGACGAACATTTTGAAGAAAACATCTTCTGAAAGTCAGGAGAAATTTAATAAATCTTGTCCCTACTTGGATATATTCCACTTCTTGCAAAACTCTTCTCCTTAGATCAGAAGTCACAAAATAATCGAGTAATTCTAAAATGTTTCACTGGTGCAATACCTGGTTGAGAAATAGTCACCATAATGAATCACCCTAGCCAATGTCAGTGGTTTTGAAGAATTACTGTGTAGTCCTTATGGTAGTTTTTTGCCTACCAGCTATACTGTAATTTTGTCTCTGTAATAATTAAGAACAACATATGTACAGGGGATTTTTCCAATTGTGAAGACCTAAGTTGAAGGTCAACTTCTTGGTGACTTCTCAAGTATTGAACACCTGTCAAATGACTGACACCCTTATCTTTCAGTTTACACGTTCCAGACCCAGAGATATGTCCTAGGTTTGAACACTGTACAGAAGATCTTCTCTGAGGCTTCAGTCCAGCCTCAAACACCAAAGCCAAACCATCAGCCTACTTCTTAGAAAAGCCCTGCTCCTCATCAGGCCAGCACAAGAAGAAAGCTTTAGTGAAGCTACCCCCTGTCCTTGGGCAGCTGACAACCCCACTTTGGGAATCAGAATCACTGGCTGGAATATAGAAAAAACATTTTGTGATAAAAAAGGATTTTTTTTTTCCTTATTCTCATATTTTTTTTGAGAAGATACTTAATTACCACAATAAAAGAATCAAACATAATTCACACGCAGACAAAAAACCAAAACCCCAACACTGAAAAATAAAACGTCCCTAGCCACAGGGGATACCTTGGCAGCAGCTGAAGATTTAAAAAGATCATGAAAAAATGTGTAATATCACTGTGTATTCAGAAATATTAACACCTATGAAGAACAGAGCAGTAGAAAAAGTACTAGCAGTGATTTCTGTGCACTAGCAGTAAATGAATGAGGGAACTAATAGATACCCTGAACTTCTCAGATCATGTAATTTTTGATCCTAAGATATGGCTTTATTCTTTCAGATGAAAACATGTTACAGAAATACGCATGTAACTATCAGTTACAGAAAAAAAACCCCAGTAGTTCCAAAATACAGTAATTTAACCCAACCCCCTCACATTTCTGATCATTTTCCTGGTTGTGCCAATTATATAATGTTTTTGAAGTCTCACTTGAGGACAGAAAAAAACCCCAAAACTAAGCAACTACAGACTACACATTTTTTATGAGTAGGGTATTTTTGCCAAGTTAAAAAAAAAAAAAAAATCGCTGAATAAATATAGCTATTGTGTCAATGGTCAAGCAAATAAATCACTAAAATAGCATATGATTATGCTATATTTATTGGGTTGATCTCAGGACTTCCATATAAAAATTAATTTATGTTACACCAGCATATTCATTGCACATAAATTATAATTTTAAACCTACACAGAAATGCACATATATGATTTTTCCTCCAATTAATAATTATACCATTCCCATAATTAATACAGTATCTTTCATATATTCTTTTATATCACAGTTATTAAATGTATACATCCATAAACTTGATATATCTGCTTATATTTTTAAAACATATATATGTAGTTGCTTATATAATAGGCTTTTATATACAAGATAATGATTAACAGGCAAATTATTAATACATTCGTTGCAGTTGAAATTTCAATATATTTATTTTTAATTGCAATTACAGTGAAATATTAGTAATATATACATTATCAAGATATGCAACTGAAATAATTTGATTACCAGTATATTTAGTCTTTATAAATTTTAGTGAGTGGACTTTTCTTGGATTTATAAACAGTCAAGAAACAGAGGCTGAATGACATTTCTCCCTTCAATAACTAGAAGTTAGGAGCATTTTGCAAGTTACAGGATCCATAATACACTTACAAGAAATGCATACAATATCCAGCTGTGTGCTCAGAATCTGCCTCTAGCCCAGGAGCAGGGTCACATACCTGGATGGAGGGAGAGCTGCTCCCACAACTCTGGCCACGAGGAACTGCAGAGGTGCAGAAGAGCCTGCAAACGTACCTCCTTATTTACAGAAAATTAGAGTTGCTGTAGCAACCCTAAGCACCCCTGCTGCCCAGGGCCCCACAGCTGATCTTGTATCAGCCACAAAGAGAAACAGAAAGTTGCACAGACCTTTTAAACTCCCTTGTAGCTAAGCTGTCTCAAGTGATGATAAGGAATTATGAAACCTCTGAGCCCAAGATAATACCCTCTTCACACTTTTGCTTTAAAAGAAAGACCAGCTCTAAGAAATCCTTTCAGGACCAGCCTTTGCCTCTGATCCCTTTAACTCTGCAATAGCCCAGCACCCGGAGGGAATGTATCGGGTCCCTGTTGCCAATCCAGAACAAGTTTAATTGACTTTGCTCTTTGCAGTAACTCTTTGCAAACACAGCCTAACCCCAGTTAATCCCCACAAAGTACTGGAAGCCAGGTAATACGTGTCGTATTTGAGATAGGTCTTCAGATTTGGGCTTATTTACACAAAGCACAGAGGCAGGTCAGGATGAGGGATCCCAGCTGTGAGTACAGTTGTTCAAATTCATGGGACTCTTCCTACCAATTTGCACAGGCTTTGGTTCAGAACTTGGTTGTCTAAATGAACATCTGAGCAAAGTGGCAGTGCTATTGCCTCCTCTGCCTGTCTTTTTGGATCTTTGCTAAATCCTTTTATCAGAGCAGGAATGATACTTTTCTAAAATTCTTAAATTATTAAGTTTTAAGCACTGTATTATTTTTTTTTATTATCATTTTAACAGCCTATAGAGGACCTCCTTCCAAAAAGTTACCACAAACAGCAACAGTTATCAGCCTGTCTGCCAGGTGCTTTCATAATTAAGATAAAAGCTGTCCAAAAGGATTATCAAGACCCTGGGGGTGAGTCATTATGACAAGAGCTATAAAACTCCCACATGTACTAACTCAAGGGGCACTCCATGGCATAAACCTCTTAACCCAGCTTTCTATGAAATTTCTGCTTCTCTAAAGTTAGTCAGAAAATCAAGTGACATGAAAAAGGTAGGAATAAGAAAATATTTCTGAAATTTGCATTAATTTGGATATTTTCTGACCTATCCTCTTATGTAAATGCTGTTGTTCTACCTTTGGTCTTCTTGGAGTCCTGTTGATTGCTTCCTGTGTGGCTTTCGCAGCTGCAGCCTCCAGCGTGTTGCCAGGCTTCTCCCTTCCTTTCTACATGTGCTTCCTTTTAGCCCTGATTCCTTCTCCAAGAATCTCCTCCCTCCTCCAGCTCTGTGTATGTCTCTCACCTTCCACCCTATCATCTCAGGAGTCACTCCTCCACCAACCGTCTTCCCTAGTTTGTCTCCTCCCCCCTTGGATTATCCCCTAGGTTTTCTTCCCTCCTCTTCCACAATTTACTGCTTTCCATCAATTCTGTCCTTGTTTCTTGGCATTAACATTTATTTTTCCCCAATCTCCCTTGATACCTTTTTCTTGTATTTCCTTATTTTCCCTCTGCATGAAGTTCTGGAATATAACCTTCTCCCACCATAAGTTAATCATAAAGCTGGTTGAAAATGAAAGCCATATTTATCAGTGTTCTTTGGTACACAGAGAAGTCTTACCTGAAAAGCGTAATTATAAATGATAATTTAAGTTTGGTAATTTAATACTGTATTCTCGTTTGTGTTCCTTCCTAGAGCCTCAGAACAGTAAAGCCCACAGTATTTCTACCCATTATCTATTTTCTGCCCAGCTGTCATTCAGCAGTCTTTTTGAGGTCCTCCCACTTCTAAGAAAATTAATACTGAGCAGCTTCAGCCATACACAAAGAAGCGGACATGAAAGAAAAGGAAAGAGAAAAGATAAAAGAAAAAATTTTATCCCCCTCTTACCTGTACCAGAACTGGGAGAGGATCTGAGATGAGGCTGGGAACAGCTCAGAGTTTTCTGAATGGCAGGTTCAGTGGCAAAGCAGGCATACTGGGCTACCAAAACCAGTGCTGTGCCCTTCCTTCCAATCCACGACAGCTAGAAAGGAAATGGGATGTATCCTTCATCTCTTTCTTATGATTTGAGAAGTCAGGGCATTCATTAGTGTGTAGCATTTAAAAAAAAAGTCCTTAAAATTATATAGGATAAAGACTGCAGAATTGTAAACATGTCGTCACAACATGAAACACCCCAGGCATGTTTGTGGCAAAGCACACACCCTCTGTGTAATTATAGTCAGGCTTCTCTGTTTTAGGCAAAAAGTAACAATAGTCACTTATCAGATTCTCAAAATGGTATTGGAGAGGATTCAGCAGGACACTCCCAAGACTTTCTGGGTAGTAGCAGCCATTGGATTGTAGACACATAACTGCTCAGTCTCTTCAGATTCTGGCAACCATTTCTTCCATGCTGCACTCTGCTCTGTTAGTGGTTTTCTAGTTAGTTTTTCACCAGTCTATCTCTCACAATTCCTTTTCTCGCTCTGCAACTCTAACTCAGACTTCTCCTCCTTTTCCCAAGTCTCACTGCCAGGCTGGCTGCCCACGTCTTCTCAGAGGATAAATCTTGACCATGTCAGAACTGTACCTCTAAAAGTCTTGTGTACTCATTTCAGCATCGCACATTCATGCAATGGGGGAGCTCTTTTTCTGCTGTACTTCTGCAGGTGAGACTGTTCAACAGCAGTTACACATTCTAGGTCTGACTGAACACCGTGTTTTCCAAAGTCTGTGTGCCCAAGGAAGCACTCTGGTATCTTGGTCAAACAAACACCATGGACCCTATCAGCTGGTATCTGTCAGGATGCCTACGATGCCTTGACTGTAGTTTAATGTGCCTCTGGTTCTAATGCACACGTGCCTAAATAATGTGTGCACATTCAAGTAACATGCATGGATCTCCTTAAAAAAGACAGAAACCACTGCAGTGGAGATGGTTTTTCACAGCTTCCCAACAGCTTTCATGGCAGACAGCTTCCATCCATTGGGCTTATGAAAAACCTACTAAAAGACATTTAGACCCAGCAGATCCTGGTATTTTGATTCTTCACCTGCATGTAATGAGAAGAATTTTCATCTTGGCATGACAGGCATATGTTGACTCATGAACTGGTGAGGCTTGTGAGAAGATATTTTCTTGGATAGTAAACGTCAGGACATATTTTCCTGTGGATATTTTACTTTCCTTTGACCTAGTAAAATGTGAAAGCCCTCCTCTCTGAGGTCAATAATATTCCAATTTTGACCAACTAAATACTTTATACATGCTTGCATGTACACATGAACATACATGCTGGTGCCTTGTTTCGATTTCAAAGAATTGACCTGAAACTTAGTGGCAAGCTGAGCTTTTTTTGCCTCTTACAACCTTGCCTATTGCCATTTTCCACCATGCAAGCACCCTGCAAAATACTACCTTTTCCTTGGAAAATTCCGTGTATGCCTCACTGAAATGCATGTGGCTGGGAGGACTTGTGCCTACCTTTGAAATTGTGTTGTGATTCCTTGCAGAGCCATACTTTTCATACCATCCAGCTTCCTCACCTGAAGAACGTGGCAGGAATACAGACCTATTTCTTTGGCATGTTGCCATGCTTGGTGCACTGCTTAAAGTGAGCTGCTTTCCGGGGTGCTATGGATATTTTTGATGTGGCTACTGCATTTCTATGTAATCTTCCCTTTCTTATGATCAACTTCTTCCATAAACAGATTCCCACTTTTACGGCTATCCCTCCTCTAAATACTACTTCAATACTTCATGTTTAATTAACATTATACACTAGGCATATGTCCAGTGATTCCAAAGATTTTGAAGGAATTTCAAGATTTCAGAAATATCTCCTACTCAAACTCACAAGTCCTTAGAAGGGAGAAGAAACAAAATTATGATACAAGCTTTATCTGACTTGTTCCCATCCTCATTTTGTAATTCAGACTTACTTGATTTTGGGATTTACTTGCTGTGTAAAGATTTTATTCCTGAAAAAGTGACTGTAGCTAGTGAGACTCAATACAATGACAAGAATTTAAGCAGCCTATGAGCATTGTCCCCGGGTTTTACTCAGGGTGAATTTCATCACAGTTCAAAGAGCTCATTTATTAAATAATTGCAGCATAAATCGTCATATTCTACCTTATTCATTGTTTTTATTACATTTATTTTTATATTCTTTATTCCACCATGTTGCAATTAGTAAAAATTAATTTAATACACAATTTATTAACAATTAAAACTTTTCAAATATTCTGTGCTCCCAATGCATGAAACCTAAGCTTTGTGGAGTGCAGGTGGAATTCCAATTAATGGTTTGTGTCAAGTGGTTTTAGAGGCACATAATGGAGCCATCACATGAATTAAACATTTATGACTCAAAATCAATTACTGACTAAGATATAAATTAGTTCACTATTAAGGTTTAGCAAGGAGCATGCTAACCTAGACAGACCATGCAATGCTGAGTGTTATTAATGAAGGAATATTACAATAACAAATATTTGACATTTAAGTCTGTCATAACATATCTCTAATAAAATGAAAAAAATGGGATATATTGGCCTATGACACATACCTTTTCAGAAACTACAACAGCATTATGCTGCGCATTACATGAGTAATTGATACTTCAGGTAAAACAGTGGGATAGCACGCCTATTTTTCTAAGGGAAAAATCAAAATAGTTCATGAAAATTTCAGTGGGTCAGTCTCGGACATGACAAATAGACTTTTATAGAGTTTATCAGGATTAGAACCCTTGAAAGTAGTGTTCTGCCTCCTTTTTCTCAACAGGGAGCCTAACAAAGCCACGAATAAAAATGTAAAAAGAAATTTATACACTGTTAGTGCTTTCTATACATGTTCAAAAATTAAGTTAATCTGAGTTCAGAAACTACAAAGTGGTGTACTTCCTTGTTTAGAGACAGCCGGTCCCTGCCAGATTCACTGGGGTAATTGAGTGTGCACAGAGTCCCCGCAGAGCCTGGCAGAAGCCGGTGCCAAGCCGAGGTGGTGAGACTGGAAACTCCTGTGGCGCAAACCAAATGTCAGGGGAGGACTTTTAGCTCGTCCTGTTGCCTAGGCCTGCTGCCTACACCCCTGGAATCAGTGACAGCAGCTGTCCCTTTCTCTGACTGAGTCTGGACGTGTTTAGAGCCATTCCCATGTAGAAACCAGACCAAGTGATAGGTCACAGGAATCCAAAAGTATTTACATTAATGAAGTAATGAAGTTGCATATATCTAAGGCAGTGGAAAAGCAGAACCTCCATGATTTTATTTAAATTTTCAGAGATAAAGCCTGTTTATTTCCATGCTTTTTTTTTTTTTTTACCAAACACTGCAATATGCTAATATACATAAACCCTAAAATAATTTTTCTCAGAAGTCACAAATTGTACTGGATGCTCTGAAATTTGTATTGCTGATTTAAGAAGATTGCTATTAGTCCATTGAAAAACCAAATACCTTAAAACTGAAATTTCCATGTTCCTCAAAACAGAGAAACTAGCTTTGCCAAAAAACTTTTAAAATAAAAATATGCTGGTTACTTAAATAATGAGAGTGTTGTGTTTGTTTATACAGTGTTTACACAGTGAAAAATAAAGTTGTTTTAGATTATTTCAATCTTGCCAAGTAGCAATTGCTTTAGTCATTAAAAAAAACCCAAAACAAACAAAACCCCAAACTGTTGCCCTGAGCTTCACAGTTCTCTTTGTTGTCATTTCTGTGAGATTCTTCTCACAGGCCTTTTCTGTAAACATAGCCATGTTTTGCTAACCGTGCCAGTTGTTTGCATTCCATTTCTCCTAGGCAGAGACATTTGATAGACCTTTCCTTTGACCAGTGTGATTGAGGGGTGTTGATTTCCCCCTCCAATCCACAGTGATTTCTAAGAACATATATAAATAAACTGGGGCCCAGAGCCCCAAGCTCTTACCCTCTTTCTCTCGACCTGTGTCCACGTTGTTTTCCCTCGTGTCCGAGTGCGTCACCAAACCTCTCAGATCTAGATTGCTCAGGTGGGTAGTTCTCTTGCTATCTCTTAAAACATAAGAAGGAAGACTTTCTGTCTGCTTTTTAGCCACATAACTCAGAATTTTGTCCACCAGAGTCAACTGGATTGTTCCCAGCAGAAGACTTACAGTGCTTAGCTCCTCTCCTACTGCAAAGATTCTTAAGACTTGTTTTTCATCTCAGGAGACTTTAATTAGCTTTCATTTCTTTGGCCTCTCACTTGTATTTTCCAAACAAAAGTGTTGTGTCTGTAAAACACCTTCTGATGAGTACTGTGTCTGTAAAACACCTTGTGATGAAAATGTAAGACTGAACATGCCTTTTGTCTCTTGAACAAGTATTGACTTCCAGTTTAGCCCAAGCGTTCTTCAGCACAGCTTCCTTGGAACACCTGCCTGGGAGATCTTAAAAATCACACCACAGGTCTATCATCAGAGGATACTATTAACATTAATACCTTAATACATGAATTTACTATTTAAAAATCTTATCTCTTAAGCTTTTATATACAAGCTGTCAGCTTCACCAGTCTGGTTGTTACACTTCTGAAATAAAGGATCCTTTAATAAGGTGCACGAATACCTGGGCTGCTCTTGCTTCCTTTGAGGAAGTGTTCCCCTGTGAATTGAGAATGGTATGAATTTGATCTATATCTTGAATAAACATTCTTTTATTTCAAAATTTTCTATCTTAAACTGATAATTGAACTCTTCTTTTATGCAATATACAGTCTTTCTAATTAATGAGAAAAGTGAAAGGATCCTAAGTAAAAACTTGTGTTCAAAATCAACTGATACTTGTGTAATTATCAAGAGCAGAATGCAGAACCCGGTGTGAAGACTGAAAATGTATCTTGTGCTCAAGGACCTCCTGCCCTACTGGGAAGTTTTAACAAAAACTGATAGCTGTTAAGTTAGAAAGATACTGAACAAAATGTCACAAGAATGCTTCTTGCACTTTGTGAGGACTTGGAATCACACATGCACTTTGGGTCTCTAATGGCTCTGGCAGTAATTGTGGGAAGAATAGCAGCTATGCCAGAAAGTAAGAACGCAAGAGCAAAAATATATTGGGACTGAGACAGATCTTGACATTGCACAAGTCGTACTTGAATGAGTGCCCAGTGACTACTCAGAGGCCAGTAGCCCAAAGATACTTGGCTTCTCTTTTTGCCCTTAATCTTTCTGTTCCAGACACGTATAAACAATACCTAATTGTAGGAAAGCTGGGAGGCAATTTTTAAATCCAAGGAGTATGTAAAAGGGCAAGGGAAACGCTGATGTTAATAATGGAGAACAAGACTTAAGAAGAACCATCTGAACAGCCTCAAGGGACTTGACAGCAAATTGACTAACAACTCTCGCACATGAGTATGCTGTGGAGTGAAAGTAGGAGAAAAGTAAAGATTCAAAAGATATGCTAAAAATAACTAAGAAAAAACCCTAGACAAGTGTGTTAGGTTGGCTCTGGCTGGACACTGGGTGCCTACCAAGTTGGTCTATCACTCCCCTCCTTAACTGGACAGGGGAAAAAAATACATTGAAAAGCTCATGGTTTGAGATAAGGACAGGGAAAGATCATTCACCAATTACTGTCACAGGCAAAATAGACTCATTTTAGGGAGATTAATCTGATTTACTGCCAATTAAGCAGAGTAGGATAATGAGAAACAAAAACAAAAACAAATCCAAAACCGACTTCCTACGTACACCTTCCTTCTGGGCTCTACTTCATTCCAAACTCTTCTACCTCCTCCTCCTCAGTGGCACAGGGGATGGAATGGGGGTTGTGGTCAGTTCATCACATGCTGTCTCTCCAACTCCTTCCTCCAAGAAGGACAGCCTGCCTCACCATGGTCTTCATCACGGGCTGCAGGCAAATCTCTTCTCTGGCATTTGGAGCGCCTCCTCACCTTTCTTCTGCACTGACCTCGGTGTCTGCAGAGTTATCCTCTCACATATTCTCACTACCGTCCCTGCCAGCTGTTGCACAGAGTTTTTTTACCCTTTCTTAAATATGGTACCACCGTCACTGATGGGCTTGGCTTTGGCCAGTGACGGGTCCCTCTTGGAGTCAGCTGCAGCTGACTGTGTCAGACCTGGGGACAACTTTTGGCAGTTTATCAGAGAAGCTGCACTTGCAGCCTTCACCCCCCTGGCTACCAAAACCTTGCCATGTAATCCAAATATAGGAAGGAAGAAAAAAATTGTGGACACATGAAATTATAAAACATCAGGAATACTTCAGGTAGCTTTGACTTTTATGAATACAGCATTACCCAAAAGGCTTATCATTTCCCTGTGGAGCTTAAACTGTTATTGTAATTGTTAATTGTAGAGTCAAGCTTCAGTATGAACATGTCAGCATTCATTTCTGAGGAAAGTTTTCTCACTATAGCAAAAAACTGGAGGAAAAAAATTGCAGTGAATCCAGTCTCCTAATTCTAGCCAGGTTAATTTATTATTCCCAAGGGCTGTGGTGGGCTTGTGTGTGTTGACAATATCCAATTTTTGCAAAAATTCGTCGTCGTTTTTGGGGAATTCTAGTGGCTGCATTTTAAATATAGGAATACATAATTATTACAAAATTCTTGAGAGCAAATAATATTTTTAAAAGAGATTTTCTCTTTCTTTAATTCTAGCACATTGGTAATAATTTAATAACTATACTCAGAAAGGAATCCGATCTTTACAGCATTTTTTGGAAAGAAATGAGAAGGAAATTACAAGAGTCAGTGCTCTCTTAGGAGTTTTCAAATAAAGCATATATTTTTACTTTAAATACATTATTACAGACTTCCAAAAAGTGCCTGGAGAGGCAGATTTCCTCTTTTGGTTTTGTTAATGATCTGTTACATTTCAGTGGGGGGTTCTGTGTTTCAACTCTTTTTTTTAGCTCAGAATACATTTGGACACCACCTCTAAACGTCCTCAAACATGAACTCCTTTTCCTTGCAGTTTCTAAACACACAAATGCAGGAAATTGTTACAATAAATGTTCTATAAACAGCGCTGTTTTGATGGATTAACATTTCTGATTCTTCTAACCCTGCACTGATTTTCAGGCAATAATCTAAGTGAAAAAGTAAGGAAACGTTCTGGAATATGCAGCTGTATCAGTAGCATCTAAGGAACCAGTTATTCTTTGAAAAGGATCTGCATAAAAGTGAATTAAGAGCAAAAAAACCCCCATTGCTTATGAGGATAATGTTCTGTAGTGATTTCCCAGTGTCACCAGGTTTCTCTGCACTGAAAGGTATGTGAACAAAACAAGGAAGGCAACCCTTAATCATGAATCTGACAGGCCTGACCTTGCCTGCGTCGTTAAGACGAGATCAAGTCCAAGGGAGGATTTCTCAATGCTTTGTTTTGTGCATTGCTATTTCTGGTGTCTCATCATCCATCCAGCAATTACAAATGCTGTCATTACAATGCTGCCTAAATCAGTAATTACTTCATACCATATAGGTGCTTTAACATTTGCCTATTAAAAAAGAATAATTCAACAGTAACTGAAGGCTTGATGGAAAAGCAAACCTATAAATCCAGTAGTTGTAGTCAAACACCTTCAGTGTAGTAGTATATTAGCTCTTCTAATAGCAATAAAACTGCTTTCAAGAAGTAATTAACTATACTTTAATTAAGAAAGAGTATTCATATTTTATTACCACAAGGCAGTTTATAATATTTTTTATGACAATACAATGGATTGCTGCTTCTTGAAAAGGTGAGATTTCATTCATATGTGATAGACTCACGTATGTTTTCATTGTAAATACTGATTTTTTTGCTAAGGGACAAGGCAATGAACAGGACTTTGAGATACAAGTTTTGCCGTATCATGAGAGCTTACAGGAGTATCTGATATGCCACAGTCATCATCACTTTTTTCGGGCTTCCTATTGTGTGTGTTTAATTAAAATACTTCTTATCTGAACTGCTCAATGGCATTAAATATCTTACTATGCTCCAAGGTTTCCACATTGCATAAATAATTTCTCCTCTTATCCCAGGTTGTGCCTTCATTTAAACAGAGAAGTTGGGCTGAACTGACAGCTCTGACTGATGACTGCAGATCCCGACCTTCCTTCCTCCCCTCCCACTTCAGCACACCTGCCTTCAGTGATTGATTTCCTGATAGCTGCTGTGAAGAAACCACTGGAATAAGTGAAGCTGAGCAGATGGGAATGAAAACTGACTTAATAAGATTTTTTTTTGCTGTTCTGTGTACTTTATTAATGTTTGGAGAAAGCTGAAACTCAGTTATGTGACCTGTGGTTGCAGAGTCTGCTCTGTGTTCAGGTGTGATTGGTAAAGAGAAGCAGGGAGCTTTTTTACTTCAGCAAGAATTGTGAGCAATTGCTGAAATTAAATTTTTTATCTGGGGTGTTTAATTTGCAAATTCTATGGTAAATTATACAAAATCCGAGTAATCTGAGAAGCCCTGTTTATATAGATCAAAACTAGTACAATAAATGCAATTACCTTTTGAGAAGTATGTGTCCTTCTATGTAGGAAATGGTCTTATTTTTTAGCTGGAATAGAAGCTTCAATCTACAATAGTAAGTCCAACACTCAGTGCACTGAATAGCTGGTTGGGATTTTTCCAATTCAGTCAGCATACCGAATTAATACACTTGCACTTTATTTGCATAAAAGATCAATTGTAAGGCAAAGTCCTGAAATCCTCTCTGGCGCCAGGAATTTATCTGAGAGAGGATACAATAAAAAGTGTTCAAAGTCTGTCCAAATTGAAAGATAACCTGGAAAAACATAATCACAAATGATTAAATGAAAAATTCCTTATCTGAGGCAGGAGACATAGATGTCTTCCTACAGTATCCCATGTCATTGTGAAGAGCTTTTAGCTTATCCTTCTTTACATGGAGTGTTAAAAATGCAGCACAGAAAGACCCTGGAACATTTTTTATTATAGCTCTAGCCTTAGAAATAAATCAAAACAGTAGAGGATTAATCCATTGTTTGGAATTCAGTCCAAATTATTCAGGTAAAGAATTATGATAATATTGTTCTACTTTAAAAAGTGAGATAAAATTATTATAGTAATTTTGTCAAGAACTGAAAGCAAATCATAACATTAGAGCTGCAGTTAGAACCACTGAGCAGATCTCTTCTAGCTGGTGCTGTCTGCCAGGTTACTCATTATTATTACTCATCACCTGGTGGAGAGGAGTAATAATCAAGGAAATTGCATGAGTAGTACTGACAATCCAGGACATATTTCAAACGTAGTTCAGTGCTGCTGGCCACCAGTGCAGACAGGCAGGTGGAAGGGAGGAGAAAAAGAGAAAAAGATGCAGAGGAGAAGCCCAGCTACAAAGCAAGATATAAAAAATTCAATGGGAAATTACTGTAACTCAACACTATTAGAATAATGTAGACACACAGCATGGATCTTTACAAAACTTTAATTAAACAAAAAATAAAAGAATCCTCAACCTTTACACGTAAGCCCAGTGGTTTTGCAGTGAAAGAAGATGGCTGCTATGAGCAGAGATATGGGAGGGAAGAGCTGCACAAAAAAAATTAAAGAGGGCAGGAAACTCACAACAATGTGAAAGTGGAAAAGGTTTGATAAGATGGAAAAAATAGTCATCTTCTGTTAGTAACCACATCTTCTTCTGCCAAGGTGAAGTCCTTCACAGCTATTCTGAAACCTTGGATTCTTGTCTTCAAAATATTTTGAGTTGGATGTATGATGGTTAAGTCTTGTCTTCCTCTCTGCTGTTCCACTGTGTGATGTTTTGGACAGCAAAGGAGTGAAATGAGACAGGCTGAGAGAGAATCTGAGCCCTGATCACCATCAGACTCCTGCACAAAATGAAAGTACTTTTGCCAAGAGTGCAATACCCATCACCTGTGCTGAGGTTCATTGATTCGCTAAAGGTGTATCTGCTAACGTAACAAATCCCACTCCTACAGTCTGTTCTGGAACCCAAAAACTTAAAAATTTGATTTATAATCTGGTCCTATGTCTTAATATGAAGAACTGCTTCTCAGACAACTTAGGTTTCTTCCTAATTTCTCACCTAAAATTTAAGTAGCCGAAGTTGAGAAGAACTTTATTTCAATTGTTAAATAGTTTGAATTTTTTTAAAGGATGACCATGTTTTTGAATATCCGGTCTTCTAGGTCCACATGTAAGCATTAACCCCATAGTCTGAAATCAGTCTTAGTACACAGAAAATGTCTTTGTTAATTTGAAGCTGGGAGGTGAGATGAACTCTGTTTTGACATAACTCAAGGAAATAGGTAAGTACCAGGGAAGAATTAATAAATGCCTCCATTTTGTCAAGAAAAGTCATGCCTCAGCATTTTCTTGGAAGAAGCAAGCAAGAGTGGACATGGGAAACCTGCATATCAGTTACTTCGGTTTGAAAAAGTTGTTTAAATCAGCCACCCACCAAATATTGTTGAAGAAACTAAAGTGGCAAAGCATGAGAAGGAAAATCCTTAAATGAACAAAGAACTGTACAAAAGATGGGCAACAGACCTCAAGTACAAGTAATCAGGTTTTTTTGGTTTGATATCATTCTTTAATTTTTACATCATTACGAAAATTAGTCATTTCATGTAATACCGAGGAATCTGACTGATTCTGGCCCCTGAAATTAATCTGAACAAAATGAGCTTTCTGTTCCTCAGTTACATTCCTCTCCCAGCTATTTTGAGTGAAATGGCTGGGGAACAGCAGTTCTAGGGGTAGACAGGAGAAATCTGATAGCAAAATGACCTTTAGAAATGCTTTGTTTGTCCCCTTTGCTCACTTGTTCCACTGCAGACAACTTGTTTCTTCTGCAGGTATCTTTTTGTTTGTTGTTGTTTCAACTCATTACACTTCAGGGCAGTCTGAAGAGTAGTTTGACTAGCCAAAATTATGAGATACAAATATTTGGCAGGAGAGGTCTTGTATGCAGTTGCTCTTATTGCTGCTAGCTGTTTGGCACTCCGATGTTGATTTGTTGTGTAGGTGTGTTTCTTTTCATGTATGCAGTGAATAAGGAATCTCTACCCCCAGAGGCTGAGACAGATGTATTCAAAGTGAGTGGATTAATTAAAGGAGTCACAAAGAGTTTCTCCATGAACACAATTGAATGAAAGTTGAGTATCCTCCTTGTTTGATATCTATTTGAATTTGAATTACAAAACAAGCCACACGAGTATCTTAATAGTGGAGTAAATCTTTTCACTTTTACAGGTTGTTTTGTTCAAAGGGACACACAATTATTATTATTCAAGAATCTTAAAGCTCTAAGAGTGTGGCTTTTTGTGATGAAACTTACATTTGATTTCCTATTTAGACTTTCTTAGAAAGGGAAGAGAAAAATCCTACAAAAATGAGTGAAGTAGTCAGAAAATATTCTGGCAGCATCCCAATGACCATGAATATTTACAAACAACTCCCACCAGTTTATTTTCCAATCTATTGTTCTATTTGCTACTATTATTTTACCCTTTAAGAGTAAAAATCTCTTTAATTTAAAATAGATCCCTCTTCTATGCAACTACTAGTTCTCTTTCTGTACCCAAATATTAGTTTTCTCTCTTACTAGTAGCCATTCATATTGTCTTTCCTATCAGCCCTCAGCTTTTAGATGTCTTTCTACAAAGAAGTCTGTGTTTCCCTAAAGTAATTCTTATTTTCTGCTCAATAGCATATTTTTCTAATATTTTCCATATCCTCTTTTGTATTGTAGTACCTGTCCCCTTGTCCTCTTTGCCTCCTTGCTGGTATGATATTTTGTTACCTTTTTACACTGGCCTCAGCAAATCACTGAGTTCACACAGTCATGCTTCCCTTGGTTTTAATTCCAAAAATAAATATTGCAGGATTTCTGATGAAGATAACTGACTGCAATATCAGCCCTTGAAATGAAGGGTGCAGATAATACAGCACGGACATTAAAAATGCAGTGTGGTGAGAGGATCGTCAGAAGCTCTTTCAGACCCTGGTTATGTAAAAATTCTCTGGACTTTTCCCACTAGAATATCTTCTCCCACTTGTCATCCTCTTGCCTTTGAGCTCCCTGTTGCCCAATGCTCTGATTTTTAATCTGATCCCAGAAATGTCAAATAAGCATCTGTAGGATCAAAGAGTGAAAGAAGCACTAAAGAAGGGAGTGCCAGTATGAGGTACATAAGAAAGTACAAAATTGGCTCAGTTTTAGGAGCCAAAGTACAAAATTGCTCAGTTTTAGGAGAGGCTTGCCTATGCTGTAGATCTGATTAAGTTCTAGATTTTTCACCAATTTCTTAATTGTCACTTTCAAGTTCCTTAACTCCAGACCTTCATAACAGCCCTAAGTGTTGCAATGCTTTGAATTAAATATGTCCATTTAGAGAAGCAGGGGTAGCCTGACCAGCAGTGAGTGTGAGCACTGACTGTCTGTGTGTAGCACTTCACGGTTCCTTGGCTGTTTTGAACCACTCCAACACTCTGGATATAGGAGAATCAGTGCCACTCAGCCTCAGTATTCCTCACTTTGGTATGATGCCTTTTCGTTTTGCAGTATCAACAGTCTTAGAATTAGGTGAATGACATTTTTTAGGATGCTTGTAGTGTCTAAATAGTGGTTAAAGGTACCCAGAGTATCTCTAGCTTAGCTAAATTTATCTCCCTCTGCTCTTTGTAGAAAGTCAGGACACTGGAGAAACAATTCAGATATTTGGAAATTTAGTCCTCTTCTGCTTTCTATATAGTCCAGGGGGAAGCTGAACTGACTACCTTCCTAATCTCACTGAATCCACTAAACTTGTGTCCCAAATCCTCTTAGGTGTAATTTTCTACCTCACGCTAGCACTGGGGATAAATATATATATATATATGTATATATATATGTATATAAGCAGAGTGACTGGGACTAGAGCAGAGAATGGGTGCTGTGTGTGTAGGTAAGGATGAGATATTGTAACTGCTGGCGTTGTTGCCAGGACTCTTACTCTGTGTCTTCACCAAGGGGAAGAGCCACTGGGATCTTCTTGCCTATGTGAGGGCCTCATCATTATACTCCTTTTTAGAGTCTTCCATTTCATTTACTTCAATGCTGAAACCATCTCTTTTCCTTCATAGAACTGGAACACAAGATCTTATTTTATTTCTTAGAGCATGCATGATCTAAACGGTTCTTACAGCATATAATAATAGTTAAAAACAAAAGAAAAGAAAAAGCAGTGTAATCCCACTAATTAAGTGCTTACTATAATTATTCCTTAAGAAAAAACACTTAAATGTTCCTAGTTTGCACAAATGTTGGTTGCACCATGTTTGCACAAAATATTCTTTAATTAGCACATTGCTCCCTAATCCAGAATTGCAGGGTGTGGGCCAAATATTCCACACTGCCCAGGCTGCATATTTTGGACTTTCACCACCTTCAAAGCATCATCTTGGCAAATGGTGCAGAATCTGCAATCCTGATTCAGCTCTTTGGAGGACAGTGGTGAAAATCCCCACTGTTTTGTTGAGGGTTTTTTGTTTGATTTTAATTTCAGAGATTTTTCTTTTGCATGTTTCGTAAACTGCAACAATGCCTACAGCTAAAGACACAAATGGCAACCTGCAACCTGACACTTTCTAAGGCAGTGCTTAAGCCTTGGAAGTCATGGAAGAACACAGTAATCATCCGTGTCACAATTTCCAGAGGTGGCATCCCTAAGACCTCTTGTACGGAATGACTTTTTCATAAAGTTTCATGATTTTTGTCATTCTGCCACAGAATTTTAAAGAGAAAATTGCATAAATCAAGGACAACTATTTAACCACTGAGGCTGAAAATCTTCTACCTCCAGCAACAGTGCCACTGATTCTACTTTGTCTTGACTTTTGACAGTCAAAAGTACTTTTGCATAAAATTGACCGATATTTATAGACAAATCCCTCATATTTTGAGGAGGGTCAGAAAACTTCACTGGCTTGACATAGCCACCGTGTAAATTTTTCTGTTTCACAGTTAATTATCTGTTGTTACTCATATACATAAACTATAGTATTTGTGATCCCCCAAAATACTTCAAATCATAACCAATGTAAGTTATTTTTCTCTTCCTGTTTTAAAATATATTTTGAGTGCTTGTCAATCATCCCAGAGTTTCTGCTATATTAAACAGATAAAACAGTTCAATCCTGTGCACTGCTGACATGATTGTTTCACCTGTGCTGTCAACAAGTATGGGGCTTAAGCTCCAAAGCTAAATAATAATAATTCCAATATTGAGAGTACGGCAAGCATACAGCATGGCTTAAGCTGCCTTCAAGTCCTGTTTTCAGGACACATGGACTTTCTCCTAAGTCACCACAATAGCCTGTGACTTTCCAAATTCAGCTTACAATATCACAAAGACTTGAGGCACAGGAGAGAAGCTGTACCAACCACATCGTGGGGACCCTCAGGAGACAGATTTGAGGTTAATCTTTAGAAGCACGTATAAGGAAAACTGCTCCAATTAAACAGTCTCTAGTGTAAATGAACAAAGAACTATTTGCAAGAGGAAGTATCAGAAAAGACACAAAAATAGCTTGTGCATTATGAGTAAGACTCATGACAGGAAAGCCACAAGTGAAAAGTCACATGAAAAATCTACTTACATACACGGTCAAGGAAATCCTTCACTCAGAGCTGATAATTTAGATGTCCGGGCTTAACCACAGAAAGAATATAAGCTTAAAGCAAGCAAAAATTGCTTTAAGGGATCAAGGTATACCTAGTGTTATACCAAGGTATACCTTTCAGTCAGGTGGGCTGAAAGGTACTTTCAGACAGAAAGTACCCACATGGCCACAGTGGTGGTTAATAGTTGTATGTCACATTTCTAGACCCAGAGAAGAGCAAACCCCCTCTGGTACTTGTGCATGACAGCTAATTAAACAAAAGAAAAGTCCTCTCATTTCAGGAGTCCTTTAAGAGTTAGCAGGACCAGAAATCTTGTTCTACAGGACATTCCTGACAGCAGAGAGGGTCAAACTTTTCTAAACCCCTAAGTTCACATTTGTAGATCACCTTGAAGCCAGTATCTTCTCATGAGGAACTTGTTCTTCATATTTTGTTAACAGACTCACTCAAAACTCACCTGATGGAAGAACCACCCTAAATAGGATTATCTTTTTTGATTTTGCATAATCCTACAGCTTTGTGCATTGCACAATTCTACAGCTATCGGCGCTCAAAGAGCAAGACTGTGTCCCACACAGAAAGACTTGAATGCATCTTTCCAAGTCTTTAGTTTTCTGAAAAGTTATGATCAAATTATGAAGTCAGCCCCACTATGTTTATTGAACTCGCCCAACTAAATTAATTTCTATTGGTATGAGCACCACATGGTTAAGTTCATTTATTCTGATTGAACTCCAAATCTGTAGTCAGCCAGAATTTGTTCCTGGATTTTAGACGAGGGATTTATTCTAAAAGCTTGATATTTTTAATCAGAAAAAAAATTACACACCTTCCCTCAGTCACAGTGTTGTTCTAAGGATTAATATCTTAAAAGCTCCTGTAACCTTCTTTGAGTTCTTTAGAAAGGGCGTGCTTAATAAATTACTACTATCATCATATATTGTACTGAAGGCTCAGTGGAGAATTTGTGCTTTTAAAAACAACTAGTTTCTTTGAAGGGAATAAAATAAGAATGTTGACTTCTAATTATGAAGTCTGAGGGCTGATAGATGTAAAGAGGCCACAGCACAAAGGATTGGTCTAAGCAGCAGGTGGAAATACGCATTACATTATTGTGTGTTACAAGCATTTAGATGGTGATGACCACACATTTTTTAATTAAGTGGTGAGACAGTTTATGTCAGACAGTCAGCTTGGACACCATTCCTGCGTGATGAGAGTGCCCCTTCAGCAAGTGTACAGCTTACTGACTGCTGCAAGTCAGAACTGAAAAATGAGCTCCTGGGAGGGAAAGGGTTTCTGCGTAGGGAGGAGAACCTTGAACTGTCTCTTTGGTAACAGAAGATTGCCTAAAAAAGCAGTTCAGCACGTACACACAAAAAGACTTGAGCATTCATTTCTTCTTTTGCTGTTATTTTAAGCATTCCTCATCAAACACCAGGTTGTTGATCTCAGCCCTTGATCTGTTCCTTCTTCTTGATCATTACAACCTAGCCCCTTTTTATTCGTTGATTAGTTTCCAGCTGGATATGTTCCCTAGTACAGCAAACCTGAAGCAGTACAAACAGAGGGATTGCATAGAATGGTAAAAGTGTAGGACTTGCCTAATTATTTTAAATGTATGTTTATGCCAAATATCTAAACGTGGCATGTGGCAGCTAGATGGGTAAGTTAACCCCATCCTCATAATTAGGTTTGCAACATAATCCAGACACTAGTGCTTCTTTAGCATTGAACAGAATCAAGAAGGAGTTCCTACAAATTTCCTGGAAGGAAACCCATTTTCCAAAAATTCATGTTTAATGGCTTCATCACTTACTATTGTTTAAAATATAGTTTTTATCACAGCTAGTATAAAGGGCAGCATTTTATTGCTGAGCTATGGTTCAGATCTAGAAGGAGATTTGAATCCAAAGTATCTCACCCAGGGTACAAAAAAAAAAAAACACAAAAAAGCCATACCTCTATAGTTGTGGATGATTGTCTGAAGGATCATTTTCACGAGGCCAAACTCCTGCTCGTGATGCCATGGTTAATCTCCCAGCTCAAATTGCTCAGTCCAAGTATGCTGGAGTTCAGGACTCAACTGACTCAGCAATAATTTGTCAGGTGAAATACAGCTGCATAATGGAGGCAAAGTTTGATTTAGTAAAAATGAGAGTCCCCCAAAACTCTTAAACTCCTAAAACTCTTATCTGAAAGTAAGAACATTTATAGAAAAAAAATAAAAAAGAAAAAGAAAAAAAAAGAAAGACAAAAAAATCTAAAGTGAAATAAGCAAGAATATAAAGCAAAGCAATTTGTAAGACTGCTAAAAAAAAGACTGAAAGAGAGGATTGGACTGAGTTGCTAATGGTCTGTATTACAGTGTCATTTAAGCCTAATTATTACTGGTAATACTCCCCACCTCCTTAACAACAGTTGCATGATTCTGAAGAAATCATTCATTCTGAAGAAATGAAGAAATATTTTATTCTCATCCATAGCTTTGAAGGAATACACAGGATTATGCAGATGCAGAAGAGATGTGGGCAACTAGCACTATGTAATCACACAATTGCACTGCTCGATCACGAAGGGTATGGCTCAATATTTGTTTGCTGGCAACAAGCAGAGGAATTCGAAACTGGATCACACTGCATCTAGGGCATCCTGCACTTTGTTTTTTCCACACAAGCATTAGGCATGTGAAACTTTCTTAGGTTTAAACAGGGAGAGGTTGCCACTATGAATTTGTAGTACCTTCTCACTGCTGTTGGAGTCTTACATTTGTATGCACAAAGTGTGTTCTTGGGTCACGTTGCAAAGTGCAGAAGGCGGTGGCAAGTTGAAGTCAGATACAAGTCATAGGACAATTTCCTAATACCCGAAGTGAATTTCTACTGCTTTTCTTTAGTGTAACATCTTTAGATAAGCCAAGTAGACATTCACTTGAGCTGAATGAAGATCCACAAGAGAAACTATTCACAGAAGTATTACCTGAAAAGTGTGTGCCAGAGGTCTCAGATCCAGCTTCCTCCTTAAACCAAGATTTTCATTGGCTGCAGCTCTCATTAGCTATGCTTTGAAAATCTCAAAGGGCAGATTCTGCATAGTCTTCCAATGCTGCATTATCCTGCACCCACTAAATAAAGAAGCTTTTCCTCTTGTTCGAAACTGTTCAGCCTCTAGCTCTCTTCTGTTCTCATAGATCTGCCACTACTGAGAAGATTTTCACTTGACGATTTCCTCTCAAGTAGTTTTAGACTGCAGTTACAATGCCCCTTAGTCTCCACAACCACATTTACCAACAGCTTTTTGTGGTCAAAGCTAAGGCAATTTCATACTATTAAGAAAGTTCATACAATTTCATAGTATAAAACCTAATTGTTAGTTCTATAGTTAGAGAATGAGATTTTCCTAACATAGACTTGTCTGGATTCTCTAACATTTATACTAGCACATTTTCACCAACAGAATCTAAAGATTTCTTGGATTGTTTGCGCAAACTAACTTCCCCTCCCACTAAAAACCTCCTATGGGAACATGAATATATGATCAGGATTTCCACACTAATTTTGATGCCATTTGCCCATAATTCAATTCAGACTTTGAAGCTTATGGGACTCTCACTTTAGAAGCATCTAATTCTTTCAGAATTGTGTTAGAAAGGACATAGATCATACAGACAGTCTAAAAACTTTCAGTTTGGTGTTGTCTCAACAGAAGCTCTTGCTAGTGAGCACCCAGCACACCAAGGCTATCAACTGTTCTACTGCTTGTGCTACGACAGTGAGTGCAGGGGAGCCATGAAAACCAGTCAAAGCTTTGTGGAAACAGATTTCCTGTTTCTAACTCTCTTCCTTTCTGTTAGGGTTTCAAGAAAATTCCTGTGACTTACAGCATCTTTGCCAGTTTGTGGGTAGTGAACTGTGACTACACATTTTTTTCAGTTCACGTGAGAGGCAAATAGTTGCTGGCTAAATTTGCCTCCATGGGTTTTCATAATGTCATCACCATTCATTCCTTTCTGTTTCATGTATCACCTCAGCCCTCTGCTGTGAATTTGTCCTATCTTAGAGAGCACCCTCTGCCAAAAAGTGATAATCCTTCACCAGTGGCCTTGCACTGGATTGCTTCAAAACTGGCATCTAGCCAAGAGCATGTCATCTCCAAATGCCACTGGACTTTCCCTTCTGTGCTAATCCAGCAGCCCACATTTGAAGACACATTTTAACGAAAATCCAGCATGTTTTAGTGAAGCCCAAATTATTGTACTGTCCCCTAGAACAGTCGCATTAAATCCTGCATCTTGCAATGTGCTGGGGGCTGGGTGGTTGGTTAATCACATTTCAGCCTCACCAGGGTGTCTCAGCTTCAACCAGGACTTCCTAGTCCAGAGCCCAAACTTCTGGTGCCAGAACTGACAGCAAATGTCCAAACTCCCTCCCTTTGCTCTGTGACCAGTGCTCCCCCACCTTTTCGAGCGGGATAACACTAAACATATTGCTACATGAAGAAAAAGTAGGTATTATTAAATTTTACAGAGGCACAGATAACATGCTGTCTGTGCCTTTCTTTTATCTCAGGTCAGAAGAAACTAACCCAGCAAGGAGAATCTAAAATAAATATTTTTTAATATTTAACTAAGCTTATCAGGAATAGTGGATCTGGTAAGCAATAATGTGCACTTCTAATATTGCCTGTTGTTATTACATAATCCCTATTACTTAATCATATAAATGGCAAAGATAAATGGAAAAATATAAAGCTATATATAAATATAAAATATATTTTTTATTATTTANNCCATTTATGTTGAAAAAAGCTATTTACATTCTATAATTGAATATTTTATGACAATCTCATTATGTGTGTATTTGCCATGTAAAGGGTGTGAATTTTATTTTATGTTCATCAAGAACCAAAAAGAAAGATAATTGGTTTATTATTGTTTGTCAGTAACTACACATGGTAGAGAATTCTGATATTTGTTTGACAGGATACTACTTTTGCAATATTTTTGGTCAAAACCACGTATTTAGAAATACTTACAATACATTTTTCATTATT
>VWZT01000793.1:1239948-1270274 GCA_013397055.1 Pachycephala philippinensis
TTGTTGTTGTTGTTTTTTGGGGGGGGAATTTTTTTTGGAGGGGTTGCCCTTTTTTGGGTTGTTGTTTTTTTTTTAATACTGTTTTGTTCATTCTGGACTCCCCTTTGAGTCTTGGAATCCTTTCAAAAGCAATGAATGACCACATAATTGGAGGCTCTAAAATAAAATCCTCAGCCTAAAAAATGTTTCTCAAATCCTTGTAATTTTTTTTAAAGTAAGTAAAGAGGAGTGTTCTAATCTGGCATACATTAAGTCATATGGTGCAATATTTTAGCATATCATTCAGGAAGGAAAGAGAAACAATCATGAGGATCTTTGTAGATAGCCAAAAAGACTATTTGAGGAAAAAGTCACTGAGCAAGCTAAATTCTGTAAAGGCACGCTAGGATTCATGTGAATGAGAAGTTAAATGTAATAGTACATAGGACTTCAAAAGCTTTAAAAGTTGCATTCTGTCTCTCTGTCTCTCTGTATTAAATATGCTGGATTGAATGTGCCATAACGGAGTCTGATAGGGGACTATTATGATTATGATTTCCATAGCCTTCTATATAACATCTTACAGTGCTGAAGTACCACTACAGTTAGAAAGCTTTCATAAGATCTAATAGAAACCTTCCCTGTCTTAAATTATGAATTTTTTTTTCCTGACCTGAGCATTTGATTTCCATTCTCTTGAAAATGCATGTTTGGTATTTTTAGGCTATTATGAATATTTTCACACTTCATTTCCTTGTTAGTTTATTTTCCAAACTTAAAAAAATATGATTTTTTTTAATTTTCACTATTACCATTGTTTGCATAAGCTCATTTTTTTCTGATGCCTGATGCAACTTGTCTTTCATTTGTTACTTAAACACCATAACCCCTTTGCATATTCTTTATCAATTAATAATGGAAAAGCACATCTAAGCTGTCAAAACTATTACAAATAAAAAAAATGTTATGGTCATACTTTCAGATTGCATATATTATACTAGATAAATATTTTTTAAAAATTCTATGTATTTTTTGCAAAAATTAGATCATAGCAGAGGTCAGTTGCCCATCACATTCACCTGGTGTTTATTTACAAAGTGGTAATGTGAATGTACACAACATTTTTGTCTAGAATGCGCCCCAAATTTTCAATCAGAAAATGTGTAACAAGGAGAAAGAAGACTTTTGCCTCCATTATGAGCTTCTGCACTTTGCTCTAAGAGGCTTCTCTAAAAATATGATGAAACTGAGCACCTTCTCTCGTATTATGAAACTCCTCTTGTATTTGGTTTTGGTTTTGTTATTTCTGGGAAGAACTCTCCTTGATGATGTTTACTTGGATATTATCAGTTACAATTCCTTTCAGGTATGCCTGTTTTGACAGATCTGTAACTCTAAGACAGGCATCATGTTCAGAAGATGTCTGTATATCCACTTTCTTCTTGCCCTTAGTATATAGGGAGAAATTAATTTTTCAACATTTTCCTCTTCCTAGAGCTTTGTCTCTTTTTTTTTCCATACGATTTCCATGTACACCCACACAGACTCAAAGCAATTCAGAACTCGGCCTGTAGTAAAACAGAGGTTTGTCTATTGTGGATCATAATTCAGTGTAGTCAGACACACAGTAACCAATTTTGTTTGCCTGTGAAATTAATTTATATTTATTTTTCTGCTAGGGAAAACAGTTCTGTATTATTTCCATTGGTCTGACTTTTTGGTTTGGGGTTTGGTTTTGGTTTTGGTTTTTTTTTCATTCTGAGAGGTGTGAGTTCTGAACAAATGTTTTATTGTTCAGACTGCAAGATAATGAAGCAGGTAGAATTTATTCCAGAGATGGACTTCATTCCTAGTTACCAATTAGATATAACATCTGACATAAAACTGTCCTTGTAAAAGTAACATCTAGATGAATGGTTCAACTATACAATTAATCTAGTAAAGGGAAATTAAATGTGTTATCTTGCAAGAAGAATAGGGAAAAAACCCAACCACCCTACACACAAAGGATCTCCTGTCAACACAAAGATGAATGTGGCTGTCAACACGGGGACATTCCCCATCTCCCGTTGCCCTTGATCACCATTTCAATTTGTGTTCATAGATCAATCACTGGACTATTTTAACAAAAGATGTGATTTTATCAATAAAATTACTACATTTTTTCATTTCTATTACAGCATGTTGGAAATTATCACTGGCTTTGGCCATTGTACAACTCTATGTCAATTTTCCAAGCTTTTTTTTTTTGAGTACTCATGAGGTTCACATGGACCTTTTGCTCAGCAGGTCTTGGGGTTTATCAGGATGTCTCTGGCGTGGCTGCCACCAACCACTGCAGGCAACCTCCAGTAACCTCTGCAGGCAGCCACCAGTAACAAGTCAGACGTGCTCATGCACTGAATTCTGGAAAATCTCCTAACTTCAAGATCTTTACACAGTGTTTTCCTAAATTGAGAAGCTGACCTTTGTCTCTTGGAGTCCTTCTGGACATTCCTGACATTGTCAGTTGTCCAACAACTTTGAGAAAATCAGTTCATCCGTAGCCTCTGCACCAGCTATTTGCATGGGAGCAGGACACTGTTAAAATTCTCCCTGGAGAACTGCTGAATTTAGAACAGTGAAAAAACCCAGGAGGGTTCTGAGGCAAAGGATTTGCTTCTGATGAGAAATATGCTCAGAAGAACTTTTGTGACAATATAAGTGAGACAAAAAGATTTTAGTATTCTTGCTGAAGGTTTTTGGCAGCAAAAGATGAGACCTCTGTACTGCATACTTCAAGTGTGAGAGAAAACTGAACTCTGGAAGTGTCTATTATTTTCATTGCTTATAAAAATGACTGAAGGTGACTTGCCCAGATGTAGGCTCGTACACTGTAGACATCTGCAGAAAGTTGCAACTCATGTCAAAAAATACATTTCAAGATTGTAACAGCAGTGACAGAATAAAGTTTTATTAACAATTCATAATTTTAATTAATTATAAATAAAAAGTATACAACGTGAAAGTGAACAAAAAATTATTACATATGCACAAACACTGCAAAAACGCTCAGTTTTATCAGTAAATTACACACTTGGCATGGAAATTGGCATGTTAGTCCCTGGCCTACTGGATAGGCATACAACAGCATGGTTTAGATAAAGGGGTGGGGTGAAAGGGAAGAGAGAAAGAAAAGAAATGAATTAAAGAAGGGGGGAGGGAGAGAGAGAGAATTTACATTTTATTATTGAATAATTTATGGCAATCTCATATATGTGTGTATTTGCCATGTAAAGGGTGTGAATTCTATTTTATGTTCATCGAGAAGCAGAAAGATAATTGATTTATTATTGTTTGTCAGTAAGTACACATGTGGTAGAGAATTCTGATATTTATTTGACTGGATACTACGTGTGCAATATTTTTGGTCAAAATAATGTATTTAGAAACACTTACAATACATTTTTTCATTATTTAAGTGAATGAGTAAACATAAATAGAATTCAAATTTATATGCACCTTTTCTGGGTTTAGGTGATTTACAGTTTATATGACATGCACATATAAACTTCCCACAATGCAGCTTGAGGCCATTTTCTCTTGTTCTGATACTTTTTATGTGGGAGAAGAGACTGACCTCCACCTGGCTAGAAACTCCTTTCAGGGAGTTGTATAGAGTGATAAAGTCCCTCCTGAGCCTCCTTTTCTCCAGAATAAACACCCCCAGCTCCCTCAGCTGCTCCTCAGTAGAACTGTGCCCCAGACCCTTCCCCAGCTCTGTTGCCCTTCTCTGGCAAGACGATTTTACAATTTACCCATACTCTGTAGGATCGTATTTCCCAAGAGTATGACACAGGGAGGATGCTGAGCAGGTGGCTGATCAGAGCCTTGAGAAAATATGCTGGTTGTGGATACAGACCACAGGCAGGCCAAAAATTTCAGCTGAGTACCAGGGAGCTCATCATTGGCTGTTCCCTTCTGAACGCAGGACCTTCCAGGTGTTAACCTTGATCATTCTCCACAAACCAAAGAATAGAAACTGGTGGAAAAATAGGAAAATAGGCTGCTCTGCTTTTTGCTAATAGCACTTAGGGTTTCAGCAGGAGTGGAAGGGAGCTGCCCGGTGCCCACAGTGCATTGAAGGACCACATTGCTGAATAGGTTTTGTGTTCCTGTGGCACACAGGTATTGTCTTCCATGCACACGGATCAGGATAGATTGTACTGTAAAATAAGTAGGATGCTGCAGCCATTTGAACAAAGTGCCTTCTTGAATGCATGTCAGCTCCGGAACATGACTCACACCTATAGGAACTGAGAACAATTTTCACAGTCCAGCTCAAGTCTATTAATAAACTGTCACAGTTTTCAAACCAAACAGGTTGTAGGCAATCCGCCTTTAGTTGTGCCAATTTTGTCTGGCAAGCCAAGTGTATGAATTGTTCATTAGGAATGTCATAAACACACCAAATTCTTTATTGGGACTGTCCTAAGACATACAAGTGCAGAGAACCCAGTTCCAGGAAAATTGCCAGGCATTCTTGAGTTTACTAATATAGCTGATGCCTATAAATTCAATGTATAACTGAGTAAGAAGACGTGTTTCTTTCTGTCACATGCCACAAGATAATCCATGAGAGCAGGTCATGTGGAAAAGCAACATGCAATGCTGAACCATGTCTGTAAGGAACGGTTTAACTGCAAAGTGGAAATCTGAACCGAGTATGGAACTGAACACATACATGTGAGAATTTTGATCACAAACACAGGAGTCCAGCCCTGCAGCGTCTGTGCTTCAGAGAGATTTAAAAGCTGAGCAGGTACAAATGAAATATAAGACCCAGGCAGAGCACCACACTGAAGCACGAGGCATGACTGCTTAGCCAGCAGGACCGTGATGGGTATGTGGGCTGGAATCACACAGGGCAGTGCCTGGCACCCGGCCAGCAGCTCAACCCAGGGGTGACTTTTCATCAGGGTGACTTTGGAGCAGCAGAGGGCACGCAGATAAATAGCCTGACACAGTTGTGTGAAATATCAGTAACACTCAGTGTTACTTGCCAGCTGCACAGCACATTAAAATAAGAGACAGGCACTGCAGTGGCTTCTGAAGAAAATGTCACTCTGCATCCCATGAGAGTGCTACCACAACAGATTTAGTAAAAAATACAAAAACACAACATCAATTGCCAGAATAAACAAAACATTTGGGACATTGGACACTACAACATGGTGTAACTCAAGTTATCCTACAGAGTGTCTTAAACACCTGCAGCCTTACCTTGCAGAATCTCTAATAAGAAAATTACTCAAACAAGCAAATATGAAAACAGCCACTGTCCAAAGAACTGGCAGATTCTGATCTGCACTTCAGTTAGAGGAAGACTCAGATAAAAATAATTTTGAGACATGAAAGATGCTGGAAAAAGAAGAAATTAAGGAAACATTTTCACAAAACATCTGTAGCTGCCAAAAAACAAGATCTCAAAAGGCTAGAAAGTAAGCCCACTTAAATTTGTAACTTTGAGAGTAAAACTGGAGGGATATTTAATTCTGTAAATGATTGTCTGATTTTGAGAAGCAAAAAACATAATCCCTGAAGGCATAGACTAATATGCTGTGTGAAAGTACAGTATTGTTCCCCATCTCAACATGTCATTCTGTAATTACCCAATTACATTTCTTTTTACCCTTTATTGAAGATGGAGACCTACTCCTGTCTGTGATTTCTTAAGGAACAACAGTTAGACACTACTGGCATTCACAAAATGTCTGGCTAGTCTTGTAGGCTCTTCCATTTCCTTTGCACCTAAGTCCTGACCTCATTTCTTATGAGACCTGAGGTTTCAGAGGTTTACATTTTTCCCATCAACATATTGAATGTGGGTGGAGTCCTTAACACATGGGCTTAGGATCTCCCTTCTCAAATACCCAGGGAGCCTGATCTGTGCTCAATCCATTCAGGAGAGCAGTAAAAACAAAACATTTTGATTTTGTTTTTGTTTTTCTTTCCCTGTCTAAGAATGGAACATTTTGGGGTGGAGGCCAGCCTAGCTCAGGAAGAAATGCTCAGCTTTTTAAAATTTCTCTAAGGGGAGTGGGAGCTGAGAAGAATGAGATAATTTCCCTTTTCCCTTGAATTCTTCCCAGGACAATGCACATTTTTCTAGGGGAAGTGTCAGCTAGAGTTGTATTAATTAGAACACTGGTTTATAAGTAGAATGGAAGAATACTAAAAACGTCATTAATCCTTAAAATTCCCAAAGAGTTAAAATTCCCAATATTACCTCCATGTGCTGCATGGGTTGGGATGAGGTATGTCATGTCACTGTCTCACAGCATTGCAGGATATCATCATGACAAAAAGCACTTTAGGTATTTATTTGAAGACATTTGAAAGTTGGGGAGATCTGACTACAGAGGAAGACAATGTGTAGGAGTAAATCAGACCCTAAAATGGTTACAAACCACAAGATAATAAGAGACAACTTTGCTTCTCTGAAGGAATAACTTTTCTTTCAGAAGTTACAATGAGCAAGAGAGAAGAGTTTTCCCAAAATTATTTCAATATTATAGATTACTTAGAAATCTCTCCCTTCTGCCTTAACACATTTAGCTGCCATGCTCTATACTTTTAAATATTTAGGTTTAACATAGGGTTACAATGAAATTTATCTTTTAAAAATGTAACAATACCATCCTCTCTAAAAACCTATCAAAATAAGGATCTTATTTAGTTATTATGTCCTGGAGTGTGAATGGAAGAACAAATATCACACAACAGATGCCAGCCAGCTTCCATAAGTATGTAGTATAAGAACCCATGCAGAATAAAACAGATCTCTTCAGAGGAAGTGCATTAGCTCAGCAGCAGAACAAGCTCTTCTACAGTCATTTCTATAGGTATTGTTGCACTATGGCAACAGCTCTTATGGAAATGTTGTGGACACACTCCACACAGAATAGTTCAGTTCAGCTGACATCCTGGAAATCACTCCAAGCTCTGAAACTACACACTTACATCAGCATTCAGAAATCAGATTTTATCCAGCCACTACACAGCTGTGTCAGTACAGAGCTGCATGAATTCTGATGAGGGGACTGCAATCACAGGTTTTATTAGCTGGAAAAAATCTGCCAAATAAGAGAGAAGGAATGCTAATTTGCTGGGAAAAATGTCTTTATTTTTTCCATAGTTTGCATTGCATGTTTGTTTGACACTAAAAGCAAAGGTTAAAATATTTGTTATTTAAAGGGTTCTACAAGTCAAATCAGAATTGTGTTTGCTTTTACTCTTCATTAATTTCTATCAAGGCACAATGGGACTTGATGAGTCTTAATATATGGCTCTACTGGGAATTAGAATTGTTCAGAGTGGGATGTTGACAAAATATTTCCCCATTGTTTTAAGCTCTTTTCTTTTTTTAACATACCATGTTGACTGTTCACCTTGTACTAGAAACTTAATCCTTTCATCAGAGATAGCAGGCATCACCCATTTTCCCACTAAGATTCCCTTTTCCTTGTTTTCTTTTTTCTCCCCCTGCAAAAAATACCAGGTGCACCTCTTACAGGAGTCAGCAGAAGAGAGTCCCAGACAATCCAGTGGGAAATAAATGAGTTCAAAGACCTCAAACCACTTCATAATGCACTAACTCCTGGCTGTTCTTTTCCATTTTCTTGTGTGAATCAGCAATAAGCCACAAGAAAAATTAAACTTACCATAGCAGACAGATCATTTGTTAATCTTCGTAGAAAGGTCAGACCCTGAAATATTTGCTGTTCCTGTGTGGGAAGTCAGGGGAAATTGCCATGTTCAGTGCAGCTCTGTCAAACATATCCCAGGCATCCTGTAAACACAGGCTGGGATAAGAGTATTGGTGCAAGAGACACTGAAGGGTTTGGGCTTTTATAGCTTTGCACTGGATGTTGCCTTTTTTTCCAGTGGTCAGCCAAATGTATACATCAAGTCTGAGAGTTTTAGAATGACCAGTTGTTAATCTGAACGCAGTAGCTCAGCCACACATCTACTGTCAAGAATTGGCAGAGGTTCACTGATAGCACAGACAGTGTTTCAGCTGAAGTACTGACAAACTTCTCAGAAATAAGTGGGTCTTACCTGGCCCAATACTCAGCCAGTGAGCCCCACCCAGTGCTCAATAATCTTTTCTCACACAATGTCACACATTCCATTGAAACAGCATGAACTGCAAATACAGAACCAAGGATAATGAGTGTACTGAAGCCAGTACAGCTCACCTATGTCATAGTGAGACTGAGATTTTCACAAAAAGGGAAAACAACTGCTGCTTATATCAATACTTGAGGAAAAAATGACAGGATTGAAAATGCAGGAACTCTTTATTGTTTTTAAATATTTTCTTTTGACATCTGTAAGGTTGATTCTATCCTTCCTTTTTACCTCTGTAAGCAGTAAAAATGAATGAATACATAATTTCTTTTACCTTTCTTACAGAACTAAATGTTTTTGCAAATATTACCATATCATCATTGTACTATTATGGAGCTAAGGGCCAAGTTTTCCTTTTTTCTTCTGCTATTTGGTAATGTTCCCTAGAGAGAAGGTGACAAATTAGAGGGATGATATGACACAAAAATTTTAGATTTCACTTAGATTTTCACATTTGTATCCCATGCAAGAGAGGGAAACAGAAATCTTAGAAAGAGGCAGAACAAATAAAAAGAAAATAATCTGAGTTTTATGTTTTTGTTAATATTTTGAGGGGAAAAAAAAGGCAAAACTAAGGCCTTAGTATCTCATAGACAAGCTTTATAAATTAAAGCCCAGATAAAACTAGTTGAAATTTCTTTAACGAAACAATAGAACTATTTTTGTTGGAAGTGACCTCCTGAGGTCTCTAGTCCAACCCTCAGCTCAAAGCAGAAATAAGCTCAAAGTTAAAGTTTCTCAGGGCTTTTCGTTGCTAAATTATGAAGCTTCTTCTGGGTCCTTACACCTTACACTCTTGTGCAAAGGTCCCGGGAGGATTAACATCCATCTGGAACTTGGCCTGCAGAGTCAGGCAGTGTGAGTGTCCCTGCTCTGTGCCCGGCAGGTGACAGTCCAGGCTCTGCAGGGCAGGTGACAATCCACACTCTGCAGGGCAGGTGACAGTCCAGGCTGTGCAGGGCAGTGACAGTCCACACTCTGCAGGGCAGTGACAGTCCACGCTCTGCAGGGCAGGTGACAGTCCACACTCTGCAGGGCAGGTGACAGTCCACACTCTGCAGGGCAGGTGACAGTCCACGCTCTGCAGGGCAGGTGACAGTCCACACTCTGCAGGGCAGGTGACAGTCCACACTCTGCAGGGCAGGTGACAGTCCACGCTCTGCAGGGCAGGTGACAGTCCACACTCTGCAGGGCAGGTGACAGTCCACACTCTGCAGGGCAGGTGACAGTCCACACTCTGCAGGGCAGGTGACAGTCCACACTCTGCAGGGCAGGTGACAGTCCACACTCTGCAGGGCAGGTGACAGTCCACACTCTGCAGGGCAGGTGACAGTCCACACTCTGCAGGGCAGGTGACAGTCCACACTCTGCAGGGCAGGTGACAGTCCACACTCTGCAGGGCAGGTGACAGTCCACACTCTGCAGGGCAGGTGACAGTCCACACTCTGCAGGGCAGGTGACAGTCCACACTCTGCAGGGCAGGTGACAGTCCACACTCTGCAGGGCAGGTGACAGTCCACACTCTGCAGGGCAGGTGACAGTCCACACTCTGCAGGGCAGGTGACAGTCCACACTCTGCAGGGCAGGTGACAATCCACACTCTGCAGGGCAGGTGACAGTCCACACTCTGCAGGGCAGGTGACAATCCACACTGTGCAGGGCAGGTGACAGTCCACACTCTGCAGGGCAGGTGACAATCCACACTCTGCAGGGCAGGTGACAGTCCACACTCTGCAGGGCAGGTGACAGTCCAGGCTCTGCAGGGCAGGTGACAATCCACACTCTGCAGGGCAGGTGACAGTCCACACTGTGCAGGTCACAGAGCTCAGCACAGCCCTGGGTGCAGACTCTGCCTCAGCTCCACAAACGTTTTGGCCCCGTGACTGTGGCCCAGTGCCAGAGATAAGGCTCTTAACAGGTCTCAAAAGCTAAAATATCTGTCATTGAGCAGGTATCTCTGCACATCAGTAATTACTGAAGTCTGGACGGCTTTGTCAATATTTCTGTGGGTCTTTTTCCCACTGAAATGTTGCCGGTGTGTAATTGGGAGGCGCATTTCAAGAAATTCAGTAGCCAGATGAAAGAGCTGAACAGTTTCCTCTGATTGTAAAAGGCATTGTACTGAAGATTTTTCAAGCTTCCTTTATTTAGAAGCATACTGAAGGATTTGTTAAATTTAGGAGAGTTCCTAAATTTAGAGAAATCTATTCTTTCTAAAGCTTCCTCCTTTTTCATCCATGTCATTCTGCGAACTTTTATCAGGGAAAAGGCAAAACATTCATTTTCGTGAAAACATGGAAAAGGTTACCAGAGTGCAGTCTGAACAGATTGTAAATGTAAAGACCTAGACAGAAAGTAAGAGATAACACTTAAAAGGTGTGAATTTCCCAAGCCATTCCTCTTTCTTTGACTGGGACATGTTCAGCACTTTCAGACGAAACCTAAGTTACTCGAGAACTCTATTACCAGAACAATCTATATTATTGGCCAAAAAAATCCCAGACCAGTACAATTTTAATACAAAACAACAATTTGCAACTGGAATCCAAAATGCCCCATTCTTGAATCCTGAAGAGATCACTTGAAACAGCCTTTCAGACAGTCTGAGGGCTTGCACAGCTGCAGAATGCTGTAGAGAACATTCTATATTATCAGCACCACCTAGAGTGAATCACCAGAAACAACTCCAGCCACAAAACTAATATTCTTTACAAAGCATGACAGCATTTCAGAGAAGCATTTTCCAGACTTACCTTCAAATACTTCTTTACCAAATAAAGGTGGTTGAAACAATAGAAGAGAAGCAAGTGAGACCATATTGCACCTAAAAGAGGTCAAGAAAAGACATCAAAAAGCATTTTAGAATCAACTGAACCCTGTAAGGCATTGTCTATTAGTTCTGCCTTAATCATCAGCAGAAATTTTCTCAATCAAAACATTGTTAGTGATGAGGAGGAGGAAGAGGAAGAGGAGGAGGATGTCTAAAGCAACACAGAATCCTGTTTACTCTCTAGAGAAATAGAAACAGATTGTAGTGGGGTTTTTTTTCAGTAAACTATTAAGAGTTTGAAGGTAGAACTGAAAAAATCAAATGGATAATATGTTATAGACACTGCATGTTTATGAAATAGTTTTCATCTTTATTTATGCATATTCTCTTTACAGTCTGCTTGACTTAGACACCTACGTACTTAAAGCCAATTCCTGTACATAGTCATAATAACAGTGGATGTTAGGAAAATTGTATTATGGGATGCACATTGATTTTCCATTGTTTTCCATCTAGGAAAAATTATGTAAATGAGGATACATTTACATGCATCCAGTAAATTCAATAGTTTACCCTTACCCTATTTCTGTTTGATACTGTAAAAATTAAATGGAAAATGAATAGAGTTGCACTAGTAAATGTGTGGAACAACTCAGTAGTGAAGTGGGCCTTTAATTTGGAGATGGTGTTCATCTCCATGATTTGTGACCACATCAGTTAATGTTTAGTTCTGTTAGTTTTCAGAAATGCTTACTTTTCAATCCCCCCCGAAATCCATAGGAACACTGTACTTGCCTACAGTTCTGATAAACAGACACCTGGCACTGATATCACACTTCCAAAGCTGCTTATTTTCATTTTTTAAACAAATCAGTTCTTACTATGGCTGTGTAAAGATCTTATGATGGCCTATTTTAAACAATAAACAAAGTAGGAATATAAGCTTAACTGAACAGAGATTTTTTTTTTTGCATTGTAAGTATATATGCAAAAACTCAGCCATTAACAAGCACTGATTGTTTATTTCTGTCATCTCAATGCAAGGAGACTGAAAACTGCATGGTTCCGTGTGCTGCTGACTGAGAATATATTGACAAACCACAACTTTGTGTCTTTACTGAAGCTTGTGGTCTGAAAACTAAGCCTGAGAAGACACTCGGTGCTGAATGGGATGAGCACAGCAAAGGACCTGTGTTTCTTCAGAAGACAGCTCTCTCCAGCTCTAATGGCATGGAATTCATGAGTGCACAGAATTCATGAGTGACACTTTTTCTGCTCACTGTCACTTTCCCCACCCAGTAGCAGTTGCCTTCCTGTCTGTGGTCCACACACTTCTGCTGTGGGGCAGTTTCGACCAGGATGGGATGAGTTTGCCTCTGGCCCTCTTCCTCATTTATCTTCTGACCTAAAAATGCTTCCGACATAAATCAAAATAACCCACATGCTTATTTTGCCATTAAACATTATTTTTATGCTGAACCTTTTATATTTATATACTGTGAATTTAGAACATTATTAACTAGTATCAGTGAATAATTGTAGAATTGTAGTATAATTTCATGTTTCTGCTTTTTATATAACCAAAATACTTTATAAAGGGAATAAGTCTAGAATGAATTATAGTCTTTCACACTGGTGAGATTTATTTTATTTAAATCCTTAATCTGAAGAGAAGGGACAAAAAAAATGTATTTTGTATCTATTAGTTCTGACAGTAATTCTACACTTTTTCACTGCCACGCTATTACAGCAGATATATTTTCTCAATATACTGCTGACAGTATATGCTAAGTAATATTTCCACCATATTACATAAAACATTTCTATAATCCTATTGCACGGCGACTAAACTAAGATTAAATTATTTCATCAGTGGGGAGAATCTGACCTGTGTCCTTTCTTACAGAAGAAAGGGTGTGGTGCTTTCAGCCAAAACTGATAACTGCTAATAAAATAATTTTAAAAAATGGAAAAGGCTCTGACATTAATCAAGGAATGTCTGTGTAAAATTATTACAAAGATATTAAAAATTGCAGTAAGATGTCCAAGAAAATAAATGTACTTGCCATAATACGAAAATGCAGCAAACATTCTGCATGCTAGTTAATAAATCAAAAATAATAAATCAAAATAATAAATCAAAAATGTCTTGACTATGTACATTCAAATTCCATCATTTGAAAATAAAGGATACATGTATTTAGAGCTATGAGCACAGAGAAAGACAAAAGCCAAAAAATGTAATTTTTTTTTTTTTTTTTTTTTTGCTTCAGGGCATCACGCTGCTTCACAAGCTGAAAATTTTACTCTATATTATTCCCAAAACTATTGTTTCAAGACATTTTGCATATTTTTGTGGGGTGTGTGAAACAAAACCTCCCTGAACAAGAAGAGAGATCTATCCATACCTTGGTTTGATCTGGAATGGATAACTTTAATTCTATGACGTCATAACACTACCTTTTTGTGTCCCTATGTAAATCCTTGGCTGTAGCATCTCCAGGTCATGTGACAGGTGAAAAAGGACCACTTGATTTGAAGGCTGACCAGAGAGGTCGAATGGGATTTTAACATTTTCTTTGAGCACAGGTGGTTGTCCTTCTGAATTAAAGCAACTGATCTGATAAGAAGTGAATCAGCTGCATAAAGAGAGTTTTTAACATTTCAAGATGGGCAGTGGAGCCAGTTCAGAGAGCAAGGAGTCTGCCAGGAGATCCAGAGAACTGGAGAAGAAACTCCAGGAGGATGCAGAGAGGGAAGCCAGGACAGTCAAACTACTGCTTTTGGGTAAATAGAATAAAAATGGCTCATAATGCTTTTCCATTGAGGGGTGGTTTAGCTCTGGAATTACATTTCAGTACAGTGAATTTCTCACCTCTCACTATTTTATTTGAAGACAATTCTGTAATATGTGTTTAAAATGTTTTCTGGTTTTGTCCACTTATGAAGTCACAAGGAATAGGCTGGAAATGGCCATGTCACTGGATGTATTCAATTTCAAATGTTATAAATCCTTGACTTTGAACATGTTTGGGAAATGAGAACCTGCTGTTAGAATAAATGTTACTATACAAACTTACACAGAACGTAGCACACTTTTTTCATGGATCTGTGTGCATTTCTTTGCAGGAAGATTAAGTAAGGTAAGTGGTTGCATAAAAAATCCACAGGTGTCACAAGGTATTGATATTGTTTATTTTGCAAAGTGTTTCACTCCATTTTTTAAAGAAGCAGAAAGTGATTTAGAATGGCGTTTTTTGATGTATAATGGAGAGTGAACTGAGAAGTACTGAGATTAATACAGATAAATATTCTCACAAACTACTACTTCTAATCCACACTATGATCAATTTATTAGGAGCCAGAGGCTGTAGTGGCAAAAGAAAAGAAATTATTTTTCTTGATACAGCTTTATTCTTGTCTGGTTTTTCCCATGGCACTGTGCAGCTTACAAGAAATATCCGAGAGCACATTAACACTACCACTGTCTTAATATTTTTCTTCTAACAGCCTCTTACAAAAGTTAGCAATGGTTTCTCCCAATGAATATAAAAAGTCTTTGCTCATTGAAGTGTTTCTCTTTTTGTTTTCTTTGTAACTGCAGTTCTTGCAATTGCTTTTAAACTGACATTTATTCACACATAACTAGACCTCTTAGATAAAGTGAATCAACTCTGTTGTTTTGTATCTTATGAAAAAAGTATATTTATACCTGTTGAAAATTAAACAATTACTATTCAAAAATAAATAAGAGAACATGCAGGTTTCTCAAATAATAACATGAAAGCAGAAGTTTGATGCTCTTTATGTGCCATCAGTGTTTGGATTATGGCTTAAAAAGCTTTTCAGTCTGGTTAAGAATTCAAAGATTTTCTGTGCCATATTAATACAAAATATTTCCCCTAATGAGGAAAGCTTAAATTGGTCAAAAAAACCCCAGAACAATATCTTAATTTAAAATGTCATAAATTTAAAGTAATTTCTATTTATTGTTATGAAAAGGAATTGAGACATTGAGTTAGAATCCGGATCCATCTAATTCAGCATCTTGTCTTTGACCTTATCCAACCTTATCCATGAGGAACAAGTAAGAAATCCTTTAAGAGGAATGTATAGGATAAAGAGGAATTTTCCAGATAAAGAGGAATTTATAAGTTAAGCAGTTTGATCTTCAAGCTTTTATGCCCTTACAGTATTACTGAAGGCTGTTTTACACCAGGACATCAAGTAAATTACCCCTCCCCCCACTGAACATATGTATGTATTTAGTATTAAGGACTTTAGTTTTGAATGTTTCCTAATGTATATAATCAGTCTTCTTCTGACGCTATTAATATCAGCCTTGAGACTCTTTTAGTGAAATACTTTGAAATTCAATGCAAACTACATGAAGAAGACTTTTATTATGTTAATTTCAAACCTGAATATATTTTAGTTTCATTAGCTGCATGAGCACTCTTCATGAGACAAGATGATCATTTGGATCTGGAATACTTCTTTATAGATTTTTGCAATATCTTCCTTTACTCATGTCACACATGATAAAAATTCAAATTTTTTAGTGGCTAATGTTTTGGAAGGCTTTTTTTCTCCTGAACAACAGATTGGAAAGTCTGGGTAAAAAAAAACATATTGAGGAGGAAAAAAAAATACAATATACTTAATAACTTTAATTTTCTTGTTCTTAAAAAGAAATGAGAGGTGAATAAACTGTGACTCTGGAGCCTTTTGCACCACCAGAGTGAAAGTGTCTCTTGAACACATGGAACCAGAGATGCTGAAGCAATGTGCATAAGGGGCTCTGTATCACCCCTTCCATAGGGGCTGTGTGAAATAGATAGATAAGAAAGGGTTAAATCTTCTTTGTTCAGATTTGTGCCTGTTATCTTTCCATACCTCTGAGGTGATATCAGAAATGATACAAACTTCAGATTTCATAAATCAAAGGCAGCTCTATTCAAGCCAGCCTAGTCCTAGCTTTCTGTTCAGTCAGACTTCATGCTGCCTTTATACTGCAAACTGGATCTCATAACTTCTTTTTGCAATAGGCAGATTGATAGAAAACACTCAGAAAAAAAAATGAGATATATATCATAACCTTTTCAGTGTAACCACTTTTTTCCTTACACTTAAAATGTAAAAAACCAATGTATTCTGACTATTTTCTGAGAGAATTATTTAAACTCTAGTGTGATCTCTCTACAGCCTCCAGTAGATCCCTTTACAAAAAATAGAAATTATATTCAGGAAAAAAAGGCACCATGTTTGTTTATATGGAGTTCTATGACCCAGGCAAACATACTATCTGGGTTGAGATGATTTACAGTTTCTATGATATGCACATATAAACTGGAGGAGGAGAGAAATTATGTCACTTTTTGACGTTGGTCACAAGTTGTCCAGGAGCCAAGAGGGTTATGTCCTCTGTGTCAGGTGTTCAGTCAAAGCCATCCCATCCCCCAACATGTCCACAAATCTGGTCTCTACGTATTTCTACTTCAAAAAGATCCGGTTGTTTTATGAGTCTGGAGCAAACTCCAAGGTGAAAGTTTTATTTCCTTCGTGTCAGGACCATATCTGGCCTGCCACATCACATGTAGTTTATATGCTTTGCAGGATGCCAGCTTTCAATTTATGGGTGTGCAAAGTACAGTGCACAATCCAAATATGGCCAAAATATCTGATGCTCACAGTGATGTTTCACAGAAATAAGTACTTTGATTCAGTTTAAATAATCATTAAAATTTTAACTTTTTTATTTTCAAAGTGTTACTCCATGTCTCATTGTCTACAGTTTTCAGTGTCAGGACAAAAGCCACCCTCAACAGAACTGGTCATCCTCATTTCACTTTAATCCCTTTGGGGGCACAACTCACACAATTTAATTTAAACGTCTGCTTCAGGTGAACAGAAGTTGAAGCTCTTTAGTTTAGGCTTAGTAGCAAATATTTTTTTCCACTGACTATAAGAGGTCTCTGGTAAGTAATTTGAATGTAGAAATTTATAGTATAGACATTTAAAACCAGTTAAATTAATCAGTTACTGTAGTAGTGAAGTTTAACTTCCTGTTATTAAAACCTGACCTGGAAACATAGGCTTTGAGCACAAAGACAGCCCAATAATCCTATTGATGGGAATATACCGATTTTCTTTCTTGGAGGGTGGGACAGCCTTTAAGGACTTTATTCTGTCAAGAGGGTTAGATCTTAGATTTTTTTCCTCAAGTTTCTTTTTCTCATAGGTTAAGATTGTTGAGTCTGGTAAGAGGATGAGGAAGCTATGATTTCCATTCTAGTTCACAATATCCAGAGTTCTGAATGGCATAGACAAGGCTCAGACAGGGGTGTGAAACATTTTCTGATTTTAATTTTAATATTTTCTTTTCCTGCTTTTTGCTGATTTTTGTCATTGTCAGTGGGTTTTCCAACAGGTTTCAAACAAAGTATTCAGTAGGGGTTTTTATTTCCTTACGTTTAATTCTGGAAAGTTTCCTAAACTAAAAACCTTTCCTTCCACATAGATACTAACTGTAAAGAGATAATAAGTCTTTATCTGAGACACAAAAGCACCTTGATATATAAGAACCTTCTTCAATGTCTCAGCAGATGCTAATCTTGAAAGCTTCTACTGTCCACAACTATTCAAAAAAATTCTGCTTAGAAAAACAATAATGTCAAGTTACAGCTGAGGGCCTGGGTTGTGTCCCCTTGAATTTGAGAGATTCTCACAGGGTTTCAAGGCACCTCCATTTTTTTCTCTATTTCTGCTCTCTGTATTCCTTGGTGTCCTGCAGGGAAGAGGTTGAGCTGTCCCAGAGCAGCAAGGAGATTTGTGTCCAGCAGCAGGGAGATGGCTCCTTTGCAGCCTTGCAAGTTCTTCCTGAGCCTGCTCTTCAGTCCCAGAGTGCCCAGAACCATGAAAGGCTTGGGACACGGTGGGATACAGTTCTGGAATACCCAAAACAAGAAGATGTGCGGGTTACAGCCAGCCAGAGTTCAGCACCTTGCTGAAGGGGAATGTGCCATGCCCTGTGGCGTGGTGGATGTGATCTCTGGGAAGAAGTGTCAGTCTTACTGGTGGGGAGGGCATCTTTCAGCTCCCAGGAACAGTGTCAGAGTTTCAGGCACTGACTGAAACTTTTGTGCCAGTATTTTCTGTGCAGTTATCCATGTCAAGAAAACAGAGACAGAAATGAGAAGTAAATTTATGCTAGATCTTAAATATCTGAAATATAAAATACGGCTATGACATATTATCACTAGTACCTATCAGGTTGAGCTACAAATCTTCACAGCTGACAGAGTTTTTCAAAACTCTAAGTTCTTTCTGAGCTTCAGGACAAGATTGTTTGTCCTAAGTTCTTGTCTTTGATTCAGAAAATCCGGGCTTGAAGAAGATGCCTTCAGCTCCCTGTGTAATCTCACAAGGTCTTTTGTGATGCACTTTTGCCACTGTTTCTGCCACTAGCAATCTACTGCAGCAGGTGGAAATGCAGCCCTGTCCCTGGTCTCCCACACCAGGGACTGGCCAAAGGAGGAGGCTGCGTGGTAAAGGGAGGTAATAAAGAAAGCAGGTACAAAGCAAATTTTTCCTGACCTACTTCCTGGGGTGAAAATGCTGCTACAACTAAGATGATACTCCATGGTGAAGCCAAAGTCTGAAAGTCATCTGCTATTTAGATAAAAGCATTATTGGATCATAAATTAAAGATGAGCAGAGGTAGAAAAATGCATCCAAAAGATATAAATTGTGCCTTACACTCTATTTTTAACACTGTCTTTCAGATCTGGGAGAGAAGTTAATTTCTATATTATGTTTCCTGGCATTTTTCAATGAGGTGAATGTAGGAATTCTCAGTAGAGCCTCCTCTCTTCCCCACAAAAAGTATAGCAAACACTTCCTTTCTGACAGGGCTTTACCAAATTCTTCAGAAGGTCACTGAAAGGATAATAAATGATCTACAACAAATTTGCATTTTTTCCAAACTGTGGCAGATGGCAGCATCAGCCCACTTTGCATGGGCTTGTTTTTCTCTCTCACTTTCTACCATTCACATCATGGGTTTCAGAAAATGCTTTGAGTATGGTTTGCTGTCTTTTGTGATTCATAGGAATAGATTAATCCCTGTCATTTGGATAGTTACCTTTACAAAATGTCTCTAATCAGTTTGTTCCATTCACTGAGAAGTCCTTGGTTAAAAAACCTAGCCCTCAGATTTTTTTTTTTTGTCAGAAGTATTTGACACCATACTGTGAGGGAAAAGGTAACCTAAAAAGAAAAAAGCAGGGATGAAACTTTTTGTACTTTGGCAAAGTTTTTGATGCTGTCTCTTGCAAGATCCTTCTGGACAAAATGTCCAGCTCACACCTGGATAACCAAGTTACATGATGGGTGAGCAATGGGTTCGCAGGTCAGGCACAAAGGTTGTGGTAAATGGGGGGACACCAGGCTGGTGACCTGTCACTGGTGGGGTTCCACAGGGCTCCATCCTCAGCCTGGTTCTCTTCAGCATCTTCTTAAATGACTTGGATGCAGGACTTGAAGGAATATTAAGTAAGTTTGCTGACAAAACTAAACTGGGAGGAGCTGTCATTTCCCTCCAGGGCAGAGAGGCCCTGCAGAGAGACCTCAACAAATGAGAGAGATGGGCAATCACCAACCACATGAAGTTCAACAAGGCAAAGTGCTGAATTCTGCACCTGGGACAGGGCAACCCTGGATGTATGGACAGACTGGGAAATGAGAGGCTGGAAAGCAGATGTGGAAAAGGACCTGGGGGTCCTGGTCAATGGCAAGCTGAACATGAGCCAGCAGTGCCCTGGCAGCCAGGAGGGCCAACCCTGTCCTGGGGAGCATCGGGCACAGCCATGCCAGCTGGGCAAGGGAGCACAAATTCTTGTGATGAATAGTTCATCCAGTTTCCTAAAATTATGACAAATATTTGTCACCTTGAGTACTGTGTGCAGTTTTGGGCAGCACAATAAAAAGAAGTCATTAGGTTATTAGAGAGCATTCAAAGGAGGGCCAGGTGGATGGTGAAGGGTCAGGAGAGGAATCCCTATGAGGAGTAGTTGAGATTTGTTCAGCTGGAGGAGAGTAAGGGGAGACCTCACTGCAGTCTTCAACACCTTCATGAGGGGAAACAGAGGGTCAGGTACTGATCTCTTCACTCTTGTGACGAGTGACAGGAGTCAAAGAAAGAGCACAAAGTTGTGTCGGGAAGTTTAGGCTGGATATCAGGAAAAGGTTCTTCACCCAGAGGGTGTTTGGGCACTGAACAGGCTCCCCGGGGCAGTGGTTACAGCACCAAGCCTGACAGAGTTCAAGGAGTGTTTGGACAATGCTCTCAGGCACATGACATGATTCTTGGGGTGTCTTGTGCAGGACCAGCATATTCTCTGATTCTGTGAATCCCATCCCATGTATTCACAAAGTTAAATCCTCTCTTTAGGTGCTTTCAAAATCCATCTCTTTTTTGGCAGCTGTTGCCAACCCTCTCCACTCTCGCTGACCAACGATGATAGCCACTCGTGCTGATTTGCAGTGGAGACACTTTGCATCACTTTCCATGAGATAAGAGGGCAAATTAGTTGTACATAATCTGGCCAAACCTATGCCCTAGTTCTTCAACTGGCTGTGTCAGCAAATGTCTGCACCTCCTCAGCAGCTGTGGGGTTTTCCTGCAGAATCTTTCCCAAGCTGGAATAGTTGCCCTGCTCTGCAGGTTTCCCACTTCCAGCCACACTCTTCAAGTCAGAAGAACACGTGGCAGAAGAACGACAAAAAACCAGTGTCAAGACTTTTGCTCATGTCCTGCCTTTGCATTGTGAGCTAGACCACATGCAAGTCTTTACACTCTGGTTTTCCAGTCGCTCATGGAAGCTGGCTAAAGGGCATGGAGCTGGTTCTTTTGCCTTACAAATGGTCATAATACACATTAAATGAGCAGCTACAAATCAGGTCACTGGGGCACTGCCAGAGGCTGTACTTTGTTCATGTTTTCCTGCCTATCTGCCAGAGATGAAATCAAAATATTATCCATATTTTATTTACTTGCCAATTAAAAATTCTGCAATTTTATCTTAATTGACTGAATATTCACTTCTTTTCAAGTGTCCCTTTCCTTTTCAGTATTAATACTTTTACCAATATTTTGTTCTTTTAAAATCCAAATGGACATTAGGGATGGTTTATACTTAGTACAATGAGAAACTAAGACATCTGTACTTCTCTTCATAGATAGAAAATTCTGTGTTCCAGAGAGTTATTTTTAATACTTGCTTCTTATTCATCTATCAATCACATCTTCTCAACATTCCCCTTCTGCAGGTGCTGGAGAGTCAGGAAAGAGCACTATTGTAAAGCAAATGAAGTAAGTATCTGAATATGCATATCAGTTGTTGAATTTGGTATTTGTAGTATATGCTGTCTAGCTAATGTCTTATTACAATGTTTATGCTTGTTTGAATAAAATGCAAAGAAACATCATTCAAATCAAGTTCCCATTCAGCCACACAATAAAGAAAAACACAAATTGACTGAGACACACAGGTGGATTGGTAGTCAAATCTGACTGACCAAATCATGCACTGGGCCCACGCATGGAGACCAGGGAATCTTCTTCCTTGGCTTTGGTGGGAGTTACAGTAGTGGGAACACGACTGCATGAGACAGCCAGTGATGGCAGATCCACCTGGCACACCCTGTCTCAATAAACACCAGTGAAGGATGTTTGCAGAAGATCATCAGAGCAGCCAAGCCAGCACACTTGGGCGGGATATCCTGGCAGTATCTGATGATCTGTGGCTTGGGAATCATCCTGAACCAGAGACATCACTCTGTCTCTGCAGTAGCCCTCAGTTAATTCATGTCTGCCCCTGAATCTTTTGTTGAAACAATGCCAATTAGCAACATCTACAGCATTCTACAGAAAGTGGTTCCAGAATTTAATTACACTTGATGTGAATCATCACTTTTTGTTCAATTTTATTTTGGTGCCTGTTAATTTCATTTGATTTCACTGTATTTCAAGAGAACATATAAAAATATTCACACTGTACAACAGAACAGAATGAGTTTTCTTCCTGGGGTATTTTTTTGGGGTGGGGTTATTTTGGTGGGGGTTTTTGTTGTTTCGTTGGGTTTTTTTCCTCCAAATTGGCCTCTATGGATCATTCTTGATCTCCAGAGCTCCTGCTGACCTTAAAAGAGTCTCCTACAGGCCAGGGGAGAACATATTTAGGCACCAGCCTGCACAGTGAGCAGCTGCTACCCATGATTCCACAGGTAGGGACAGAGATAAGAACTGATTTTAGCAAGAAAATTATCAACACTAAAAGTTTTCATACAATAATCACTCTGGGAAAAAAAACCCAGGCTGTACAAGCTCAAATGCAGAAAACTCTGTTTGAATTTGGACTGACTATGTTGTTACAGAGATATTGTGTGTGCATCATAAACCTACAGCAAGAATACTTGTAGTTGTTTGTTCAAAGTGCACAAGGTGCCTCACAGATTGAAGTCAGGAGCTTCACTTCTCTTGGCTTCAGACGAAGGTCAAATCTCTCTACGTGTGTGTGCTGATTTACAATTTAGCTTGACAATATTTTCATATATAGTAAAACAGGTTAAAACTAAATTCATTTGTGTTTTCTTTTTAAGGGTAGCCAAAATGCTAATTATGAATCTGATTTAAATTAATAATCCACCTAAATTCACGGGGCCGTACCTACACTGGTAGCAAAAGTCCTCCTTTGCTGCGCAATCTGATAAAATATTGCTGTTGTGTCTAGTTTTATTTTCATGGAGAGGTCCAGGTCTGATTCCTAAACCTGTCTAAATACAGAAAAAATTACCCAGGGATTGCAGCTGTTTAGATTTGACCCCACTTGGTAAGCACCGGTCTCTTCCTGTGTAAAAATCAAGCAACCTGTTTACAGTATCAATAATATTATTCTGAATTTGAGTTCCCCTACCTATTTATCTTCACCAATGAATTTTAAAGAGTTAAGTAAAAAATATTATGTCATAAGAACAAATTTCTACTATTTAAGCAGCTCATTTTGTAATAAAGCAGATTCAGAACCATCCATCAAATACTTTGCTAACCTTTTTTTTTTTTTTTTTTTTTCCAGTTAAATCCCAGATAAATATATTTCTGGTTTGAGTTCCATTCAGGAGACCTCCCTATTCAGCAAACCATTAAGGTGTATTGTGCTCAAAGCTGCCCCCCCTCAAAGCAGGAGCAGATTAAAGATGTTCTTCTGAACTGAGCACTTTAAAAAGGCTGATAAGCTTTAACTGCATGGAGGAGGGGGAGAACACTGCAAAGCTGAGAGTTATATTTAAAGACCTGTACATTTATGAGCTGTCAAATTGATCACAAATACAAATTATTTTACAGGAAAACTGTTCACAAAAATTGTATTTGTTCGTATAAAATGTCATCTTTCTGTCACAACCAAGGACTTCTTTTTAACAGATTTTTTTTTAATTAAAACCCCCCAATATTAGTTGTTAATTTTTTTTTTCAGTGAAGCATAACATTTTCTAAAGAACATTGATGATGGCTTACAAAAGAAATAATTTTGCTGAAAATACAGTTTCCACCAAAATCATAGTAATTTTACTCCTAATAACATAACTTTCTAATTAATAAATCTCTTTTTCCCAGTCTTAATCAAAGTTATATCCATCCACTAAGCTTTACAAAATACCTTCTGATACTCAAAATATAGATATGCTGCAAGGCCCTAAAAAGATGAGGATAGTTATGAAAGTCACTAAAAAGGAAAAAAAATCCCTGGAATTCTGTGCTTCTAACTACATAATTTCCAAAGTGTGATCTATCTTTTTTAAAACCAAGTTGGGTATCTCTGTGCTGTGCTCTTAGTTCACAGTATGAAGCTTCTACAAATATTTCAGTGAATGAGATGCAGGAAGCAAAATATTTGGTAACTCATCATGCCTGTAGAGACTCAATCCAAGCCACCTATCTGATGAGAAGCCCTCCTTTTGTGAATAAAAGCTCCAGAAGACTGCTCCATAAAATGGGGAGGTCTCTGCTCCATGAGCTCCCCTTTTTTCTTTCTCCCAAGTTCAATAGGATTCCTTTGAATCTTGCAGAATTCACCTGAATTTGTGATGAAAACAGCATTCAAAAAAACCCAAAGCTTCAAAAGAGGGTTCATAGATTTGCCCTATCTAGAACTGATTGGGAAAACATTTTAGAGAGCTTTTTTTTTTCCTACAGATGCAATTCTTACAGGCACAGGAATGCAACTTTTGAGTTTTCTGACATCCATAAGTCAGAGGGATGTTCAGACACATCAGTTGTCATCTGGGTTTTGTGTATGTGTGTGTATGTGACTGAATTATTTTCTGACAGGGCTGAGTTGGCCGCTTGGGTGGCTCTGTCCAGAGTGTATCTCAGGCAAGATGGGGTAAAACACCAAACCCCAAAGCCCAGAAATTCTGTATTTAATGGTGTGGCCTTCATCTCTGACCAGCTGAGGTGAGGAAGAATAGAGCCTTTGTTCCAGCAGCAGCCAAAGCAGTTTGGTGTCTGTTCATTGAGAGCACACCAGGCCAAAGTGGGTGAAGATTTCATCCTTTTTCACAACTCATGGAAAAAGATACAATCTGCACACTGATTTGGAGAACTTTAACCACATGCCATTCTCCAGTCAAGGAGGATTATGAAATTCTAATCCCTCTGTCAGAATTAGATTACTGAAATTGATTACTAAGGCTCTTAACCCTCTGGAGTAAAATGTATGTCTCCAAAGCCTGGAGATAATAAGAGTAAGACTTTGCTATAACTAGAACCTGTAGCTGATGTACAAAAAAAAAATTAAAGATTTTTTTTTCTTGTTTTCTTGATAAGTGCCTCCCAGTGCTGAAACATTTTTTGCAATAATTTTTCTATCTAGGTAAGATTCTGGATGAAATGAGAATGACTAAACAAGCAATGTGACAGCCCATGATTAAAATTGTAGTTTCCAATGATAAAAGATTTGGGATCTAAGTACAGAAATGTATCTTGCCCTCTATCTATAGGGATGGGCCTGGATCCTGTTCCAGAATCATACCCTATCTTAAGTTAACCCACAAGGGGGAAAAACAGCATCTGTTCACTCAGACTGGGTGCAGAGACTTAACCTCACATAGACAGAAACTGCTGTTTCCCTGTTCTAGCAGAACAGGCAGATCAGCCATTGATAAATGCATTTCCAGGGGCCAAATGGTTTCAGTAATTTCTCACACTGACCACAGAAGCACCTGATCCAACTTTTCATTACTTCTTTTTTTTTTTTCCTTGTTTCAGATGAATTCCATAAACCTTTTTTTTTTTTTTTTTTTTTTTTTTTCACCAGGATCATCCATAAAGATGGTTTCACCTACCAGGAACGCATGGAGTTCAGACCCATCATTTACAGTAACGCAGTGCAGTCTATCCTTGCTATTGTGAAAGCAATGACTAAGTTGGGAATCAGTTATGAAAACCCTACTAGAATTGTGAGTATGACACCCATTCTCTCAAAATAGGCATTGAAACACAGTTTTTTGTAATATAATTGTGGAGACTATTAGAACAAAGAGGTTCCAGTAGTTTCTTTATGACAGTGAAAACTGAGTACCATTTGAGTCACATATGACAAGATGTCCTTACTTATTTTTATTTTCTAAAAACTCATGCCTGAGGTCTAACCTTTGCATAAACTCCCATTTCAATTGTTACAAAAGACATATTCAACTTGCCAAAGACATTAAAAAAAAAAAGAAAAAGTAAAAACCGGAACCTCTTCTTAGCTGCTTAGTCACTTATTTATTGCTATTGGGAAACGTAAAAAATATTTTCCTTTTATGACCAACCCTTGGGGTTCAGCCATGTAAGGAAAGGTCATGTGGACACGCTGGGAGCATTTCAGTCTGGCATTGCTCCTGGAGCAGAGACCTCCCCGTTGTGTGGATGCAGTACTGGCACACTGGCACCTCAGGGAAGTGGAGTCCAACATTCCTGACACAGTCAACAATCCTCTGCACAGGCACAGGGAGGCAAAGCCACAGGAAGAAGACCTGTTATCTTCTGTCAATCACGCTGAATTTTCAAGGACAGAAATAAAGGAAAAACTTTTCTTCTCCATGCAATGATTTAGTCTGTCAGCCTGTAATTCAGATCTTGCTGAGAATTTCTCAAATGTCTGTCAGAATATCAGTTGATTCCAGTTTTGGCAAATTCTTCCTAATCCTTAGAGGTTTATCTTGGAGGGAATAACATCTGCTTATCTGAAAGAGCTTTACTTGTTCCAGAAGTCTACATTTCATTATAGTGACATGTGGTACTTTGACCTAAAAAATGATAAACAAAATCTTCAGAGGTTACTAAAGCTCATACAGGCATTTGACAAAATAGAAATAAAATATTTTTTCACGAATGCAAGTCATTCAAACAAATGTAGCAAGGCCAAAAGCAGCAGACAGAAAACAGGCCCATGTTAACGTGCTGTGCTGCACAAGGAGCCATCACCCAGCCTGCATGGCCCAAGCCGTGGCTCCAGCTGGACCTTGCAGCACTGGCCACAGGTCCTGCCTGGCTCAGGCCATGATATCCACTGCGTGCTGCAGCCTCTGCCACCTGCAATTGAGATATGTTCTCCCTGTGCCCCAGTATTTCAGACTCTTTTCTCAACCCTGCCAAATTTTGTGAGATATCTACACAGGCTCACTCTATGCCAGTTACATAGACACCCTTTCCAAGGGACTTCACAGCCTGGAGAACTTGTTAAATAGCCCTGTCCATTTCTTAGCATTATATATAACCACATGCAGAAAATACAGCTTTTGTAAGTTTATCATTTATAGCACAGTCAGCTCACTCTTGCTGTCATTGCAGAATGGGCCTCTAGGAACACAGTTGAATGAATACAGCTGTAAAGAATATTTGCAGTGCCTGCCTTCTTTTCCCCAAGAACCACAGAAGGGCAGCCTGGATGGGACTTTTAGAGAAAATAGAAATTTTGATCACATTTATTTGAATTGCCACTGAACACTGCCCTTTCTTCCAAACACCTCCAAAAACTTAGTTTATATTTCCCATGAAATCATAAGCCATTGATAAGCTTGGGTTATTTTGATATAAGCTTTGATTTCAGCTGGACTTTGTTCTTGCTGTATGTTCTGGTCCAGATTTAGCTGCTTAAAGTCATCTAGTTCAAGGACTGGGATTATCTTGGTCCCAAAAGCAATGTGCTTATCCGTGTTGCAGGTCTGCCTGCAAATACATCTTACTGATACTGAAAGGGCCTTAGCACTTAATTTAAAGAACATCTGTTCAGGGGAGGGAGGTAATTTTTTCTTTCTAAAGCATCATTCCAATCTATTTTTAGTATGAAAATCATCTGAAGTCTTTGTAAATGCCAGAGAGAAACAAAACATTGTACAAATCAGGTTTGTGACAAGTTCAATCTGCTGCTATCTTCCTTTATTATGTAAACACCAAAATCCACAATTGCCACCTTTCACATAATAATCAACAAACATTTACCCTCTACACCTAGAGACTCTGAGCTCAAGGCTTCTCACTGTAGGCCCTTCACCCAGCCTAGCAGGTAGATAGCTGCAATCATTCTGTGATATGTCATATCTTGAAGCAGAGAATGTTCTGCCTCTTATCTTGCAGCTGCACAAGCGTGCACCCTGGATCCAAATGTGGGGCACACAGGAGAGAGCGTGACTCGCTTCTGCTGATCCCAGCACTGCAGGAGGGGATGGGGGTGTAAATGGAGCTGGTGCTGTTTCATGTAGAAGGGCAATTATCCTGCTGTCCTCCTCCCTCATTCCAGTGAAGGCAATTTTCTCGTGGTGATTTCCCCTGGTTTGTTCTTTTTTTTTTTCCTCCATGCCTACTCAATTTCCCTTTTTTTTTAACTCCATGCCTACTCAATTTCTCTTTCAGAAGAAAATGCACTGTTTCATTTTTGATCTGTCTCTGACTTTTATAAAGTTTCCATAAACTGCAATTCCTCTTGAGACATAAAGATACAGCACATTCCTAAAATAAATTTGTTAAAAATTTTTGCAAGGATGTTTCCTGGTTTTGAATAAAACATACTCCCTGCCAAAACAGTGTCTATCAGAATCCATTTATACTTTTGCAACTATTGACTGCAAATCACTTGAGTTATCTACTTTTACAACTAGGAAGGAATTATATTTTATAATTATCCCTTGTTGTGGCAGTGTATCAAATGACTATTTTAATCATGCTCTTTATTTACAATAAATTCCTATGCTGTTAGCTACTGAAAAGAAATATTTTTAAAGAAATAGATGATTTAAAATCTTTTTTTATCTGACTACAAAAGGAAGAAACCACAGAATAATATATTTTCAGTGTTTGGGATTTTATTCTTTTACAGGTTTCTTCTTCCCTACATATGGGAAATGCATTCACTATATATATTCACTTTGTCACATTTCTCACTGTGGCCTAAAGCTAGAATTTTTTTCTTACAAATACATTGAAAAATACACTTAGATTTGGATTACTGCACTGACATAGTTATAATAAGTTTTAACTTTAAATGTCTTTTCTAATTTAAGTTTTGATACTCTATTGCTCTTTCCTAATATAAAAGCCTTCCTTTGAGGTTGGACTATTTGTGAATGCTTATGGCAAGATGAAACTGAGCCCTTGTATGAACAAACCAAAACAATAAAAAGATGAAAACTGTATCACAATTTAAGCCTAACCTTGGCACTACCTAAAGGGAAGAGAGCTTGTAAAAGGATGTTTACATGCGCAGGCGAGTACAGCCACCTGGAAAAAACAGTGAAAATGAGAAATTTTGCCCCTGCAGCTCATTATAAACCGAGCACATCTTCAAGGAGGTGAAGGGGCACAGAGTGCTTGCACAATATTTACTGAAATTTCTCTTTAGGAAGATGAAAGGAAGCTGTGTGCCATGGCAACAACTCTGGAGGACGGCAGCATGTGTCCTGAACTGGTTGAGCTCATCAAAGAGCTGTGGCGTGACGGCGGGACGCAGGCGTGCTTCGCCAGGGCAGCAGAGTACCAGCTCAGCGACTCGGCCGCCTAGTAGGTGACACCAGCTGCTGAGCAGCTGGCTACTGCTGCAGCAACCTCTGTCCCTCCTGCAGAACAGCCTGCGACAGTCACTGCTCATCCACCTGGAAAAATGAGGGAGTTGCTAAGGTTTATGATATATCCGAAACGTTTAACTGGAAGAAACAAGTGAAAACAAGGGTTCAGAAACAATTTGTTTCTGTCAGTTTGTTTGAACAGTTTGGGAAAAAAGTATATTCTCCCTCTGGGTATTTCTAAGATTGACAAATAGAGGGAAAGGTGACTTGAAACAGCTTAGGTTTTATCTAGAGTGATACTTTGTGTATATTGCAAGATACTAAATATAAGTCTGGAGGAAGCTATAAAAACTTTCCTCTAAACTAACCCAGCTGCATGGACAGGTGTTCCCTGGACCATTACTATCCCAGCACCCAGCGGAGCCAGTGGTGCTGCAGCTGCTCCAGCCCCAGGTCCCTTTCTGAGTGCTGGGAAGGTGACAGACAGATAAGCAGGGACTGCCTGGGGCTGCTCAGCCCCGACCCCACAAAGGGTCACTGCTCAGCTGGGGCACATCTCTTACCTCAGATACAGTCAGTGAGTTCAGATTTTCAGGAGTCCCTCGCTTGGCTGCTTCTGCAGCTGTTCTTGCAGGTTCTGGTCCTGCTCAGCTCCCTTCTCACTCAGCTCATACACGGCCATGAAGGGAGGTGTCACTGGGTCAGGGTCTTCCGAGAGTGCTCAAATCTGACTCCAGACCCGGGGCAGAGCTTCCTTCCAGCTGAGGTCCATCTTCTGAGACTTGGAGGTGGAGGTTTCCCTGCTCCTGCAGCTCCTCCTACAAGCTGAGGGCACCTGCAGAGTGACGTCTCCCAAGGTGCTGGGTGTCCTTTCCACATGGCAGGGAAAGAAAGGCATGGCTGGAGTCTGGACTTCAGGGGACAACCTGAAGGCCTCCATAGTTCACTAATTGTAGATACAGCAGGGAATAGGCAGAGAAAATATTACAAATTCTTCATCTCTTTATATCTTCCAAGCAAGAATGAGGACCTTTTGCAAGTTTCCTAAACAAAGAAAATATTGCCTGTGTTGATTTGTGCCTAATTTGACAGTACTTTATAGCAGCGTTGGATTTCTATACAGAGCAATTTTTTTTACTAACATACCCCTTCTGACAGGTCCCACTGCCATTCCCATGGCTAAAAGCCCATAACAAATAAGTCATAATAACTAAAAGAAAAACCACCTCTTAAATTAAAAAAAAAAAAAAAAAAAAAAAAAAAAAAAAAAAAAAAATTCCTTTTTAACAAAAAAACCCCC
>VWZT01000793.1:1272180-1336406 GCA_013397055.1 Pachycephala philippinensis
CTTGGAATATCCAAATTAAAGAGTCTTTTTTTTTTAAATTTTTTTTTTTTTTCTTTTTTTTTTTTTTTTTTTTATTTTTTTTTTTTTTTTACTTACAGGTCTATTAGATATTGCAGACAAGGATGATGAGCTGTGAGGTTTCTTTTGGAAGATACTGGTTAAACTGAACAGCAGAACTACCTGCTGAGCAGACTTGGTGTAGAGAGGAAAAAAGAAGGCATGGAGCCTAATAGACATTAGAGACACAGTGTCTTGTTTGTCAGAGACACAAAGCTACAATAGGAAGGTGCCAGCTGGGACACTGAAAATGCTTCAGCTGTTGGTGGGGTTTCTTGCTTTGGCTTTGGTCTCTATTTGAATACTAGTGGTTAAAAGGTAGGAAGTTACCCAGGCATCACCTCTTTTCCTTCTGCCAATTCATAACCTCTCTGCACAGATTCCTACAGCAGCCACTAGGATTCAGAAACTCTGTCTAGCCATTTAAAGGAAGCTGTGTGCCCCTAGAAGAGACAGGAGAAGGGTTGGCAAAAACATGCTTCAGAGATCTGGTTTGGGTTCTCATTTCATGCAGATTTCATCTCTGTATATCAGAAATAAAAGCAGATAATCCACACTTTTCCAAGGTCCCATCAGAATACCGATGAGAGGATCCTCAGTTTCATAGAACATTTTGGTTTTGACTAAAAAATACATTTTTTAAAATCACCATGTANCAACAGATTGTTTCCTGGCATCAAATAACGGGAAAACATTGAATTACTTAGATCAGATTCAACGCCCCTTGCAGACTGGATACAGTTTATTCAGCTTAAAATAAGAAAACCCTGTTTCCATTCATTACTTGGAAATATCCAAATGAAAGAGTCTATCTTTTTAANTTCCTCCAAAATATTACACCCTCCCTTTCACTTAGGAAGGAAAATACTGCTGCAACCAGTCTGGCAGGCTGGACTGTGACTCCACAGGAGGTGACTCCTTATGCATCTGCTTCTGAAGGATGCTTGTGGTTCTTCCCCTGGGGTGACAATTCCCACTTGCTGAGAGAAAATAGCCAAAACCTGTTTGCTGACAAGGTGGTTTTAAAGCATCCCTAAGAGAAATAAGGATTTTCCTTGCCTGAAATTCTCAGAAATATGTTTATAATATGCAAATAAATTACACTTCTGTATGCAAGAAAAAAAAAAAAAGAAAGGCTCTGAATTGTGGAACTCAATTGTATAAGAACAACAGCATTGTATTTAAGTGTGTAATTTACATTATATATTTAAAAGTGGCTCAGTGTGGAGTGATTACGTAATGGATATTTTACTTTTTGGATTCACTGACCACCATTTCTTTCTTCCTCTCCCTAGTTACCTCAACGATTTGGACAGGTTGGCAATGGCAGACTATGTCCCTACTGAGCAAGATGTCCTGCACTCCCGAGTGCAGACTACTGGGATTATAGAGACTCAGTTTTCTTTCAAGGATTTAAACTTCAGGTATGAAAGCCATATTTGACAATCTTCTTGGGGTTTATCTTTCTTAAGTATTTTCTTCCAAAGGTATTGACCTATTATAACACAGGTAATCCCATTGAGATATCGAGTCCACTCTTATTTAAAAGTTTTACACAGCTGAAAAAGCAAGGTATTTTATTATCAGTACTCCAACTTTGAGCATATAATGGACCATTATAAACAGGTCACAGAACACTAGGTTCTAAAAGGACATTTTTACATATGAAAATGTCTAAAAAGCATTAGTTATATCCTGCCATTTGAATAATTGTGACATTTATTAAATTTGCCTACTTAAATGTCCTTAACAGCATGCAAAAACATTTGATGTCTACCAATTTGCATGCACTCTCAACCTTTCACTCTTCTTATGAGAATGGAAATAGCTGCTCTTAGCACTGGAATGCACTACAGTTGGCAAAAAAAAAAATTCTGCCCCATGGGAAATTTCAGCATTATCAAGCATGCCTTCATGCTTATTTAAGATGAAAACCAAAATGTTCAGAAAAAAAATTTGAAAATAATGCCTCTGAGAAATTTGACTGAAATATTTTACACTTTCAGATACTCAAGATCTTGTTATGCTTGGTGAACCAATTAAAAACACCTAATTGCACATGAAAATGGATTTGAATGAATTATGATAGTTTCAGTGTTTTATAATGCTTTTCTCTGTGGACTGAAATCCCTTTAATTCTTAATTTAAAGGCTGGGGTGCATATTGAGGAATGCAGTCTAGACAAGAAACTGCCTGTAGAGACAGACGGATTTATAAAGCATGGGGATTATAACTCTTACATTTTTCATTTTGCTTCTTTCTTTCTCTTCATGTGCCAATTAAACATTCCCCAAACCATCTATGCTACCACACAGATGCTTTAACACAACAGAGATTGCACATACAAAATGAGATTCTGAAGCAGATGTCTTACAAATAAATTATTATCATCTATCAATATTCTGGTCACTCATGAAAATTCAGGAGTTGCCCGTAAATGCTACACTGCAATGTCATAGACATCATTTTCTTTTTCTCTGATTAACATATTTCCGGACAGCTTTGTACATTGGAAATTTGAATGCCTGCAGTTACAATCATAGTTCATGTAAGAAATAAATTCAGTTGGAGAAAGAAACTATCAGAGTGCAAATCCTTGTTGACATGGGTGCTATCAGTCCTGACATGAGAATATCAGCACTAGTGCTAAGGTCTAGCTGAAATGTGGCACAACTGAGAATTTAGTTACCCCAGGGTCTGCAAACAAGAGGAAGGCTCTTAACGCCACCACAAACACAAACCCCACCGATTTTACCCTCTCTGCTATGCATCACAGTAGTGTTACATGAGTAAATTCATTGGTGGTTTCAGGTAGTTGAGTAATATTAGGTAAAATCACTACAAAGTTAGGTCTGAGGGATTTGAGCTGTTATAGTGGTGCAGAACAATTATAAGTCCACGTTAACCAGGCAGTTACTGCTACTTTGCATTGCCATGGCAATGCAAAACAGCTGGAGTATCCTGATGTCTCTGCAGCAGGTTTGATAAGTACCATAGAAACATCTATAAAGAGAGGAGCACTTACACATTCAGAGTGAGTTTTGGCTGATGTGCTGATGGGGCTTCAGGTCACAAGCCATACATGGATACAAAACACCCATGAACAGATGCCTCATCACTAAACGCTTGTCATTTTACTGAACTGAATGAGGCAGAAAACATTTTGTATCTGTGCAGTAAAAGCCTAAACCCCGGTACTGCTCCAGGGAACTGAATTACACTTGCACAGAAAATATCAATTTTTATTTGCTCCTTGCTTAGTGGTTCCTTTGCTGGGTTAGTGCAATTTAGCTTCTATGTGCTCTTCAATTTATTTCACTAATGTTGACCTAGAGCTCAGAACGTATTTAAATGTTTTTCAAAGAAGGTCTGGTCTTCATTGGTCCTCTTTTACTCTCCTTTCTGTTGGTGTGTTAGGAAGAGTTTGAGTGAAATCAGGGAAGGTTTATTTTAGTCTTCAGGCCTCTCTGTGTGTACCACTGAATGAGTATGTAGCTAACTCTATATCTGCAGCTAAGTTTTTCAAGAGCAATTCTGGGAAAATATAGAGATTTCTTAACTAACTTTGACTAGATTTTTAAAATAAGATCACCTAATTTTCTACCATTCAAGGAGGGACTTTGGTTTTACATGTCCACATGTAAAGTTCTGGGCTGAGAACAGCAAAGCAAACCGAGATTAATACAACAAAAACTGCCCATAAGCATTGCCTCTGGCCTTGGTCTTGTCCTTTTAATTGACTTCTCATGAATATTCAAAGGGCCATATTCTAAAAGCTCACAGGAAGTGAATGCTGATTCATATGATTATATATGCTGAAACAAAACTTTCCTGAAGACTAAATTTTGATTTTTTTTTCCTGCCATAACCCTGATTTCATAGTTAGACCTCACAAATCAAGAAAGGCATGTAATTGTAGGTGACTTTTGGGCACTAATCATAGACAAAATTCAAGATACTTTATTTATGCTGACCCCACTCCTCAGTAGACCTTCTGAACTCAGTGAAGATATGCTTGGAAGAATGCCATTACTGTTATAAAAAACTTGCTTCACAACAGCCTCCTGATTTCCAAAATAATTCACTTTTGTAAACACCCAATAATCAAAAAGATGAAATGTATCAGAAAAAAAAAGTTGATTACTCCTCAGCTGCAGAAACAGTTCAATATGAGCATTGGAAAGGGTTTCATTTTTTATAAGAAGGATGAAAAACTATAAAAAACCGCTTTTTTTAACATCAACTTCACTGCTGATGGTGAAGGAAACAGAGGATTAAGATACTGCAAAAAACAATGTTTCAGTAACAAATTATTCTTTCTCTGTTTACCACTGACGTGATTGTTTCTTACTGAATCTCATTATATCCATTGCTATAAGAATTGAGTTGTGCTTAATTTTCAGATTCTGCAGGATCCAGGGATTTCATATTCTTGAAGGAAAGGGTAATCCAACAGGGGATTAGGTTTTACAGTATTAAGTTTAACAACAGGCAGCACAGGGAAAAGTCATCATGCACACTAGGAACAGAAACTCTAAGGGTAGGATAAATTTGATTTTTTATGTTTTCCCTGCTTTCTAATGCACATGAAAAACCTTCAAGTTTGGCACCTTTTTTTCAGAAAAATAGTGAAAAGAAAGCCCTAGCCCTTATCACTGAAGAACTGTGAATGTAAGTGGGAGTTTTGGCAGCTAGGGCTAAGCACAACAGTGGTAGCTTCGATGACAGCTCTGGCTCAGCTGGACCCTAACTAGATCCCAGCTAGGTGTGCTCAGCTGCCTTTGGATCCCATATGGAGTCCATATAAAGTTCATATGACACTACCCAAAGGTAGTAGCAATTCCAGGCAAAGGTGGAAGGAAATTATTGCACAGAGGGACAGCCCTACAATTCCCTGCACACAAATGAAGGGATTCCTGCTCTCCAAGAGTTGCTGCTTAAAGAACAGCTAGTGAGATGGACAGGGACACCCTCCATCCTCCAAAGGTGTGATGCAGGTTGTGTAGTGAGCTCAGTGATCACACCGGGGCAGGGAGCAGATGGCAACATCCATTCATACACAACCAGGGGGCAATCCATGACTGGCCTCCAGTCGTGTGTCTTACTGATCAATATGTCAGCAGGCAAAACCATGAAGTAGTAAATGACACTGGATTTGAGGGTCTTCTGTCGATGTCTCAGGTCTCTGCCCTGAACAAATCCTTGCCTGCAGATCTTAGTCCTGCCCTGAGCCTCACTTCCTCAACACAGAGTCCCACCTGAAAGTACTGAATATTTTTCCTACCTGCAGGTATTTAAACCTTTATATTTCATTTTATACCCACTATGAAGCCAGGAGTAACAACACACAGCACTCCTGAACCTGTTGGGATAGAAACAGACCAGTATTTGGAAAAGCTGAATATTTGTCATTCATCTCCATCTGAACCCTGTGCATTAAACCATGACTACATCCTCATTAGTGCTTTACATTGTACATATGTTATTTTTTCTGCAAAGGATGTTTGATGTGGGTGGACAACGATCAGAGAGAAAAAAGTGGATTCACTGCTTTGAAGGAGTTACTTGCATCATATTCTGTGCTGCACTCAGTGCCTATGACATGGTTCTGGTGGAAGATAAAGAAGTGGTGAGTCAGAACAGACAAGCCGCCCTTTTTGCTTCTAAGATTTAATGTACTCTCTGATGGCACATCAGAACTATTCCCATTCTCTGATAACCATTTCAAGGTTATTATGCTGCATTGGTTCTTTCCAGTAAAGAACATTGCAGTGAAAATGACATACTGATGAGATTTGTCAGTCTCACGTTTACCTTTTGCGTCTCAACAGAACAGAATGCATGAAAGCCTTCATCTGTTCAACAGCATCTGCAACCATAAGTGCTTTGCAGCCACTTCCATTGTGCTGTTCCTAAACAAAAAAGACCTCTTTCAAGAGAAAATAACAAAAGTTCACCTGAATATCTGCTTTCCTGAGTATAATGGTAAGTTTAGAGTGTTCAGAAGAAAACACATTTAGTGTTGGCCATGTATTAAAGACTGAGACTTAGACTCATGTCACCTATATATAACCTTTCAAATACTAAGCCTCTTATCTAAGCATCTTCTCATGAAAGAATGGTATGAGACAGACACAGCCAGAATTCAACTCATCTCACCTACTCACCACGTTTAGACACAGCCAGAATTCAACTCATCTCACCTACTCACCTCGTTTATCTTTGTGTGGGTTCATGTCTCTCCCTGGAGATGCTCATTTCTGTCCACTGGTGGTAGAGGAAGCTGAGAAATCTAGAAGTTTCAGATGGCTGAAGGATGCTGCAATGCACTCAGCCAATATTTCAGTACAAATTAGTATCTTATCACTCACACACACACCACAACTGAATCCAAGATTTTTGTCCCTATTTTAAGAACTCATTCCATAAGGGAAGCCTGTCTCTTTTGCTATGTGACAGTAGTATCTACTGGAAGTAAAAAAACCAACCAGATGTTCCCAGCTGATGCAAAAGAGTATATAAGGCTATGTCAGAAATTACCAGAGGAAAAAACCAGTTTAGATACAAAATTTTCATACCTAATTCATGAAGTTAATTTGAATAGAAAGAAAAGAAAAAATAAGGCAGAAAACATTATTTCTTGTCTCTTTGCAGTTGTGAGGAAATACCACCTGAAATGTGTCTTCTTTTGCTTTTACTTTTCTTTCCACTAGGACAAAACACATTTGAAGATGCTGCAAATTACATCAAGAAACAATTTGTAGACTTGAACATAAGGAAACAAGATAAAGAGATATATTGTCACTTGACCTGTGCCACAGACACCCAGAATGTCAAATTTGTTTTTGATGCAGTCACAGATATAATAATCAAAGAAAATCTGAAAGACTGTGGGCTTTTCTAACCATTCATTCCCTTGCTCAGACCCCCAGTCCACTTTCCTCTCTTCGCCTGATGTGCTAACTGTAATTAAAAAAAACCCTCTAGGTAAGAAACGATATCAATTAGGCACCCATTAGCATCAGTTGAAGCCTTGGGTACAGCCTGAGCATTGCAGACCGACACAGACTTTTCATATATCATAAGAACATCGAAAAAATTGTTCCTGTTCTACAAAGATGCCAGCTGCTGATAAATCCTACTGGAATCAAAGTCACATTCCTATTTAAATCAATATCATAGAATCATAGAATTCTTTGGTTTGGAAGAGACCTTGAAGACCATCTAGTTCCAACCCCCCTGCCACAGGCAGTGACATCTTGCACTAGATCAGGCAACCAGCACTTCTCAGGAAACTGGGGACACCTCAGTGTGCCGTGTCTTCTAAGTGATGGGATGAAAAAAGAGAATGTATAACAGACAACTGACTTTTATTGAGGCCTAAAGAAAATCATAACATTTAACAGCATCAATACATAATTTACATTCTGTTCTGCATTCGTGTTGCATAAACAACTAAAAATGACATGCCATTTATTCAACAAAAGCAAACCCCCCAGACTTAGATGGTGTATGATGAAGAGCAGTGAAAATCTGAATGTTTCATTACACTGTTTTGTTATAAGAGCTGAGGGACGGGTACATAAAAACGGCACACATACAGAATTGACAAAAACTGCTATCTGGTTTGAGAAAAATTAAACACAGTAAGATGGAGACAAGTTTTTTAAATCCCTAAGGAGAGAAAAAAAAATTATAATAAGTGTCAGTTCCTGCATAAGCCACAAAGGCAAGTTGAAACATTTTTTGGTTTACAATTAAATATGAGACTTTCTTAAAATGCAATTAATAATCCTGCTACTCAACAGGAGTGGCAGCAATAACTTCTGCCACTGCAGAGCAGATGTCAACCCAGCAGTTCTCATGGCAAAAGCTCATCCTTGGAACTTTGGCACAGGGCACCTTTCTCTGCACAAAGATCTTGTTAATGCAGAACTGCTGTCCCTTAAGTCCTGTTGATTTATTGTGACTAACTACAGAAAATATTTGACTATTTTAAACAGATTGAGACTTTGTCCTGGTTTCAGCTGGGATAGAGTTAATTTGCTTCCTAGTAGCTGTCACAGTGCTGAGTGTTGCATTCAAGTGTAAGAATAAGGATAGCACATTGATGGTTTAGTTGTTGCTCAGTGGTGCTGATCCTACACCAAGGACTTTTCAGTGCCTCATGCTCTGCCAGCGAGCAGGTGCACAAGATGCTGACCTGAACTGGCCAAAGGGATATTCCATAGCACAGAACATCCCAGTAAAGGGCTGATCACTGCTCAGGACAGGCTGGGAATGGTTTAGAAGGTAGTGAGCAGCTGTATTGTGCACCCCTTGGTTTTCCTAGGTTTTATTCCTCTCCCTCTTTTTAATTTTCTTTACTATTATTGTTGTTACTATTATTGCTATTATTATTATATTTTACTTTTTCTCAGTTATTAAACTGTTCTAATATCAACCCACAGACTTTGCCTTTTCCTCATTCTCTCCCCCATCCCACTGCAGGGTTTGGTTTGTGTGAGCAAATGGCTGTGTGGTACTTATTTGCCAGCTGAATTTAGAGCATGACAGAGTTCTAAAAATATTCAACTGAATTTTGAAATTTTGTATTGAAATAAGACTTTTTAAATATAATCATTGATGAAGGGTTTCTTTCTGCCTTTGTCTTTTTTTTTTTAAATACCTCTCAACCTAATTTTCACCATAGACTCCCTGTGTTCTGGTTAATCTAATTAGAATAGGGAACTTGGCCACTGAAAAACAGCATCCTGCAAGCTGTCCTAATGAGCAACGTCATCACGGTGTGTAGGTCTCCCAAGAGAAGTGGGAAGAGAAGAGCTAAAATACATCTTACCTTGCCTGGATTTCTGCTGCTGCCTGATTTGTAGTGCTTTTCTTGATTAATTTCTTGTTTGTATTGAAAGCAATGGATTTCCAGTGGTACGGATTCTGGATTCATTTCCAGCAATAAATCTAATTTAAAATTAATAATTTGAACTATGGTGACATCAACATTAATTCCTGATGCCTCGATTGCATAATAAAAGCCAAGGCCTTTAAGGAAGGAATCCTTATAATAAATAAATAATCCTTATAATAAACATATCTCAAACATATTCTTCAAGCAAATGCCTGAGAAGTCGAACAGGCTTTACACCACAGCCTCAAAGCTGATACAGGTAAGACTCCTCAGACTGGGTTTCCAGATCATGTGGAAGAAGTTTGGGAGGTTTAAGTGTGCCCAGTGACAGGAGGGAGCTTTCAGCCTGTGATCCTCCAAGAGAAGGGGCTGCAGGCAGTGGCACAGGACCCCAGGGTGCTGAGGGACAAGCTGGGGGCGCAGCACAGGTCAGGGTGCTCAGGACCTCCTGCAGCCCAGTCAGCAGCTCCATCACAGTGACACTGCAGGGAGCTGGGCTGGGATGGGTGCCTGTACCCAGTGCTGTGGGCAGCAGTGCTGCAGGGGTCAAACCTGGTGCCTACATCCCAAATAATCCCATTCCAGGGGCTGCTGCTGCCACTCACGGCCCCAGAACAGGCAGGCACAGCAGCCGAGCCATGCCCAGGGATGCAGCCTCGTGATCCCTCTAATTTCTTCCTACAGACACAGAGGGAGGCAGGGAAAGAGCCCAAGGGTGACAGCTCTTGCTGCATGGGGTCAAATCCAGGTCACCTGCACCTGCTTGGGCGGGGTTACCCCAGAGAGCAAGCAGGATCACTTTCTTCTCAAGCCTGGCTGATCCTTTAAGGCCATTAAGTATTTCTGAATGTACCATGTGGAGTCACTGAGGTTCTGGATTCAGACACCAACCCGTGGCCAGCAGTGCCAAAGCTGCTCTGACACCCAGCACTGAAGCCTGACCCTGTATAGCCCTGCAGCAACCTGAACTTGGCCTGAATTCCCTGGAAGGGCCATAAAGTGAGGGGTGAGGAGGATTGTGGTGAACAGGCTGTAGTGGAGGACAGGAAGAAGAGTGAAGACTGTGATATCTGCCATGTGGATTTAGTACACGGTGACTCTTCGTCCTTTTCTCTCCATGTACACACATTTTTGTTGAAAACAGGAATTTTTCACAAGGAAAAGAAATCTTCGAGACCAGATGGAAACGTGAAACTTGACGTCCAGAGAAAAGATAGCCAGAGGTTTCCGAAAATCTTGCCAGGAATGTTTCTGCACTAGAAAAGGCACTAAATAGTAGAAACCATTCCAATGCCTAACCCTAAGGGCAATTTTTGCCTGAGCTAGAAACTAAATTGATCCCATAAGCTGAGAATTATGAAGAAAAGGTGTCTCCAACAGTCTGAAACCTGCTCTATGCACACAAGCTGTACTGGGGACAAAATGGCCAGAAAGGCCACTGTAGAAACACCCAAAGTCTATTTTTCTCATTAAGGATTACAAGAATATTTTCTATATTGGCCTTAAGAGCAAACTGATGTGGAAAGGTCATGCTCCTTCTCAACTCTGAATCATCCACTTGTCCTAATAGATTGAACTAAAATCTCTGCAGTCCATTCTTTCATCCACTGGGACGTATAAGTCTGATTAGTGTGAATGAAAGTAGCAAGACACTCAGAAAAGGCAATATACCCTCCTTATAATGCATACGTATATGATGCATTACATGTTCTGAAACCACTTTCTGTAACATCATAGAAAACCTGCCATAAATACAGTCCTTTTCTGTAACATTTTAAAAGCATAGGAATGGCATATAAATCACAGGACAGTAAGACTCTGAGGGTAAACATTGTGAAAGCTTCTTGTTCTTGCTACAACCCATTAAAAACAAATCACAAATTCTGAAGTAGCACATATAAGGATCCTCTGAGGCCTAAGATCAAAGGGCACTTAAATGCTGAACATGCATTGATCAAACCTGTTAACTCTGTTTACCCTTGAGTGTAAATCTTGTCCACACAGGAGCAGGGAGCTGCAAAATGAAATTATTCAGCCATGAGAGGCATTCACATGAGATCTTACTCCAAAGATACTAAACTACAATTTGCTGCCTAGCAGGACTGTTCAGTGGGTGGTTTTGTGATAGTGAGAAGTGTAGAGAGGAGTGAGATAGACTGATACTCCATTTAGTTTCTGAGGGGAAAGAACATAGTACATACGAGGTACATTGTGAATGTTGATTGAAGTTGTGGCTAAGAGCTGCAGCTTGAGGGGACATCATGTTCATTCCAGTAAAAAATAGAGATTTGCAAAAAGGAAGCCTTGATGTCTCTCTTAAGTGTATTTTTTCTCCCTGTAAAATAGGCAGTTATTTGGCTTCTGAGCTACACCCACCACAGAGCTGTCATGACACTGAGCTGTGGTCAGAGATCACCATGAATTAAATGTTAGTGGGTTGTTCTGCATAACATCAACAACACAATGCACTATAGAAGATACATTTTCCTCATGATTGCTTTGATTTTATAACTTTTTTATACCTTATTGTGGTATTTTTGAAAAGCCAATATAACATTGTTTAGGAGTTCTGCATAAAACTGATGTTCACTGTTCGTTGTATTTGTAATAGAAAAGCAATTAGTAGCTAGTTTTTACATTGACTCTTCGAGAATTCCCACTGTATTTTAATGTATATGTGTGAGTAAATGTCTAAGATTATTTTCTTGTCCCTTTCCTTGTTTTTGTTTTACATGGGATCAATAATGACCCTGTTGAATAATGTGTCTCCTTTACTCTGATGTACTTCCATCAGAAAAAAAGGAAGCCATTAGGTAAATAGAGACAGCAAGTAGAACTTTCATGAAAGTAAAATTACATCTAGATCTTTATAACATTCTTTACACCTCTTCTTTGGAATAAATAAACTATCATTTGTTTATCTGTGCTCTTTCTCAGACAGCGTTTTTCATACTATAAGTAATCTGAATTTCTAACTAAATATCCCTTTGAAAAGCTACATGAGGTAGAGAAAATACTTGTACAACAGTTTTGGGGCTTCAGAGAGTAGGAACTACAGAAGGAAGGTGAAAGTGGCCAGACTAGGAAGAAAGGGAATTGAATGAGGACAGGTACATTTTCAGACTAAATAATACCCATTTTCTCCCTTTCAAAACAGTTTGGTTGTTTGGGGGGTTTTTTTGTGCATATTATAACAGAAAAGTTTCAAAGTTCAGATAAAACAGCTTGCTTTGTTGAAATAGAATAGTTTGATAGATCCCAAATATTCCCCTTGTCGGGTGTGAAGATATACCAGCATCTGTTAAAACCAGAAAGAAAAATAAAGGCTGAAAATCTCAGAACCATCCTGATGGGGAATGCCCACTCTTTGCACAGCTCTAGACAGCAGCATTTGTTTTGTCAGAGTGGGTTTGGTTCAGCCGTGTTTTCCTAAGTTTGGCTCTGCACCAGCAGAGAGCAGTAGTAGCCCCATCATTAAGGGCTAAACCCTGCCAGGTGTGTGGGTTTTATTTGATTTAAGGCCACAGTGGGGCCTGTGAGCACTAATTGACAAGTGGCACCCAGAAAACTCTCTCAGAATCAGCTCTGCTTGCCGTGCCTCAGTTCTCCCAGCTCCAGGGCTGCACAGGTACAGGTATTTTGCTGTTCTCCTTTATGTTTTTTTTTTCAGGTTGACAAGAACAGTGAGGGATTCTGCCCGAAATATTTGCTTAAATTTACTATCTCTGAGCTCATAAGTATGAAGGAGCTGCTGTTTTCCCCTTTCAATATTTAATATGCTGTTGCTTTTAACTTCTGCTTACTGAATTGAGGTTTATTAAATTTTCTTCCATAAAACAATGTTTATATAAATATACGTTCATGTTTATAGTATAACAAGATTTCTACTTTTTATAAAGACTGTTCAAGCAAACACAGACTTTCTAATTCCACCAGGCCCCAGTAAATGCCTGTTTACATTATTTCAGTGATCTGTAACAACTGAGAACCCAGCTGAGCCCCTACAGATTTACAAGCCCAATGAATCCTTGAGGTTAAGATATCAAACATCCTCATGCTAATTGTGGCATTAATCTCACACTGTCTGCTGCTGAGATGTTATTGCTGTACCAGTGCCAGGTTGCCATTTAAAGTCATTTCATCCTGTAGTGCAAGTCATGTGGTTCTGTCTGCTGGTACAGATCCAACAGATGGATTGAGGAGTAAGAAGCAGAAAGCAAAATGCAAAGAGACTCATTGATTTTAAAGTGTGGCATATTCAGAGGTTGCCTTTGCTCTCTTTCAGGTTTATTGGTTCTTAAGAACCTAAAATAAGGTGGGGGCTCTCCTATCCAGGTAATTCAGACAGACATCCAGACCTGGGTGCTGGGGAATGCTGCAGTTTACACAGGCAAAGGGATTTAGACACAGACAAGCAGCTCTTGAAGCAAAATTCACTCCCCTGAGTATAGTGGTGAAGTTCCCTACAAAGTGAGAGGGAAGAGTTCAGCAAAGTGAGCATGAGCCAGCATGCGGCAGCAGGAGCTCAGGGCAGTCAATAGGAAATCCTGTAGAGAAGGTTTTGGTGCAGAGAGATTGACTTTTCTAAACATAAGTGGGAATCCAGACACCTCTTTGAAGGAGAATCTGATACCAAAAAAGACCTTGCTGCGTAGGTCCTTTGTGGAAGGACTCGAGAACTTTGCTGGGAGTATTTAGCCCTTGATAGAACTGGAATGTGAAATGTTACTTGCTTCATAAATGGGTTCTGCACCAAGAATGGTATATAGTAGGAATTGTGAAAACAAGCAAAATTTCCAAGTCTGAATGTACCTCAAAGTTTTTATTTTCATTAACTGAATGCTAAAAGCAAATAACATAAGATAGTGACAGAGAACAGCAACGTATCTTGAAATTTATATATACAATCAAAATAAGTAAAAAACCTGCATCCTGAGTGGTCATAAACACAATATTGAAAAAAGGTATTACACAGAACACATTTCTGAGGCAAAAGAACATGTGCTATCTTTAAAGATAATTGCAAGAGTATTTTCATAACAAAAAAAAACCGGTTTGCATACACTTTTTTAGTGAAAGTTTGTATATCAAGTTCTGACAGACGTGAGGCCAAGAGAGGAAAGCTGGGAAAGCTGCAGCCCATTCTAGGGAAGCAGCTGCTTTCAACTGGAATTGAGTGAGAGTTGTCATGACTGAAAAAATGCTAGCCAAGAAAAAACTTCCACTTAGCATCTTATAGAAGGTTCAGCCTGCTCTCTCTCTCCCTCCCCCTGGATAGTTTATTAGCAAGTGGATCTTTCCTGCTCAGGTGTAAGCTGCCACAGGTCGGATTTTTTTAGCTTATAGAGTAATGGATTCTTCTTATTAGTCTCCATGTTTAGCTTCTACCTCCTCAAAGTTTCAGTGTTATATAGTATTGTACAATACAAAAGAATAATGTTAATGTAATCAGTGCTGTGAAATGGGATTAATAATGACTGTTCAATCTGTCAGGCTGAAACAGAGTTTTCCTCATGAATAGGAGAGAGATTCAGTATTGCTAACATGGAGTTTTCCTTTACCTGGTTCATTAGCTTCACTTTCCTCCTCTGAGGAAAGTGATTTTCAGGGAAACCTTCTAAACTTTGGCAATTTTGTTTGGATAAGGGGAAAAAAATGTCATGTACTGAGGGCTGAACTTGCCCACAGCATTTCCCAGGGAAACCTGCAGCCTTCAGTGAGATTGGTTCACATCTCCAGTTCATTTTTGCAAAGATCTGTATGAACATTTTCCAGTAATCCTTTTTGTTGTCTGAGGAGGGGTCCAGGTCAGCAACACCAACTGACCACCAACAAAAAGAAGCACAAGTACAGCATTAAGATAATGTTTCCCCCATACCTTGTGACAAGCAATCTAAAGGCTTTTGGACCTTCTAGAAAAGATTTCTTTTTTCCCATTTTTCATAGGGGCAAGATGACCTGGATAATTTTGCCAGCTATAATCGTCTGATTACAGTTGGCTATACCTAGGACTGATTATACAGTCTCTGGAAATTATGTAACTCTAACTTTGACCTCTCTGCAGGCTAGCTGACTACAGGTGAGGTGAAGATGTTTGGCCAGGTCTTTCTGGAAAAAAAAATGGCTGAAGCAATCTTGGCCCACAAGCTCTGTCACTGGACATAAGTCAGAAGAGTGATGTGCCAAAATGTGAATGTGTGCATATATGCAAGCATCTTTATATGAGCATAGGAAAAGTTTAAGTGTTGTTTTAGATATATTCAATTTCACAGAGCTCTCCTGGGGAGAATTCCCAATCTCTTTGTCTGTATGCAGTATATATTCTCTCCCAAACAATTCTGAAGTGCAACGTACCATTTTCTGCAGCTACAAAAAAACCATCACAGCTAGGAGGCTGCTAACCCAGCAGCATATACAACATGAAGCTTTAAACTCATAATCATCTGAAAGCTTTTCTTAGCTGTAGCAAAGTGTTTCTTGTGCTTCTAGTAACCTATAATAAGGATTCAAACTTTATCCCCCAAAATTGTGGAGCAGGCTTTTAAAGAGATAAAGCCATCATTTGCTGTAGAGCTTTCTATTTAAAAGAACAGCACAGATTCATGTTTATCTTCCAGCTCGCTGAAGACTGGGATTTTGTATGAACTTGTGCTGTTGGGAGAGGTATTGTTTATGAGTTTGTCTGGCTGCCACTATAAACACAGGCCTGCCTTTGTGTGCATCGGGTCTTTATGTAACCACTGTGAGGGATGTGAGGTTCTCCTTCAGAAAGCAGCACAGGCCAGGGCTTTGTCTGGGAGGGTGGAGAAGGGATATGGGTGGTCTTTATTCCTGGAAACTGACGGGCTTTCGAGATGTCAAGATGACACTGTTCTCCCTCCTCCCTCCCCTGCAGGCTCTTCAAAGGTGCCCTGCCATTACAGCGTCTGCCCACAGCAACATTCATCACAATACAGGCTTAGTGGCTGAACAGAGTATCTGATAAAGTCAGCCTCCTTTTGGCTACAAAGAGACAGCTCACAGCAAAGGAGCACAAGAGAATGGTAAAGGTGGTGACTGAAGAATTATCTCCCTTCAAAAGCAAAATCCTAGGAAAGACATTTCTCCTTCCTCCTCATTTCTCCTGAGTGTGCACGGGTTCTGTAAGAGGCAGTGAAAGCAGCTGAACTCCTCAGGAGTGGTGTTACACTCCATCTCTTGAAAACTCCATCAGAGGAGGGAGGCTGGGGCTGGGAACTGAGCCTGTGGGGGCCACGGGCTGTCTCAGGATGGCCACTCTCAGGAGGGTCTGGGTTGCAGAGCAGTCCTTCCCCTGATCTCTGCAGCCGGACACAGGAGAAGGTTTCCCACAGAATGGCTCCTCCACCTTGGCCTCTGGTTGCTAATTTTAAAGGATTGATTCAGTTCTGTTTATTCTGATCCATGAAACAAAAGTAGCCAGCAAATATCTTCATCAGGGCTTCCTTCAGGTCTAGCACTGGGATAAGGTTAGCCATGTTGAGAATTCCTTAGAAAAGTAGCTGACACAGAGGGGACTGCTGAAGGGAGAGAGGCATCTTCTCGTTCTCCCTCTGTTTCAGTGAAGCATGGTAATTTGACCATTGTTGCTTTTAAGAACAGGAGACTCTCTATATGTTCGCTAAGGTGTGTTTCCTTTAGTGATTGCTGGAGTTAATGCCTCACACTAATACAGGATTTTATTTTAGACTTCAGGAATTACATAAGAGTGATGTCTTGGGTAACCTCTGTTCAGTTGGTGTGATCCCTTATCACAGAGCACTGGTCACTGCCTATCCTTATGTTGCAATACCCATCACTGCTGAAGCTGGTCTTTTAAATCCAAGAAGAATCAACAATTCACAAGAGGTTTTGTAGGCAGCACAGAACCTTTCATCTTCCCTGAGAGTTGCTTCCAAAAAAAAGTTGGAGGTTTTTTTGTGAGTCCAGATGAACAAGAATTACAGCAGTACATCAATAGCACCAATCTGTAGCTCCATGGAGCTGAGAAAAAAAGTCGTTTTACTGCAAAAGATTGACATATCATTTGTCCAAAGGCAAGATGAAGTAATTATGCACTTTTACTATAGCCTGGGGTGTTTAGGATGCAGAGGAACAGATTTTAAAAGTGCACACCAGTCCTGCCTGCTCGTGGAATGATGGTGATCAACAGCTTCTCCCAAAAATATTTTTCCTGAATCTACTTAGAATTCCCTTAACATCAGCCTCAGATGTAAGGAGACAGTGAAAGTCCAGGTTAGTACACACTCTAGTGCCCAGAAACCCTGGTACAAATGTCAGCAGTTCTGGGATCACAACATAGTGGTTTGGAAGCTGGCTCTGAAGGATAGACAGACAGCCTGAGCTGGAAGTGCTTTTGGCTGATACCAGTAATCAGTGCTATTCCTGTCAGTGATTATACCCAGTGCTGCCATTACCAAAGGCAGCATCTATCAAAAATATTTTTACATTCCTGATTTAGACTATTGCAGCTGGAAACATTTTAAGCAGTCAATGCTTCTCCCTCTACAGATTAAGTCTAAGAATGGAAGTTGTTTTTCAAAAGAATTTCAGGATTTCAATGTTTGACTTGATTCTGATAGGAATCAGTGCTCCAGATTTTTCCTTGAAGATAAGTCTCAAAAGAACAGAAACAAAAAGCTGGAACCATTCTTAATGCTTACTTTTAGAAAAACTGAAATACTTTCATATTGACTTTTTAAGATATGTTATTTGGGTAGTTAAAAGAAAAAGAAAAGTCTTAGGAACTAAACAGAAATCAAAATATCTTGCTCTGAATCTTTCCAAATAAAATTACATTAGTGGAATGTTTTCCATTGGAGGAACTCTGGCGAGATCAATCTGATTTTACAATGTGTTTTAGATCCAGTTGAAAGCATATTCAGATGCAAATTCAGTCCATCAAAATTGCTCTCAGCAGTTCTACTTGGGATACAAAAGTTCATCTAATTGGCATCCACCAGGATGCTTATTTGCTCATTCAAGATGAGAGACCAATTTACAAAGCAAAATTACATCCTCTGAGTAGAATAGGAACCCTGACATGACACTCAGCTTTTCAATAAGTATTTTCAATGCAAATAAGATTTCAAAGGACTGTTCTGAGAAAAAAGAAAAAACTCACAAAGAAGTGAACAAGCTCCTTCCTGTCTCGTTTGTAAAGTATACAGTATGACAGTTTGAATTACTAATATGAAGTATGAGCATAAAATATATTTTCTTAGAATTATAAGGACCTTTGCACATTACTTCTCTGTCTCTCTCTATTCAGTGAAGGTGCAAACAAAGCATTGTTGGAGCTTCATTCATTTTGAAATGTGAATGGAGGTAAGAGGGCTCTACCCTGTTACTCTGGCCAGCAGCAGAGCAGGGCCTGACTGAGGTAAAACTTTAATCAAAGCACTCTCAAAGCAGCATAACTTACTGTGAGCATTTTTTTAGTGAGTTTTACATCATATAAAACGTGACTAAAGGATCTGTTACACAATGACTCGTGATTATTTTGTCACTTCTGGTCTTTGTCTGTCTTTCTGTGTATGACAGACCTAGTGCTGCAAGCAGTATTGCTGAGTATCTTACATTTAAGTGGCATTTGCAATAAAAATGAAGCAGACAATGCTTTTCTGGGAGGGGGTACTCAGCTGTCAAAAGCACTTCTTGAGTTGCTACATCACACTTAACCTTGTTGCTATTCTTGAAGAACCATTCCTTATATAAATACCCTATAAATACCACAGACATCAGCTCCTTCCCATCGTCACAGTGAGACTCAAAGCAATGCATAAACAGAGCAGAAAGCAGACTGGAGAATGAGGTGTTGTATCCATGATAAATCTCTATGCTCTCCTTCTCAGCACACTGACAATTTTTAGAAGACTACATGCTGGCTGAGATAAAGTCCATATTTTCTTGATGGGAGAAAAAAGAGTTGCTATTTCTTCTTGCGTAGAAGACATTCAGACGCTGTGCTGACAGACCTAATAGAAATGCCCACATAGATTAGAGCAAGAGAAAGAGGGAAAGACTGCAGAGCTCGAGCTCTGCAGATAATCATAACATAATAGGAATATTAGATCATTGCAAATTTTTTCTCCGTGTTGCTATTTGCTGGATTCCTTCATGGGGCAGAAATTTTTAGGACGCGGTCCTGTTTTTCCTTTCCTCAATCACATGTTGTTATCTGAATCACTTGTCAGATAGTCACCCATCATGGCCAGTCACCCATCATCTTGGGGATCTGGTTTGTGCTGCATAAACTACCCTGCCTAGGAGTATTCTGGGCATGGTGACAAATGAACAGCTATAAAGTATGAGTTCATTGCTGATGTCACTTTATGGCCAGACTGGAGAAAGAATGTGAAGCTGACCTTGCATCCAAGTATTTCAAGTTTATTGATGGTTTTATTTTCATGCAGTTTACCAGGGAAATTTGCTGTTGCAGTATTTTCCTTAGGCAGAGGATGCTGTGAGCACAGCCTGCTGCCTTTTCTCATCACGAGCAGCCCCCAGGGCTGTGCTGGAGGCACAGACCCATCCCAGGACCTGCCACCTTCACTCCTGGGTTTGCCCTGAGCTCCTTGCAGCCCTGCACGTGGGCTCCTCCTGCCACGTGCACTGGCAAAGTGCTGCCATTCCCTGTACACGCTGGTGTAAATCCCAGGTGACTCCACTGGATTTGGAAGATTTATTTTGGATTTGCTCTGATTTTGCTGACAGGGTGTGCTCCTTAGCCTTTAGTATATAAAAGGGGTAAAGGAAATAGATTTCTGAGGAAAGCTCGAACAGGTCACAAACTTTGCATCATATTTACATATTTCCCATTGATTTTCATGGGATGGTCCACATGTACAAACATGGATGAACATGCATTTGCAGGCATAATCTCTTATGAGCTAGAAGCATAGTTAAAATGTTTATATTTGCAGGACAGAAAGCAGCTGACACTACAGTTTCAAATCAACAAAAGCAGGGCAAATAATAAAAACAGCTTTGTCAATTGAGAAAATATTTTGTATAAAATTATCTGAAATCTTTCAAAAGTATTTTTATATAGTAAATTAAAAAATATGTGACATCCCAGCAACCAACTGCTTCCCAAGCTTCTTCAGATCTCAAGTTTTGACCTCTGTCTTTCCATTTCAGCTATCAGAGTTTCAGTCATCCTGAAGTCCCAAAGGTTTTTGTAGGCATCAAGGACTTTCTATGAATTATTTCTTGCTTTCCTCAAGAACTTTGAAAGCTCTTTTGTGAGGAAAAGTATTTTTTGTATGGTTTGGGTTTTTTTTTGTTTTGTTTTTTTTTGCTGTTGTTTAAGTCTATTTGAAGCTTGAGAAAATAACAATGCAAACAGAAAAAATGATCCAGCCTTACTTCAGTTCAGGGGACTTCAAAAAAAGTAAAGCCTCTGTTAGGTGGTTATTGTTATCCTTAACACACAGATGTGTCATAATTCTGTGTCAGAATTCTATGAAAGTATTGTTTCCAAAATAACTTTTGTCTAGAGTGTGATACTGGCTACCAAAGGAACACAATGAATAAGAGAAAGTACATCATAACAGAATTTTTTCACATTCGTATTTTCCATGACCTCCAAACTGCACAAGCAAACACATGCACACAGAAAAATACAGGTCACAGAAAGCAAAGTGAAAACTGCTGCTCTGCCTGCTTTATAAGAAGGGAAAAATAGTGCTTGAGTCAGAAGCACTCTCAAAACTGGCAAAAACTTTAATTGAAAATAAACAGTGGAACATTTAAATGATGTAAAAAAAGAGAAGTAAAGACACACAGGATGTTTCAGAGATCAAAAGTCACACAGACATCCCTGAGGTCATGTGGGAGGGGCGCAAGGGAGAAGGGGGTCATCTGTGTTCTGGACTGTCATGATGAATACCATTCACCTACTGAAATTCCCCTCTAGCATGGCCAATTAGGTCACACTCTTCAGCAAATGATCTCTACTCACTCAGCTTCCAGATCTGAAATTGGCTTCTGCCTGTTTTATGGGTGGGGGACCACTGTCAACTGCAACTCCATATAAGAATATACATTACAAATAAAAATATTTCTGTGTTTTTTCTGAAAAACAATCTCCTCAGGTATGATTTTAAAAAATAGCCCCAAACAATCAAAGTCTGAGAGAGGATCCAATCTGCTTTGTGATCTGCCTCATTAGGGACACCTCCAAATATGAAAGATAGGAAGAAAGCATGCCATGGGCTATGTTAGTCCTACTGTTTTCCTTTATAGCTCTTCTTTGACCTCCTCTCAAGGTTAAAATCAGTATTGGAGTCAAGCTCCTAATTTGGAGAGGGGCTGGTGTGACCCAGAGCAGCCGTTCTGTTTCCCAGCGTGAAGCCTGGTCCTGTCAATGGAACCAGCCTTGCTGAGTTCAGCCCTTCCCAGAGCAGGTATCCCACAGGAATCACTGACTCTGCTGTCCTTCCTACAGGCCAAAAATCACCGAATGAGACTTCAGCTGCTAATTTCAGGTTCTGAAAAGTTCCATGCCTGAGGCTCCTCTGCTGTGCTGGTGAAACCTCTGCTGCTCCACGTTGATGCTGATCCCTCGTGCCATTCCCCTGCTCACTGATACAAGACAAAATGTTTCTGGGCAAGGAATTGATCTAATGGTGAGTCAAGAAATCACTGGGAGCAAAGTCTAATGCAAATTGATACCTGCCATATCTGTCTGATGGGTTATGACTATCATGTTTCTCATTAACTTGTGTGTGTGTATATATATATATATGCATTAAAATTTTCTTTAGTATAAATGTACATGCATCAAACACTAATTACTTTATCTGAAAAGATAGAAAGATGTATAGATATATATAGAAAGATATATAGATGTATATTTTTATATGGAGGTATCTGTTTGTTATGGTTTTATAAGATACACAATAGTTTTAAGGACTTTGTTTTCTATTGTGGCGCATTTCCTGGAATCCAGTGCTCATGAGTGAATTGTAGAGTATATGGAATGGGATTCCTTCACATTCATATTACCCATTATGTCAAGAAAAGAAAGAAAAGAAAAGAAAAGAAAAGAAAAGAAAAGAAAAGAAAAGAAAAGAAAAGAAAAGAAAAGAAAAGAAAAGAAAAGAAAAGAAAAGAAAAGAAAAGAAAAGAAAAGAGAAAAGAAAAGAAAAAGAAAAAACTTAAATAGGGCTCATAAATATTCAACTAAGTTCTAAACTGATTTCTGTTAGAAAAAAAATAAAGTGGAACAGCTTTCTCTCTTTTATGACCACTTTCATTTGGAAAGTCCTGTTTTCACTCTTCAAAGAGTGATTAGTAGACTTCAATAGAAAACAATACTACTATTGCATATTAAATTCATAAGATATGACCTTAATTTGAATTTAAATTGGTTTTCTAAAGATGAATTCACTTTGCAGTCTGATACATTTGGATCTCAGAGTACAAGGGCTTGCACACTTCATTTCTCATTACAGAACTGGGATTTTAGTTAGGGTTTTTTTTTTTTCCTTTGTAGATGAAAAGAAAGAAAAATGAAACAAAGCACACTTCACTAGAATGACTACAATGATGTGAATGATGCCACAGGAGACAGAGATCAGAGATCATAGTTCTAGTAACATTTCACTTAGGTCCTACATCTTTATTATATTCTGCTATTGAAAAAAGACTTTCATGAATCTGACTTCCTACCAGATGAGCTTTTACCCAGTGTATTTAACATTTTCTCCTAATCATTGAAGAGCTACTGCCATTAAATAGTTCCTGACATGTTTTTGGCTCTTTGAATATCAATAGCAGGATCTGTGTGACAATTTTTATCAAAGGTTCATTAATGCATAGATTTCAGTCACTGCCACAATTTCAAGCTGTGGTAGAGGCACTATTAGGAGCAAGGTATAACAGTTAGGTAAAGGGCCATCTGAAGAGCTGAATTCCTCTTTCAGGGCAGGAATACAGCTGCTTTATCATTCTTCACCAATTTCAGCTAGGGGAAAAGATGTCACAAGATACTGATTATTTCATTTTGCTCTAGTCCAGATGCAAAGTGGCTCTGTTGAGATAAGAAGAATCAGATTCTCACTCTTTTCAATTTCTATTGGTAAGAGCAGGGTTTAAACTGTTTCCTACTTCCCGTCTCCCTATAAAAGTATGGAGACCTTTTATTCTTAGCAGTAGGCTAAAATCAAAATACCAAGATACACTACAGAGGAAGGTCACAGTCTAAATGTTTTCATTGACTAAGCAAAATCCTCTAGAGCAAAGAAAAATTAAGTCATCAGATATCCTGTAACATTTCTTGTGTTGGAAAGACAACTCATTTCAGCACAATTTCTCACTGGAAAAGGAGTCTTTTCAGACACAGTGAGGTTTTTCACTCTGGCAGGAGACACCAGTGTAGCAACAGTTGCAAGACAGTCATCCTGAAGATCCCTAAACAAAACAAGGTAATGAAGAGGGACAGGAACTGCAATACACATCACAGTAGTTTCATTGTTTGTGCTAGTGGGAAGTATTGCCCAGTCTGCGGATGCCTCCTCATTCCATCACATTTCTCAGCAATACCACGTACTCCTTGGACAGAGATGTTGACCTGAAGTTCCCTCTCAGAGATCCCTTATGAAGACAGATCCCAAATTCCTAAAAATTAAAGAAGTTGGGTGAGTTACACTTTGTGCCTTCTTTGGTCTCAGAAAAGAGAGGAAGAGAGAGAGGGACGTGCATATTAGATTTAAGACAAGCAAGCTAATCAGCTCTGTCTCCATGTGCCCATCTCCCCCTGTGTCAGACAGGGAAACCAGAAAATTCACTGCCATGGAAGCAGGTCTTGGGCGGAAATTACTTCCGTAAGTGAGCACAGAATGAGTGGCTGCAAAAGAAAATATGCAGCCAGTATTCTATGAATCACACACTGGTTTTATGAAAATAGTGAAAGACTGAATTAGATTTGAGGGCATGTGGTTTGTTCTTCTCAAATCTGTGAATTGGCCTGCACTAGATTAGGGTGCAGTCGAGAAATGCCAGAGTATAGCCAGTATTTTGTGCTGGAATGCTGGTGGGGTTTGAGAACACAGCACACCTAAAGAAACCCAAAGCTGACGAGTGGGACACTCAGCACCTACCTTCTCACTTTACCTGGACCCAGTAATTTCTAAGAGAAGGGTGTCTTGGTGTGAGAAGACACAGGGAGCAAAGAAAGGCCACTGAAGTGAGGAAGGACATTCCAGAGACTGGCTGAGAGGAATGTGACTTGTGTGTACAGGAAAATGTACAGAGCCCTCAGTTTTGCCCTCAGTTTTCATCTGACAATATTCTAGCAGTAACTCTGCAAGAGAGTCTCTGCTTAGTGCAAACCTTAATTCTATGTTTATAGGAAGGCAGCTCCAATGCCAACATACCAGTGAACTAGACATGGAATATCACTAAATCTGTGTTTTCCAGGGCAGAACAGGTTAAAAAGGACAGGATTACTATCCAGGATTAAAACCAGGAGGTGAATGGAATAGACTTCTTCTAACTTGCAACATGGAAGTTAAGAGCTTCTCACAGAAACCAACCGTGATTTCAGCCACTTTTAATTTACTGACAAGTAGGAAGCACATCGACGGCTGGGAATGAATCTCAGCAAATCAGTCATCTTCATGTGGCTTTACTGCCATCATATGAGGAGGACAGCGGTGCAGGATTGCTATGAGGAGTTTAGGGATCAGGGCAGGTGCAGTTAGTGTGCTCTAGTGGACTCTGACACTTTCACATTGACCCAGGTTAGGTAGTCAAGCGCTCTTGAAGCTGCTGAAGGAATCTTGCCCACCTACTCTGAAATGCTTTTATTTTGAATTGGAAAGGATTGGGTCACAGTGTATAGGTTATTCATATACATTCTAGTTGTGCCTGTAGGGGAAGCAACAGCTTTACTGAAGGGGATTAGTGTTATTGCATGCAGGGAGCAGGCAAGGAAATGGTTAAAGCTGACTGGGAAAACAAGGAGTCTGAGGCTGATGAATTATTGCATGCAGAGAAAGTGAACATATAGTGAATAGCTCTTCCCTTGCAGCAGCTCAATGAGGTAAAGCCATGTTGCTTTTATTGCCCGTGTTATCAAAACAGTGTATCTTCAAAGCTGTACAGAAATAGATGAAACACAGATCTTACAAATGTTAAAATCCCCTTTGATTTTTACTCCGTTTCTTAGTTCTATGTGAGAGCTTGACAGTAGCACAGAGACAAAACAGACTTTTAATGAACCTTTGTTTATAGGCCTGCTAATCAGCACCACTCATCCACAAATCCATTCCCCCAGCAATCTTACTCCTTGATGGTTGCCATGCTTACATTTCAGACCAGCATCCCTTTTAAATGGGAAGGGGTGGTGCTTGGTTGCATTTCCTGGTAATGTAATGGTAACAATGGTAAAAACAGGCTTTTTAACCAAGCTCCTCCAGCATCACCCTGGATTGCTGCTAGTGCTTCCTCTTGGCATTCAAGGGGGAGTGAGCACACCTCTAGGTCAGCACAGACGTGGACATTTTTAGTTCACTGAGGACAGGATGTTTCACTTGACAGTGTTCCCATAATCACCTGCCTTTCCTCTTTAGCCAATTCGTTATAGGCAATTCTTTCTGCATCATGCTAAAGGACATTACATATCTGCAAGCGGATCTACCAAAAAACTTGATTTGTTTTGGTATAGCAGAAAACTGGAGTGAAGTTATATATTTTCCATCAGTATCTTACACATATCTTCAATTCTGCTACACACATACAGAGTTTGGGAGGAATTTCAGATTCAATCTAACAGAGTAGAAAGTATATACTTAATTCCAATTTCTAGTGAGTAGCATACACACTACAAATAAAGCTCCTTCTCCTTTCACTGCCCTATATTCAATGTAGCAAATATTGTTTAAGCTTTTAGAAAAGAAAAAACATGTAATTGAAAACACCTCTTTACAGGACTGCGTTATAGTACGAGTCCTAATTGTTTCTATTACAAAAATGTTAATGTACCTTAACCAATCAAATACACTATAAAAAAGACTGAAAGTCTTTTACCCTAAGGAGATGGCAAGTGAGCCCTGTGAACATGACTTTTTCACTTCTGTGTATAATAGGTTAAGCTAGATTTTGTCACTCCCTCTTATCTCCTCTAAAGGCAGGGTCACTGCTGGGCACGAGGAGGGGCAGAGAGAAAATGTGGTTAGAAAGCTGTGCACTTATCTAACCCACAGCTTTAATTTCCCAGTGGAGACTCTGGCCAGCAGATGCACTTACGAGCAGTGTCAAGGCTGCCCAGAGCAGCTCACAAACCAGGGTTGGGGAAAGGACCAGGAAACCATAACTTTCTGCTTATGGCTTTTGCTGATGAAGTAGAAATTTGGCCCATTATAATAAAAGATGAACTATGTATATTTTTGGTGTCATTATTGATTAGGAAAAGTTACTGATGAAGCGTGTTTGATTCAATTGAAGGAATCTTGAATAGCACCCTCCATTTCATTTATCTGTACTGTTTTCCTGTGGGTTTCTTCTATGAAATATTCTTGATTGCTAAAAGGTTTTTTCCTGAATTAATACCAGTAACATGCTAATGTGCTTATCTAAGGTACATGCCCTTTCCCATAATTCAGATAGACTACAGGAAAATATGGTAAGGTTGATTATAGGCTCTGCAGTGCACCCTAGTATTTGCACACCCAAATATTGAGTACTGAATTTGCACACTCCACACCTTCCCACATACATAGAAATGATGGCAAATGGTAGCTGAGTGAAAACTCCTTCCTTCTTGTTCTCCTCCAAGGCTGGAGCTTTCAGCTGAGCTAAGGTGGCATTTTGGGTTCCCTTTGAACTTTGGGCAATGTGTGCTGTGACCTGGCCCTTAAATTAGAGACAGCTGTTACACAGCTAACAGCAATGCTGTAGTCATCTTCACAAAATGGTATTCTAAAGTATCATAAAATCATGGAATGGTTTGGGTTGGAAGGGCCCTCTCATCTCATTCCACTCCCCCTGCCACAGGCAGGAACATCTTTCCCTGGACGAGGTTGTTCAAACCCCCTTCCAACCTGGCCTCGAACACTTCCAGGGATGGGGCAGCCACAATTTCTCTGGGCAACCCGTGCCAGTGTCTTGCCACTCTGACAGTAAAGAATTTCTTCCTAATATCCAATCTAAACCTTCCCTCTTTCAGTTTGAAGCCATTCCCCCTCATCCTGTCACTACACAGCCTTGTACAAAGTCCCTCTCCAGCTCTCTTGTAGCCCCCTTTAGTTACTGGAAGCTTTTCTAAAGTCTCCTCAGAGCCTTCTCTTCTCCAGGCTGAACAACCCCACCTGTCTCAGCCTTTCTTCTTGAAAAGGTGCTCCAGCCTTCTGATCATCTTCATGGCTTCCTCTGGACTCGCTCCAGAGGTTCATGTCCCTCTTAAATTTCATAAGGATAAGGTCTCAAGGTCTTGGACTGGGCAGACTCATTCCATTAACATGTAGCATACATCTTCATACTTTTTTTGAAAGCTTTTTCATTGTGACAGTGGCATCTCTAGACTCTATTTTTGAGCTTGCCAGAGATGCTAATGGTGGTGTTTGTTTTAGATAGCTGGCTTTCTTCCAATTAATTATGGCTCTTTATGAAACATTTTGTTTGGAAATCTCCGATAGAGATTACATGAACATGACAGAAGGTCTTCAGACAGAACATAGCAATTACAAATTGCCAAATGCTATTAGAAGGAATTGTCAGCATCCTTGCTACAGACAGATACAATCTTTTAAATGCACCTCAGCACAACAACAGTCTGGTAATAGTCCACTTTGTGTGTGATTTTAGCCTTAGTGACAAAGTATTAGGATTTTAAATTACTGTAATGTAAAATTGCCAAAATTGTTGCCAGTATCTGATTCAGGCACCACTGAATGGATTGTTTGTGACAGATGATGCAAACAGTAGTTGCCGTAGGAACAGTTCATTTGGATTTTGGCACCGTATTATAGCACATCTACAGGTGGGTTTGGGAATCCTTTCAAATTCCTTGAGTAGCATATTCCATATTAATGGTTAGTTGAACAAAAAGAATGAAAGATACTTGATGCTTGAATGTTACTGATATGTAAAAACAGAGAGGAAATGGGTCTTTCTTGTCAGGAGTGTGGTATTTATGCACTGCAAAGGAATTCAAATTATGATAAATCTCACCTTCAGGCTCATGACAATCTTTTTTTCTTTATCTTGTACATCACTTCATATGGCCAACAATGTTTACTTTCCTATCCATTTTGAAATCAGGGTCCAAAAATATTAGAATCTCAAAAATAATTATCATTACTGTCACTAAATTTGACTTCTTTTGCTGAGAAAAATTAGACAAAAATTAAAACAAAGGCTTGTAGAATATGTGACAGGTAGGGACAGCTCTGAACAGTTTCTGCATATCAGCCTCCTCATTAAGGCACTGCTAGAAACAGGGGCAAGCGTAGATCCAAGCCCTACACCTTCAGCAGTACAGAAATGACAGCAGGTGTTGACACAATTATTTTTAAAGCCAACTGTCGCCACTGCACATCTGTTTGTTGTCTGGATATCACACCAAACACTTCACAATTGTTCACTACACCCTCACTGAAATGGATATATAACCAGATCTCACTCTACACATCTGCTGGGGAACAAAATTCACCCTGTGAGAACACATGGAAATTAAATGCTTATACCAGGACTGAAGTCACCCCTTCCTGCCCTCTGATGTGGCTGTGGCTGTGAGGAAGTAAATTTAAGGCTTAATGCTTTAAATTTGGTTCCTGTGCTCCTCTCGCTGAGTCTTTCCTGCCCCTCAGTGTCTCTGCTTTCCAGGCTGCCAAGTCTATACACTGAGGAAAAGCTTGCAAAGGAACACTGAAATAAAATATCCAGTGGGCTATTCACTTCTGAGAGTGAGCCCCAGGGGATTGCCCAGAGGAGGGAGAGGATGCCAATTTGCTTGGAATCACTGATTACAAAGCTTTCCAGCTCTGTTTGCCTCCACAGGTTATGCTCAGACATAAGGGAAATGCAAGTGCGAATTTACCTGAAATTGCAACATCTTTTTTAAACTTACGTGTACCACTAAAAAATAATCTCTACAGATCTTCTCATCCAATATTTTAAGTACTTTATTAGTGACTTGAATTCCCTGAACAAAGCACTAGGATTAGCACTGCTATGTCATAAAACACCACGCAGACAGCAACTCTCTTCCATTGAAAGCCTAATCGAAGTACCACAGGAGCTGATCACTACATTAACATCCCTTTTAGGGGTTTTATTTTCAGCCACCGGTGCCCTGCCAAATCCCTCACCTCATGTGGCTCTTCTGGTGTGGGGAAGTTCATCTCGACATTCCTTGAGGATTGCACTTGAATGTGGCAGGATTTTATTCCTCTCTGGTGCATCAGGGAAGCTTAACTGCCAGAGCAAAACAACTCCTTTTAGTGGGGTACTACCTCTGAGATTCAGAGACTCTAGTTCCTTTCATCATGACCGGTTACCTATACACAGAACTGAAAATACCTGTCTTGCTTCAGCTCGTGTTTTCCTGTGATCAAGAGAAGCAGACACAGTTCCAGTTAGATTTCACTTTTAGTGGTCTGGTTCATCTGATCTGAGAAACTTTGTGGCTCAGACAGTTCCTCCTGCCTGTCTCCACCACTGAGCATATCTTGGGGCTGAGGGTCTGAGCTCCCTGATGGCTCCTCTTGCCTTCTCTTGTTAGTGACCCCAGCCTGGAGCAAGAGTCAGAGGAGAACTCAGCATCTTTGAGAGCGAGCTGCAGGATTCTCCTCTTTTGCATTTACATGCTGAGGGAATCAGGAGTAACAAAATACAACAACCACTTCGTTTTTCAGTTGCTTCTTCCTGAATATTAATTCTTCCTTTGGTAGCAGGCCAGAAATTCCCACATGTGAAACAGAACAATATCCCTGCTGTCACTAATTTACTGTCACATCTCCTATTAAATTAAGCCCTGTGCTTCTAGCCCTGGCACGTGGGTACCAATCACAGACTGAGTTTTCCATGCTATCTGTTCTGTGTTATCTGCAGAACAGAGATGCACCATACCAACACTCAGTTATGGCATCCAATTTACTGTCTGTAGGCAATTATAGCAAGTACAAAACAGAGGACAAATTTAAACTAGATCATTTTAATGTGACTAGCATCTGAAGACTCATCAATCCAATTTACCTCCCAGAAAATTTCACAGTGTGAGAATTCCCTGAAGAATCTCTCTGGATGAAGAAACTTTGGAAAAATCATCTTCAGGCTATTGATCAATCAGCCAGTCATGTATTTCTCTGTCAAGTTAGGTCTTGGCTGCAACTTTTGGGACTTTAAAAAGAAAGGTCATTGCAAAATGTCATGTTTCCAAGCTTCTATTTCACCTTCTTGTTTTTGAAACCCATGGGGTATTCTCCACTGAATGAAAATTTCACTTGATCCATAATGGCCTATTAGTGAAACTGGAATGTGGGGCTGATTGAAAAATTTTGGGAATAAAAAACAGTCCCTGAAAATTGGAATTTTTTAAAAGCATACTGATTTTGGTTTGCCAAGAGCATTCCCTTTGGCTGTGGCAACCTAGAGTCAGAGCCTGCTGGGAATCAAGACCACTAACATTAAGGATTGTCCCTGCAAACAAACGATGGGAGTGATTCTTCCCTGACTATCCATGAGAAATGCTCCACTTAATTAGGTAACGCAGCAGTTATCTGCAGTCTCTAGGGCACTTTTTACATTGGGCAAAACAAAACCTAGAAGTACCTTTTGGCAGGTTGAGTAAACCCCAGGAAAATGCCTGCCTACAAGTAGGTGGCAGGCTCTCTCCTATCTGCCTCCCCCCAAAAATTACAAAGCCTTCCTCAAAAAGCCATGGATGGGTTGTGTCCAGCCAGGAGGTAATGATTCACATGCAGCTGGAACCAGCTTGTGAGCTGAGAAACAAAAGCCTCGAGGAAACCTTTTATTCCTGTTTCTTACACTCAGAAACAGGATTTTGTTGATGAGTAACTAGCAAATATGAGAGAAAACCTAGTGAGAAACTGTGTAATTTGGTGTTTCAGAGAACAGCATCAGATATAGAGAAGAATAGGTAACAACAGGCATCTTAATTCTGGAAACCATGTTTCTGAGAATTTCTCATAACCATTCTGTTTCTTTTCATGCTGTGTTTTAAATTTTCTACAATTTTGACTTCTCTGCATGTGTGGCATTTGATGAACATAGAAGGTGAGAGATGTCAGACTGATGCTGACAGAGATACAAATCCTCTGTTTGTCCATTGTTGGCTGACTTTCCCCCCTCCCTACCCATTCTTACTAAGATAAAATTCCCACTGCACTTTTCCTAGTAAGGCATGCCTTTTTGGTCCAGAAATAGCATAGAGAGTGATTCCTTCCTCCCACTGCCCACTCACAGTGCTTCATGGGAGTGTGGGTGACAAACAGGTACTGGTGTCTCTGATCCATCAGGAGGGTCTTCATTACATGGCAAAAAATGTCAGAAACACTGGAATTCATCTCATTAAATGCAGGCATCCCCAGCGCAGAGCCAGCCATTTAGGCTGTTTAGCTCATGGAGTGAAAGAATCTCTTTTGAAGCAGCCTAATAAAGCTAAAATAGGCCAGGTGACAGCTACAAAGGGGTCTGTTTTCCTGGTTTGGTTTTTGCAGAAACTCCAAGGGTGACAAGCTGTGATGGGAACAACCATACTGAAGACAACAAGGGTAAGAGGATACTAATCACATTGCTTTTCATAATAATTTGAGATGAGATGACTCCTTATTTTCTCCTATCCCATCAAACACCTATGACTTACCTGAGCTCAGTTTGAACAGTGGCTGAGGAAAGGATTTGTATTTAAAGTCAAGACTCCTTTTTTTGTGGGAACATTTTGAGAAAAGGATATGGGAAAAAAATGTGAAAACCCTCACCTCTGTTCATTCCTCTGTATTGAATATTTCATTCCCCCAAAAGAGAAGGAGAAGCCACCATAGACAGCAATTGGAGTAACAGGAGATGTTAGCAGAGTACTGCACTGTGGGTCCCAAGTCAGTGTCCTGGGAAAGATTTTTGGCAGTCAAGTAAGATCCAGCAGGACCACACCTAGTTCTGCTCTGTCTGACCACGGGCACACGGCCCTGGGCAGACCTCTAACAGCAGTTGAAGGAGGACAGCAGGAGGTCTGCCTGGACTTCAGTGATACCAGCAAGTTAGGGCTCCACTTTTGATGCTCTGAAGCTGCTGCTCCTGTTCTGTCACGCAGTCAAAGCACATCAGAGAGAAGCTGAGGTTTGAGACTTGGTTCTTAACCCATCATGGTGTATAAGAAATCAGTATCAGACCAAAAAAAAATATGAGGAAGGAAGCATAAAAAAGAGGATCATGAAAGATCCGTGCGGGTCATGATCTAGCTGGCACTCTGCATGTTCTTTCGAAGTCCACATTGTCATTCAGGAGCCATCAGTTTCAAGACATCAATTTGCATTTGAAGACTTGCTAATTGCTAATGCAGATTTTATTCCTTCTGACAGTTAATCTTATTTATGTTGAAATGTTTGGAAGTTCATTTTACTGCCATTTCATGAATTTGCTGCTGTAGTTAGTCTAGATTTTTACATTAAGGTATTTCAGTCCTCGCTCAAAGCATATCCATTAATTCCAGTTTCATCTTTAAAAATTATTTAAGAATCAAAATAAGTCTGTGTAGCACTGCCAATATCTCAAAGTCTGAAAACAACATTTCCATAGCAAAAGTCCCCAGTTGCCCCAGTAACAAAACTATGAGGTGCAAACAGTAATAACTGAATTTTGGCTGTCTTTCTAAGCTGCTCTGCAATATGACATAATTTGAAAAATGAGATTGAAAAAGCTTGTAAAGAAACAGGTATTTTGTATGTACAAGCATCCATATGTGCACAGGTACAGTGCAACAGGCTCAGCATCATTCACAGGCGTTGGTAAGTCATGGAATTGTAGAATCATGGAAGATCCTCAGTTGGAAGGGACCCAAAAGCATGAAAGCCTAAATCCCAAGGAAGCTGTCAAAGCCTACTCTTGATGTCAGTGACAAAGTGTTCACCCTTTACTGGTGCCTATAAATGCATAACTGAAGGTTTCAGCACATACACATGTACCACATCTAGTTTTTATAAACACAACACAACTACCTTGCAGGTAAGCTCATAAAATATCCTCTGAAAGAGGCCAAGGGTATATGTGAATCTTGTGTTATCCATAAGGTTTTTTTACAAAGCAAAATAAGACTCAGTCTTTAAACTGTATTTTGTAAAATACTAATACCTTGATCTTTAAGAATCTGGACTCCTTTAAATTTGAAAGTGCCTATAGGAGCCTTTGAAATACTGATGTGCTGTAAGTCTTGATTAACCTGGTTCCTTGCAACACATCTTTACTCCCTTTACATCCACAAAGACCATCCCAATACTCCAAAAATGGACTCTGGCAGGAAGTTGAAGAGCCCTAGTAATTGAAATGTCTGCTGTTACATGTCTGTGAGTAGAATAATGCTCTCATCCTTTTCTTTCCAGCCTCATTTCAGTCGATGCCAGCCAAAGCAGCCACAGTTTGGGAGAGTGCTGGGGGCAGAGCTGACCCCTGTGTTGGGGCTGCATTCACAGAGTGCTGGGAAAGAAACCATGTTTCCTTGAGTTGTGACCCAGCCATTTTCATCTCAGTGTGCTTTACAGGAGAGGTCCATGTAATTGCCATAACCTGCTCCACACATCTTCTGCACCATGAGTGTTGTTTGATCATCTCCCCCAGAGCACCACTGCTGTATCATTTCAGTTCTGAACTGGTCACTAGCAGCCATTTACTTAAAAAACTAACAAATTCAAGGCTGTGAGATCTTGCTGATATGTTTGCCTGTTTGGGAAGTGTCTTTCTGCAAAAGACAGGAGCCCACTCTCATACTGACTCATGTCCACCTTCACATTTGTGTTTACATTCTTGAGGCAACCATCAGAAAACATGCTGAAAAATGGAGGCCGTGGAAAAGGACAAAAATCTCTCTGTAAAATTATCTGGGTTACAATTATCAGCCTCAACATTTCATGTTTTATTTCGAACCTACAGTACCAGCTCACAGCCTGGAGACATAAATATTTTAGACTTTTAATTTAATCACTTCCTGTGCACTGCATAATACTATATCTCTTTGTAGGCTAGATATTAGCAGCAGCAGAATCATTAATTAATACTTTCAAATAAGATTTAATTCAGGCTTTTGTGACTTTAGAATAAATAAATAATATCTTCTCATTATCATTATCTTACTATTAACAATCTTGCCTTTTAATATAATTTACTACATAATTAACAATGTCATATCTTCTTAAAGGCACTCATCTATTAAAATAACCAACTTCGGGTCAAAAATCAGGAAAAAAACCCATGAAAAAAGCTATTCTAGAACAAGTGAAAATTACATAAGGGGCAAGAAACTTTTCAGCTCTGGAAATGCTCTTGAATTGCAATAAATTCATTATATCACTAACAAGTTCATAATTGGTCATCCCTGAAAGGGGAGATTTTGGGAACTGTGAGACCCACAGAATGAAACTATGAGGAAATACCTGTAGGAATATGAAACATTTTAGTTCCCTTGGTGGTTATTTTTTAATCTCAAAGCAATAATGACATCCCCAGAGTGTCATGCTTTTACACAGATGATCTCATCACTTTCTTCTTTCCTTTAACAGAAATAATATTTAGAAGCAATGCAATAAATGTAATAAAGCTGAGCTTCAATAAAAGACTAAGTTGTGCAGCACTTAAAGTAAAAAAAATCTTGAAGACAGATCATCAGTGCAGTAATAAACATAAATCCATTTCTTCATCGTTCCATTGTGAAGAGCGGATGCCGGCTCATGGGGAGCTTGTGTTTTAGCTCTTAAAACTGGTTTATATAATGGGTGGGTGTTGGGAGACCACAAACAAAGGGTCAGACAGGGAAACCAGAAAATTCACTGCCATGGAAGCAGATCTTAGGTGGAAATTGTTTCCATGAGTGAGCACAGAATGAGTGGCTGCAAAAGAAAATATGTAGTCAATATTCTGTGAATCACACACTGGTTTCATGAAAATAGTGAAAGACTGAATTAGATTTGAGGGCATGTGGTTTGTTCTTCTCAAATCTGTGAATTGGCCTGCACTAGATTAGGGTGCAGTCGAGAAATGACAGAGTATAGCCAGTATTTTGTGCTGGAATGCTGGTGGGGTTTGAGAACACAGCACACCTAAAGAAACCCAAAGCTGACGAGTGGGACACTCAGCACCTACCTTCTCACTTTACCTGGACCCAGTAATTTCTAAGAGAAGGGTGTCTCGGTGTGAGAAGACACAGGGAGCAAAGAAAGGCCACTGAAGTGAGGAAGGACATTCCAGAGACTGGCTGAGAGGAATGTGAGGTGTGTACGCCCTCCTGAGGGATCACAGCGTGTGACAAACCCCTGCCTCTGATGGAGGGACAAAGGCTGAGTGACTTGTACCATCACCTTTCTCAGAAGAGTTTCGTGTTCACCAACAGCCATAAAAACCAAGTCCCAGCATTAGTTCACAGCAGCATGGATGGGTTTGGGGGCAGGAGAGGGAAACATACTCCTGACTCAGCAGCTCAAGTCACAGAGGAGGCTATCTCCGCTGTTCTCTGTGTAGGTGGTGGCAGCTAGCAAGGCAGGTGCTGCCAGGCCTTGGCAAAGGGTGTTTGTGTGCATGGAACAGGAGCACTGCCAAAGACACACAGTTCCTGGTGGCAAACGCTCTGTAAATGCTGGCTGAGGCCAAAGCCAGGCTGTTTGCATAAGTGCCATGCTTCTAGTAATGATCAGATATCCCAAAATTCCCACAAAGTGTCCTTTGGTGAAATCCATCCCTGAGGTTTTGGCAGCACACTGAGTATATACACTCATCTCTCAGCGACAGAATCTGCTGTTTCCCATAAATTCTTCTAAGTCACAGAAACCTTGCTGCCAGGTTATTCCCATAGCTGTCTGACAGGTCTGGAGGTGCTCAAGCTGTATTTTGTTACAGAAGTGTGTCACCAGCTTGACTGTTGAATTAAACTCCCTCAAAGTGAAATCAAATGATGCACATACTGAGTAGGAATACAAAAGTCTTGAGTCAGTGGTTCTCAAAATTATTGATTACAGGCAAGCAGTGCGTACCCATGAGATTTAAACCACAAAAAACGTGTCTAAGCATCAGACACCAAAAACCAGAAACAGCAACAGCAATAAGCTAGAATAATTAATGTGGAGGAATAGTGCAGAAGTATTAATACTTAAGGAAGTAAAAAAGTTAAGTAAAAAATAATATGAGTAAATTCTGGACTTTTCTTGTGCCCTCAAAGACCTTGTCAAAAACGTGACACAATTTAATTCTGATTCCACAACTAATGTCAACCACGTGTATAAAGCAGATTCACTGGAGAGAGTCACACACACTTTCAGTTCCAGATTTGTCCTTTGAACTGGACAAACTGTTACACTGGTTTTCTAGCCCAGTTCCTGTTACTCACATTGCACGGTGTGTAACTTCATTTTTCTATGTAACTTCATTTTTCGTTTTTTATAATGAAATGCCCTGGCTTTCATTAATGTAGGGAAAGGCTTAGACACTCAAAAGAAATTAGAATGAGTGGTCAGGTGGGAAGAAAGGGGCAGAGAGAGGGACAGAGGGGAAAGAAGAGAAGGAAGGAAGGAAGGAAGGAAGGAAGGAAGGAAGGAAGGAAGGAATCTACATGATTTTACACACATCTAATAAGCAGTTCCAGAAGGAGGATCACACCTCAGTCTCAGTGTCAGTCTCTCCCTTGAGGAGTAGCACGAGTATCACAAGGAATCAGCAACATGTGCTTCCATGCAAATAAGGTCTATGGACACTACCTTTTCTCTACCTATTTTTTAATACATATACCCACCTCTCTTGGACTGATTAAATCCTTCTGATGGAGCCAGAAGCCTTTAGCCCTCCAGCTGCTGCAGAGACCGAAGTAATATTTTGAGACAGGGAAATAAGCTGTATGTGATCTTAGATATTTTGAATTGTGCCATTTCTTTTTCAATTCACCTGAGTTTCAGCACTCCACAACAATCTGTTTATTTGTACAGGTCCCCTTTCAAGCAGACACACTGTTGAGCACCTTGTCCATGTAACCAAACACTCTCTGACCAAATGGGTTCAATGCATTTCTTCAAGGAATTTGCAAGTCCCACAGTGGATCATCTGCATTCCAGGGGGCAACAGACCTCTGCCAACACCCACCACTATATTTAGACTCGGAGCCTTCGGGAAACCATCGTGTCTGTGCCATTCTTGCACATTTAATCATTTAAAATTTTTTTTCCTTTATGAGCAGTGAAATAAAAGGTTAAGAACAGGCATGTTTGTAGCTAACATATCTGTTTTCTCTTCATGTTTTTGTCAAAGGTTACCTGCTTGCTGTTCCAGTACTGTATAATACTTTCTGGTACTGTCTATGCACCAAACAGTTGCTGCAGGACACAAGCCCTTTTACAGAGAGACATTTATTCAATAGGTTTAAACATATGAAGCAAAAACAACTTCTTTAAAACTAAATATCCTTTGCTTCAGGCACTGGCTTCTTGAGAGGTAAAGGAGGTCAAGAAGATGATGTGGTGTGTGTAAATTTAACAAGGCAGAACCTGGCACAATAACTCATAGGCCTGGATCACTGAGTGCTGCTGTATCCCTTGCCTGGATGCAAACCTTATATGAAAAAAAGAAAAAAAGGAATTTGCCTACTAAAAAATAGAGTGTGTGGAAAAATAGGTCAGCATGCCATGTGCAATTCATAATGCATATTCCCTTTAGAATTCCTCGGGGCTTGACCCTTAAATGTGAAAGGAATTTAAAAAAACAGTTTTGGGACAGAAAGGAGACAACACCATCTGCATTTTCTTAGAATAAAGGCCTTCAATTCCGCCTTATTCCTGTACCACATCAGTGCTTAATGCTAAAAGCTTCAGGGACACATTGAAAGACAACTGCTAAGAGAGAGAACTCTTGTAAAGAAAGGGGCTGTCAAACCATTGTTTAAAAAAAAATGAGTACATTTTTATTGTAATGAACACATAAAAATATCTCTTTTATTAGTGTTGGGTAAACAGTGGAGCTGTGCTTTCTCCGAATTAGTAAGTATTTAGACAGACCTGAGACTCACACATAAAAAGGTGTGGATAGAATGAATGAGTTTATGAAAGGTGAGATAAAGCATAACTTCAGCATTTCATACCATTCCAGTGCCTTTCCCATGAGTACTCAGATGACTGTGATTTTTGCACATACTGATGTTTGAGAAGGAGGTTTTGCTCATAAAAATATGAATAATGATGTTTTTAAAATCTGTTCATTCAGAGAGCATGTGCTGCCCAGATAATTTACATATGACTCATGAAGAGTAAAGGACACAACCAAAGATGCCAAGTTAAACACAGTAAAGTTAGGAGGCAACAGAAATAGGTAAATAACCTCAGTTCAATGTCTTTATATACATGAAATATTAGATAATTTTAATTATATAATCCTATACTTTTTCCCCCCACAAATATTCCAGATATTCATGTTATAAGAGCTCAAAAATGCCTTTGTTTTCTTTATCATAAATTTGTTTTTATTAGAGGCATTTTTTTTTTTGTTTTGCAGGTCAGATCCCTGGTATTTCTGAAATACACAGAGAGGAGGTTACAGAGCAATCCAGGCACCCTGACCCCAGCACGATGGGACCAGGATGGAGCTCAGCTCCTTGGGAGCCCTCAGGAGCCATCACACAGCACCACATCTCACCCATCTTCGGTAAAGAGTGGCCAAGCTCTTCCCTTTGAGCTTTGCTCACAGAAAAGAGTGAGTTAAATATTTATTCACAGTATGTAAACTGTGGAATAGAGGCAGTTCTTCAAGGCAGAACGTATGATTTCAGTTCAGCATGAAGCTAAATAAATGGCTTTTAAAATAATACATCTACTAAGACTTTTTGATACCAATTAGGGTAATTTTTTACTTGCACACAGTTAGGATATAAATCCTCGGCCATGTAAATGTTTAAAAGTGCTGTCAGCCCAAGGGAGGTCTAGCAAAAATCTACTGATGACAAGAGATACACCTTAATCTTCTCAATATTTTTATAGCTGCTGTTGAAACATGTAAGACACTGTTCTGATCCAATTTCTGCCACAGTTTCTGAAGATTTACAACAAATGACCCTTTTGTCAAAGGTAATTCTTCTAGGAAAAACTCTATCAGTTTAATGGGGGAATAAATTGAGTAGAATGCTTATTTTTTATGCTTCAAGAGGTTAAATACCTGCTTTCATTTGAGTGAATGGCTTTGGGGAGGTTGGGCAGTTAGTTTTCAGTACAATCTATTTTATTCAGGTATGAGATTTACAGCACAAAAGATGGAAAATTTAAGCACTGCATATTGTATGACTAGATCACAAGGAACATGTATTATAAATTATTTTCTTAAAAGAAATTGATTCCTATTTCTATTGTCCACATGAGATGATCTCCATGCTAAAATAAGGCTTATCCCTTTCCCCTTCCTTTGGCAACGCCTGGTGTCAATTTTACAGAAGAGAAATAGTGAGAGGAAGGTTAAATGATTTGCCCAAGGTCACATAAAAAACTGACAGTGGAATCAGAAATTGAACATACACTATCTGATTCCCTGAAAGGTTTAGGTACTAATGTGCCCATTTTCCTATATATTTCTCTTTCTTTCTCTTTTGTGTTTGACATTTCAGGCGGTATATTTCTACATCCTTTCTTTGTTAATCCTCTGAAGCTTACAGAGTCACAATAGCAGGAGACACACCATATCAGATATCTGCCATGTACAAAGCAATAGCTGTCCTCACACGGACCCCAGAGTTAGGCAAGGATAAATTAACACCGTGTCCAATAACTCACTCATTTCTGCAATTTGATGTAATGTATATGTCAGCCAAAGGGTTGATGGCTAACTTCAAACGCAGAGAAAGACAACACAAGGGCTTGGGGTTGGGTTTTTTTTCAAAATCTTTGGTATTTATTAGGGTGGCTTTTCAGCAGATAATCAGCTAACTGGATTTGTCCATAACAGCCAGTCTCAAACAGCTCCCAAACTGCTGAGAATAAAGGAACTGGAAAACCTCTTAGCTGCACGACACAAGAAAAAAGAGTGTCATTTTTAATCTTCTCTTTCTAACCCAGCGTGGCAGGCAGTGTGACAGTCTCATTGACCTCTGAGTACAAATGAACACGACAGCTGAACTCACTTGTAATTCAGCAGGGCAAGGAAGGATGGGCTTGGCAGCTTTGCTGAATTGGGATGGTTTACTTCAGGTGCTTGAAGCCCTTTGAAGCTGGACTGCCCTAAATGTCCCACCAGCAAATTCACTGAGCTGAGAAGGATGAGGTTCATGGACCTCCTGGGCTGGCAGATGGAATCCAGCATGGGATGGTCTTCAGTGTGAGACCCTGCCCAAGGGCTCGCTGCACCCAGGGCAGAGCACCCAGCCTGCCAATCTCACTGACACACAGCAGGGGTTAAGAGCCTGATCATACAAACTCAGCCAAAACAGGACTCCTGCCAGCTCTTGTAGGATTCATAAACTCCATAGCTTTCCTCAGCCAAGGAGGAGCTGCGCACCATGAAAGTGGTAGGTCTAGTCTAGAAATACAAAACTAAAATCCTTGTGTTGGGAGGAAAGGGTTGAAAGCAGAAGGATGTCAAGGAGGGTGGTAAATTCACTTAAGTGACCTTGCAGCTGAGAATGCTAAAAACACCAGAGTGGGGAAACACCAGTTATTATGCCTAGTGTTGTTCATCCTCTCCCTGTAGAAGTAGAATTCCTGTGTAGAGATAACACATTCTCACAGACTCACTTGGGCCTCCTGCTGGAGAGAGAGGGAAGAGAGAGATTGAAACCTCAGAGATCATAAAAACACAGCCTCGTGATAAACTGCACATGCATGAAGCCCTTTGATACAGTGGGGCAGGCAGGAGCCCACACACACACGTGATGGTAGGATGAACAGAGCCTACAGCAGCCTGTGTCCCCCTGTGTCTCTGCCACCCAGCACTGCTAGGGAGATAATGAAATAAATCTACTCATTGCATTTCAGCTGTGGTTTGGTGGTCACCCTGGTTACCTGCATGTGTGGATTCACAAACCTTGAAAACAGCATCAAAAAGTCACATGGTATTGAACAGATCCTGGAGTTATCTTCTGTGTTTTGATTTGCTCCTTAAAACTAAAAATCCCCTATATCAGCCAGAAGAACCATTATGTTAGATATTTGTAGGTGTATCGCTTTCAACATGTTTAATAAAACAAAGTCTGCTGCACAGACCAAGCATTTTTTATGGTTGTTCCAGCATGTTTTATTCCGCCTTGGCAAAGCAATCTCTTGGTGTAGCAATCTTTTTCCCTTAAAACAGAGATTGGTTTCAGTACTTCATCTCCACAGGGCAGAGTAACTTCAACTTATTATTTATGTATAATTGCAGTTTGCCTGAATTAGACTGTAATTACAGCCCAGAACCCACAATTCTGCATCCATTTAAACTTTCAGCATTTTTTTTTTATTGTTAAGATTTAGTTTCTATTTTTTCAGGTTCTTTTGCTCTGAGTAGAAAATCAGATTAATCTTTCTGAACCTATGTGTGTAATTTAGGCTGTAATGGAAAAATGTGTCGGTTTTATTAATTTTTCCCAGATCTCATAACAAAACACGGCAAGCTGATTTCTTTGCCGAATTCTTTCGCCCTCTTCTTAAAACATAAATTGTCTTGCCTTTTTTTAATACAGACAGACAATGACCTCGTACTTTATATGGAGTGCTTCATCCTTGTAATCTCAGAGCCCTTTATAAATAGATAGAAGACATCAAAGAAGGAAAAGAGTGCTCAAGGGCAGAAGCATCACACCATGGTTCTTATTAAGGTAGTAAACCATCCTTTACTTAAAGGGACCATCTCCTATATCTTTTATTTGTTAATAGAGTTCCTGCCTCCGCCAATTTACCTCATGTGTCATGGGACTAAAAGGAGAGCTGAATCAATCAGTAAATTTCACAGGAGAAAAAAAATTAGACTTGATTAATTTGCTTATTACTGTCAAATTTCACCTTGAGAGATTTTCAGCAAAAAGAAATAGCCCGAAACTTAACCTTCTCCACTAAAAAAAAGCCCACCATCTCTCAGCCAAAATCCACTTTGAAATACAGCTTCATGACAGAGGCTTTGCAAAGCTGCAGGTCAAAACTGGATTTGGTACTTGATATTTTCTCTGTTTAGCTACCAGGTTAAATGAAATTCTTACATCTAGATTGATAACTTTATGTCAATCCAAGAAAAATTTAATATTCCAAAGTAAAGTGAAACCCGATAATTATGTGTTGTACGTTCAAAATATGCTTTATTGAATAACTGTTTTGCCAGAAAACAAACTTCTTTTGCTAAGAGACGTGGTACTGTGCTCTTCAACAGCACACACCCTTTGAAAGAAGCTGCAAAGAAATCTTCAAAGATAAGATAGCAGAGGAGTGTTGATACCTACTTTGTGATTACCAGCATTGGAGCACAATCTAAATTGCAACATCAGTATCTTCACTCCTACAAATCTTCACTGGTGGTTCAGTATCTAGGAGTAACTAAGACTGTTGCCCATCAAAAATCTACCTATCAAAAGAAATATAAAATCTGTTCTTTAAATAAAATAAGCTATTTCTCTTTAAAAGGTAACTGCTTTCCATAAAATTTAAAATCAAATAACAGGCTACGTACTCTTACAGCTCAGAAACACTGGTGTGGTGCTTTGGGGGGGTGGCAGTGCAGGCCACTCGCATTTCTGGTGCTGCAGGTTCAGACCTCTTCCTGCACAGAAGAGCAGGATGCCGGGAGCTGCAACCACGGTGGGGAGGGTTTCATCCCTTAGACAAAGCATGGTCATGAGCTGCTTCTACCTCTCAGAATATCATGTGGCATTTTCCAGTCGAAATTTTCCACTTTTTGATCAAAATATGTTATTAGGCTGCAAGGTCAGCTGTAACATTGTGTGGAGGTTTCTTTCCTTTCAAGTTACATTTTTTTATAGTCAAAAGAAAAGAAAATGGTGGGTTAAACGAACCCAAATGTGCTGCTGTTTATCTTCTGGACTGAATAATTTTATCAGGTTCATCAAATTTCCATGAAACCTGTGTTTATGCTTGCTGTGCTGATGTTAACAAAAGCACCACCCCACACAGAAATTGCTTAGCTCAGAGCTGGGACATTCTTACCAAGAGCTGACCTCAACATTTGCCAGACATGCCATGAATGAGGAGCCCTTTCATGGCTTCTCCTGGGATGCTCTGGAGGATGGATGCTGTGGCAGAAGAGAGATTTCCACCTCCGTTTCAGGGAGATTTGTGCCCAGCATCTCCTCTCCCACACAGGGGTTGTGGAGCCGTTGTATATCTCAGGGTGGTAATCCTTACTCCACCAGATTTATTGTGCTTGCTCAACTCTGGGACATTTCAAGCCACTTCTTTTTTTTTTCTATTTCCTTGGAAATCATCTAACCAGAAAAGGTAAAAAAAGAGGTTTTAAAGAATTTGGAACGAATTTACACTCAAGCCACTGCCCTAGCAAGAAAATAAATATTTGTGGCCATGTCTGAAAAATGCATGACAGTCCCCTAATCTGGTTGCCAAGCCTGAGGGGCAGTGTTTTGGTGCCTGGTCCCTCTGCAGCCTGTGCAAGCAGCTGACAAGGGCTGCCTCAGAGCAAATATTTGAGGCTTGGCAAGAATACACTGCTCTCCCGTCGTTTCCTGGATGGCATGTTTGCTCTGAATGAGCTCTTGGAGCATCAGGGTAGTACAAAAACATTTTGGGATAAGATCTCATCCAGAATATATGTAGGATCCAGCAACTACTTCCCTGGATGGTTAAGAAAGTGGGAGATTTTTTTTCTCCTGTGAGACAAGTTTATCTTGTTGATATATCTGGTTGCTAACTCTGTTATGAAGGTAAACAGAACTGTTCACACTGAAGGCTAATCTTTTAAGTATTGGAAGCGAGGAACTCAAATATACAAGATAAGAGAACAAAATGAAGGAAAGACAGGGTAATAAATTATAGCAAGGACAAATATTGGGTTTTATTAACGGTGATCTCAATTTAAAAAAAACACAAACAACCAAACTGTGTGTGGTCCTGAACTCTAAACAGAGGCACTTAGCAAAGGCCACGCAAGGAATCTTGAGTTAATGTCAGAGCCCTTCAGTAACAGACATCAGTGCAATCTAATCAATACCTGCTTTCCGAGCAATGGGGTCAATGCTCTGGGCCATCCACCACCAGGGTCTCACGGAGCACTGTGTGGGTGCAAGGGCTGTTGTCATGTTTGGTGTCATTTTTAATACTCTCTGTAATGTTATACGAATACAATTATTTACTGCATCAAAAGGTGTGTCATGATTTATACTGACAAATTAAATGTAATGAGATTTTCCAATGGAAATCCTGAAGCATCTTTTCAGTAGAGTAGAATGCATAACTATGTTTCCATAATTCAACTTTTTATAGCCTGCTGCAGGATAGTTTATTCACCCACTTTGGAAGTATCAGTGGTAAAAATCAAAAGTCAAAATCAGAAAATTAATAAGAAGTTTGAAAGATGTAATTTCAAGCCCAGATGGAGGCACTGTCTTGCAAACATCCCCCTTCCTTTCAAGACCTTAACAGACCCCGCCTATGAGTAACAGAGAGCAGCTTAGACCCACTAACAGAAACAGAGCTGTACAAATGGATTTATAGAAGAAAGGAGAGGTATTGTTCTTTTACTAATTAAAAAATCCTGACTAAAACCACCAACTCAAGCTTTGGAATTCCACTGGAGTCTTAAATAAGGCCACAGTTGTTCTGTTTGGGAAGCCTGGGATAGCCCACACAGCCCAGTGCTGCAGAAGCCACAGCAGCAGCTCAGTCCCCTTGGTGAGGAGGTGCTCTGCAGCTGGCAGCAGGGCCAAGGGGACTGACAGGACTGACATCTAACTCCAGAGCCAGTGGAGGCACAGGAAGCATGGGGATGTTCTCAGAAATCACTGTGATACAGACAGACCCTGAGTGCTAAAATTCCCGCTGTTTTCAGTCATATTGGCTAACTCCTCACAAGATTATTACATGTGTTAATAACTAACAGATATTACCCAAAACAACAAAATTGTAATGGGGGTCTTACCATGACAATTGTCCATCTTATTATTTCAGGGTATAAATAAATTGAGAACATGAGACTCAGCTGCCACAGTTCAGCACAAGAACCAGTGAAGCTATCAGGTTGGTTAACTCCCATCCTCTTAAACCAAAGCTTAATTCCACTCAAATCAGTGACTCAGGTCAGGAGAAGGAGAAGAAAGGAGTCAGGTCTCAAACCCTACTGGGACGGAGCAGCGTGGGGTTGCAAGCACTGGAGTTCTAGGGCCTCACTGGAGCAATTGTTTTTTAATGCTTTTTTGTTGTTGTTGTTTTTAAATGTTTTTTATTTTACTCAGCAGAGTTAAACTTAACAAGGGGAATTCTAAGAGGCCCATTAAAAGTTGGACGAAAAGCAGAACTTGAAGTCTCATGACCTTAAACCAAATAATCTTGTGACAACCAATACATGTAGAAAGAACAGTTTGCAGAAACATATGATTAGGGATAGCAAAAAATAAGAGTGGAAAGGAGGAATGAGGGAGACAGCAAGCAGGGAGGCAGAAATTTATTCCTGTGCAGTGGGTAACCCAGCCATCAAGACACCTGGACTGGGAAGTGGAGCCTGCAGCCTGTCTGCCTCATTCAGAAGCTAAAAAAAACCCCAAAAGCTCAAACCAAAACCCGTTTCCCATCATGCACTAATTAGAAGACATCCTCATATTTCATTGAAGTTTGGTCTTTATTTTCTACAAAGTGAGCTCAGTATCAAAAATTTTAAAAGGGGGGGGGGAATAAAAGAACAAGATTTTTATGTGTGAAAGTCTCATGATTTTAATCCAGCCAATTTCATGGTTTTGGCATTTGGATTTACTATATTAAGAGCTGAATTAACTATACTAAGATATGTGAGGGCAGCACTCATGTTGAACAATCATGTGCTACCGTATGCAAAACAGCAGATTTATTCTGCTAGATTCACCAAAAAAAGTGAATTTAACACTGTTAATTGCAAGGATTCCCCTTCATTAGAAAAATTTAGCTCAGAACACTGCCTAACTTCCAGGCTGCAATTAAGAGCAGGACCAGCAGTTCTCTGATTTCTACTTTCATTATAAATAAGTTCAGCAATTCCATTTTGAAACAGAAGACAAGTCTACAAAAGATTCTTAACGTGCCATTGCTGGTTTTACTGCTTAAATTTCAGTTGCTGTCATTCATAGTGGTCTGTTCGCAAATAAATGCAATTATACTTCCCTGTATCCATGATAATTTGTATGTATTTCTTCATAAACACAATCATTTGTTTAACACCTAGTGTCTAATTTTATATTTACTCTCTCGTGTTTACAGTAAGCCATGAAGACCCCTTTGCCTTTTATAAATGAAGACATGTTGTTGCACATAATTCAGTAAGTTTGATGCTGATATTGGTTCTCACCCAGCTAACATCTTCCAAAAGTCATTACCCTCATTTCTCTTGCTGCAAGTTTTTCCATTTGTTCTTTCAGCAAGGTGAAATATCGTCCATGTAGGGAATTTGTGCCTGCTGAGGTTGGTGCCTTGAGGGACTGGTTAAGAGAAACACATTTCCCAGGCTCAGTGCTGACCTTTGGGCTTGCAGATGTGGAGCCTTGAATTTATATACTAACAGCAAAGAGTTTGAAAGGAAGGCTTTTATTTTTGGGATTCAGATCGTCACAAGCAGTTGAAGGACTGAGACTGTTCCTTGCAGGCTGGTAGAGCCTGAGGTGCAGCAAACCCAGCTTGAACTCCACTCAGGGTGGGCTTGTTATTACTGATGTGTGTTTCACACTCCCCTAAGTGGGCAAAGACGATAAACGTAACCACACCGATGTTACAGCCTAGTAAAATAATCTAAAGCAGATGATAAAGGTGGATAGATAAAGAAAGAGAAAGGTAGAAAGATAAGCAAAACGCAGCAGCTTTTCATGTGGTGTGAAGGAGAGCAGATGGGAGCTCTGGCATCGGCCAAGCAGCCACCAAGGGCAGGTCCAGCACCACCCTGATGGCTTAAAGAGCATGCTGTCCTAAAAGTCTCCAGGCTCAGCTATATAAAGTGTCTGAATACAATTGCTTGAAGAATACATGCTGTAAATTCAGTTTCTAGGCACACAGTGTATGAAGCTTTCCTTGAAGCACTTGTTCATAATTCCCGTGCTACTCAGGGAAACATGGGGCCTCTATTTCCATCCATTTGGCCCATTACACAGCTTTTATTCTATATCTCTTTTATTCTATATCTATATTCTATATTTGTGGCAGAAATTTGTTCTCTAAAAGACCATTTTTTTTCTTAAAAACAAGAAGATTTTTGCAGTTTTTTAGTCTATCATTTTGCTTGTACTTAAAACCTAACAAGCAGTTTTCCATTCTGTATTACTATTTACTTTTGAGCAGGCTGACAAGCATATACTGATGGCAGACATGGTTTTAAGAAGCTAAATTCTTCCTTTCTTTTCTTTTTAATTTTTTAAATTTTCTAGAAATCATCTGTGATTCAGTCACTAGAAATAAAAAATTTTTATCTGAAATCATTTTAGCCTGCAGATTTAAGAAGAAAACCAGAAACTGATGTTATGAATCAAGAATATGACTGAAGTCTACTAGAATGAATTAAATCTATGCCGAGACTCTGTCAAAGTGACTTATAGGCAAGGCTTGGGATTTAAGGCCTGAGTTTTGAAGACTGTCCATTCAGTTTATTCACTGAAAATTTAGTAAAATAATGGATTAATTTGAGGTGTGACAGAGGGAAGTCTGGCCTGTGACTCTTGTTATGTAATTAAAATGAAGAACTAGTGTCCAGGAGTAAGGGTTCTGCTGATGTACCTCTGGTGCCCTGATGTATGACTGTGCTGCAAAATCTCATTTGAAGGACAACAGGTAACACAGTAAAAAAAATATCACAGTGACCAGGAAAGGAGAAGACTGTGGGAGGAAGAAGGCAGAGGCACAAAGCAGGATAATCAAACATTTCAGAACATTGCTCAGTCATGAGCTCACAGCAGTGACCTTTTTCCTGTAAAGAGAAGTAAAGGTTAAGCATCAGCCGTGCCTCAGTCAGCCTGGGCTTTCAGCGTGATGCAGTTGCTAAGATCCCCACAATAGGCATCCAAACATATGCATTCAGAAAGCAATGTGAATCATCCTGGTGTAATGATAACTGAAGAGACATAAGGAATAAAACAAGCAGTCAAAACTCAGTGAGGCACTCTGAAATTTCATTTGCGAAAGAAATGGAGAAAAACGAAAGTCCACCCTCAGGTCTCTAAAAATAGCCACAGAAAATTATCGGTTCAGATACAGAGAAACACTCTGCTTCCTCAGGCTTGCACAAGAGGATGCCAGCTGACAAAACCAACTCAGGTTGTCAGAGGACAGACACATTTGACTCTGTATGTGAAGAATTTCATGGCTGCGTTTGGAAAGACAGAAATGCTCATTGCTACTGGAAGCTCTGAAGCCATGCTTTCATTCAGCAGAGCTGGCTGGCATCACTTACAGTCCAGGGAAAACAGACAGAGAAAAGTTCTCTCTTTTCATTATGTTTTTTTATCCTCAAGCCCAGTCTGTGGCTTGAGCTAAATCTACCATGAATATTTTGCAGATTTTTTTCTGGTAAGACAAGTCAGTCGATGAGAGACCTTGCTGATCATGAAAACAATGTGCAGTTATCTCCCAGCGAGAGTTCAATCAGCTCAGAACCTCACAGCTGGCTTTAAAGGGGAGACACAGAAGCGGGAGGTAAAGTTCAGTGCAGCAAAGAATTTAAGAGGTGAGCACAGGATGGGATGAAAGAGAAGAGATGAATGGATGACACTGGGTGCTGGGAGCTGTTCTGCTGATCACAGCCAGAGCAGGACACCCTGCAGGAGCCAAGGACACCAGCTCAGGGCTGCACATTTGTTGTGTGGTGTAGAATTCAATCCCTGGAAACACTGAAATTCAGGAGATTCTTCAGTCAAGGGGCCTTGGGATTAACTTGGTTTGGCCAGGTTTCTCCCAAATAACTACATAAAAAAGGATGCAAATGGCAAGCAGCAAAAGTGATGTTTTTCTGTTTTCCTGTTCCCTCACATGTATTTTTGTGCTGGACAGGAGTCACTACAAGCTGTGGAAGTCTAACAGAAAAGCTGGAAAAAAATTAATATCCTATGGAAGAAAGGGAGATGAATTCACAAGTTTTGCCATTGTCCCCTCCAGAGAAGCTGGGTAGAATGACAGCCTTCTAAGGTCTAACAAAAGAGAGGCATGGAGGAAAGAATTTTTAAAGTAATTTTAAGTTATATAATAAAAAATACTTCTTTTTAAACCAATGTGAAATATCTGTGGTGAATATTTTCCTGAACTTTTCCAACAGGACAATCCTAGTCAAGGTGAAACTTCTCGGACAAGAGTGTTTTTGGTACCTGAGAATATTCCCTTTTTTACTTCCATGGTAAAAGAACAGTGGAGTCTCATAAACCTGTGATAAATTTACTTTATCAGCAGCTCATCTGGAAAAGAGTAGAGCAGAAAAGTGAAAAACTACAAAATAGAAGATACCAGTTTTATGGTCCAGATCACTAAGTATTTCTCTTAAGCAGGTTTCAGTACTGTGCTCAGTTAGTGACATCCATGGAAGAGGCATTATCACTTTCTTAGCTAAATATGCCAGTCTAATAAGAATTTTGCAGATTGAAGTGGGAGGATCAGAATAAAACAATGAGTTTCAATGTCAGACGTGCATTTTTATAGCTGTGCAGCAGGATGGTGACATTCAGCAGTATTCTCTGAGGACATGGACTTCAGAGAAAACTGAGTGTGGTGAAATCAGTTTGAAGTATGCACACATCAGAACTATTTGTTTGTTTATCAGGGTCTGAGGATTTTATGTAACAATTCTTGCAGATGGTGTCAGTCCTGAAAGCATGAGAAAGGACATCAGAGCTGTGGCTCCAAATATAAAATACACATGCAGATTGAGCCCTCCTGCTCACTCATCTAAGAAGCATTTGACAGCTCAGTATCTCCACTGGAAAACGCCTAACTTGAAAAAGGTGGAAAAATATGGTAGGAAATGCAAGATTAATGGATTTAAGTTCTAAGACAAATCTGGCCTTTTGGTCATACTCTGAGTCTCTTGAAGAATTAAAAAAAGTTTAGAAGTTTAGAAAAAAAAAGAAGTTTAGAAAAAAAGTTAGAAGAGTGTTGCCTACCTCATCGAGTTAAGGGGATGCTTCAGTTTCACCCAGATTCTGACTCCACCTGCCACTGCCCAGTTTGGCAGGGCCCACCGGCAGTGGAATTTCAGCAGAGAGCACAGTGTCACCTGGAACTGAGACCTGTGGGGTTGTATCCTGCCATTCAACACCTTCCCACAGTCTTAAGCCTGGCCTGTCCCTAACTAGCATGAAAAGCCACAAATGTAACATTTTACAGTAGCACAAATGGCTAACAAAGATCAGAGCAAAAGTACAACAAAGTTTTAGTGATAAAAAACATCATCAAGTGACAAATGCTGATTAATTACTGACTTGTTTGGCTTGATGGCACATCCCTGTTGAACTATACTGGAGTGTTCCACGTGCAATCCTCCAGGTTTTCAGAACATGAAATTGTAGAATCACAGAATGGTTTGGGTTGGAAGGAAGCCTAAAGATAGTTTAGTTTCAACCCCCATGTCATGGGCAGGGACACCTTCCACAAGACCAGGTTGCCCAGAGCCCCATCCAGCCTGGCACTGACAATGAGATGAAATTCAAATCAAAGTCATATAATGGCCAAGAACTTTATGCTCTTTAGGGTTATCCAACTACACCCAAATTTTGAATGGTTAATATTTAATATTTCTTTTTAAAAATTTTTGATTGGCTTGGTTGTTTGCTTTAAACTTGGTGGAGGGGAAGAACAGACAAACAATGAACAGAGAGCTGTCAATTTGTCTGTATGACCAGACTGATCTAGCTAAAAATTAACCTGACTGCAAGTAAATGGCAATATTCTGACTGCAGGAGCTGTAGTACTGTGATAATGAATTGGGAGCGTACAGAATCTGTGGCCAACCTCTACGTGAAACTGAGCTGAAATTCATATGGATTAACTGAAAGTGCTGTTGAACCTCCAGGTTATCTGCTTCCATCTCCACACAGCCTGACAGGAGAAGCTTGTGCTTTCTCTTCATTAAGCTCCAGGTCTTATCCTCCACTGCCACGTCTAACAAGCAGGAATAGGTTTGTTTATGTTCATTCGTATGGTCTGACAGATCCTATCAGCAAAGACATGCATCTGTGCCTACTTTAAACCCTGATCCCACTCTGCCATTGGCATAATTCCCCTCTAAACCAAGGGCAACTTAACCCTCTTTGCACACAACCCTCCAAATGTCATGGACCTGGAATAGCAAAAAAAAAAAGGGTTGAAATCAGTTCAGCTTTTTCGACTTAAAAATGTATAAATATTTCAATAAGAATGTTCTGTCTGACAAAAATGAAAATTTAAGATTGAACACCAGGTCCAAATAAATAAAAATCACACACTGAAAATCATCTTTGTGATCACCACCTCTCAAGTTTCAAGTGTACAAGAGAGAGGTGAGTGATGTTCAGAGCTGATGTTACCCAAGGGCTTCCTCAGCCACGCTTACTCAACAGGAAGAGACCCCCTTGCCCCCAGCCCCAGAAATGATGAGGTGTATAGAATAACATCTGGGTCCTAGCCATGATCCCTCCTGGCTACTGCAAAAATGTCCTGTCATGGCTGGAACCAGGACAGTACCCTCTTTTTAAAACAATATACAGCAGTTGGGTTTATGCTTTGCCATGCTTGTGATACTTGTTTTCTGTGGGTGAGTTACTTAATGTTCCTCATTCTTTCCTTGATGCCATCATGTCCTTGACATGCAACACTAAAAATGACACATAAAATCATAAAAATAATGAAAGCTGGGTGACTTTTATTTCATATTAGAGGATGGTTCATTGTTAAGAGTTGATACAAGGAGTTGATAGGAGTTCCTCAAGAAAGAAACACAAGTGGAGTGTAAAGGCAGCAGATCCTGCAGAGCAGCATCTTGAGTTGCACTCAATGATCTTTGTGGGTCTCTTCCAGCTCAGGATATTCTATGATCTGCTCTGAAGTGGAGTAGGTGAGCTCCATCGTAGCATTCTGTGCTGCTGTGGACTCCACACGAGTCCATACTGCCTCCAGCTTCAAAACCCTTCTGTTCACCTCACACACTCTCAGCTCCCAACGCACAGACACGGTGAGCCAGGCTACAGACCCTCAGTGTGCTCAGTGTCCAGTGGCACTCACAGTGTTTCTGGAGAAAGAAAACCTGAGATACCATCCCTGTTTGCTGGGCCAAAGACAACATTCCCATGGCAGTGCTGCTAGTTGCTTGTAAACATTGGAAGCTGAAGAAGGTTTCTGGAGCCAAACATATTTTGAGGGCATTTAGGCTCTTATTCATTTCCAATTTCAGAATAAAAGAAAGAGGATGGCTGTAGCAATTAATTAAGTTGATTATATGTAAAATTTTTTATCAGGTTATTTTGAACCAAATATAACAGTTCTTAAGAATCTGATTTATAAATAAAAGGTTCAATGTCTTGTCCAGAGACATTATTTTATTTTTACATTTATACTAAAAGCAAAATTCAGATATTTAACACAGTAATTTCTCTTATATTCCACTTGTTCCAAAACCCTATTAAATCACCATGATAAAACCATTAATTTCCATTTTACTTCCCAACAACCATCTGACACACAGGGTGAAAGGAACTTCTCAATAATTACCAAATAATTTATGACCAAATAAATTTGTAGACAGCACTAATTTAATAACCAGGCAAGAGGTGACAGTACAAGAAGATTTGTGGGGGTAGCCTCATACCTGAGAATAGTAAATGGCATATTAAATTAAATATCTCTCTCTGGTGGAAACCAACTAAAAGCCTAAAGAAATTATTTATTAAGTCATTTGTCACTAAATCCAGCATTTTCTCAACACACTAGAATTACTGGAAAGTTCATCCAGCCAAATATGAAAGGGCTCAAAGGACTCCTGTCTTGCAGAGGCTACAACCCTCTTCTTTTTGCAGACACAGGCCTTAAGAATTAAGTTTTCTATGATCCCTTCTGCTGTCTCAGTCTTAGAAATGCTTATAAATTACAGCAAAAATAGTATTGAAATGACTGCAGAGTTTATCACCAGCACAATAGCAGTATTTGTCATCACAAGAAGACAGATATATACATTCCCAAATTGTGATCACCTTGGGAATAGGAGCAGTATGACACAGCTTCCATTACAGTGACTGGCAACAGCTTCAATATCTAACTGCATGGGGGAAAATATAAACCCTGTGATGAGCTGATGTAGTATTTGACAGTATTTCCACTTTCAGGTTGCAACAAAACATAACTGTCAATAAAGTCCAAGGACAAAGTGATCTTGCTGTAGAAGACTATAACTCTTACAGATCTTGGCAGGAGTTGTGCCAGCTTATACTAACCCTCAGGCTGGGGCAAACTGTGCATTTCCAGATTCTTCCCTTTATTGCCTATTTCATTATCTCGGCATATTCATTACTGCTATAATTTTTATTGAAAGCTATTATGCAATAATAGATCCAATAGACAATTGATTTGAGTGAATGGGTTTGTACATGTGATGGGTTTTAGGTCTGCACCCTGGAACAAAGAGGCACCTTCTGGAAATACTCTTGACAGAAGCCCTGGCACTTTTTTTTTTTTGCAATTCCAGAACGTGCCTTTAAGTGAGATGATCAGCTTGTGCACATCCCTGTTTGAAACTCTTTCTCTCATGTACTTTAGGAGGGTTGGACAGCCACAAGGTCACAGAGGTGGGAATTTGGAGTGCTCAATGTACTTGGAGCCTCCAAAGAAAGCAGAGGGCACAATTTAAGAGAGGAATTGCTGCTGTGGTGCCTCTGGATAGTGCAGTTTGAGTCTGACCCCTCAAAGGGTGAGAGCCTGTGAAGGAATGACCAGTCCCTTGTCGGTCTGAAACTCATGTATTGTACCATGACCTAAAGCCAACTGAAAATAGGGACTTTAAAGAGAGCCTTGTTTTGAAATGCAAGGGCATATCATACGATTTTAACCAAATATCCTTTGTTTCATATATAAACAACAGTTGCTAAACAAACAGTGCCTTCTAAGAATGATTTGTTTCCAAGTCTCAGTTTAGAATTAATCTTTCTGGGAAACAGTTATAATGTCACAGCCAACACATTTTTGCCCCATGATACTTATTTTGCAAAATGAAAACCAACAGTTACAGCTTTAAGAGGCAATGAGCACAGCAACTACTTAACAATTTGTTCTTGGCAGGATCTGACCATGTCCCAATACCCTACAGATTAATGTTTTTATAATGGAAAAATGCAGTATTCAGCAGGAAAGGAGATTATTGCTGGCTGGAGTGCAAAGCAGAACATTGCTTCCTCTGTTCACTTCTAGCACAGTATCTCTCCTCAAAGCTCAGCTATCCCACCACCTCCAGAAACCTGCAGCACAGGCACTCCTTCAAACACCAGATATCCCAGTCGCTATCTTGGAAAACGCTTTGTGGGAGGGATTTTGCACAGTTTTACTTGCAAATTATATTACAGGCTCCCTGTTCAGGACAAAGCAGGATGTACATCCTTGCCTTCTATCAGCTCAGCTCACTGAACCATTACTCCAGGACTTTGACCCTTTCCATGTGCTGGATATCAGAGCCAAAGCAAGCATGGATGAGTAAGGTTTTCACCCTCTGCCAAGTTTGATGATGTGTCCTTTCTCCATGGGAAGAATGACAGCAATTCACAGAACAGACAAATGAAGGGACTTACTAAAGCAGCCCCTGGATCTGGTCCCGCGTGTCGGTACAGCCGGGCAGTCGGTGTCAGTGGCTTTCCAACATCCCTGCTCCCAGCTGGGCCACCACTCCAGCAGCAAGGCCTGATGCAAATCCCATTCCATGCCAGGAGGAAGCACAAAGGCTGAGAGACTCTGTGTCTACACTGAAGCACGGGGCACCAGGCAGAAGCTCATCAGGTCTGCTGTGCCCCAGGCTGGAGAACACTGGCAGACCTCTCGTGATTTTTGCAGATTACCTTGATCCAGGGTCATGGTATGGAAACCATTATTCAAGATAATAAGCTATAAAACACTAGCTTAAAAAAGTATCTCGTTCTAAATATACTACTATACAACATCACCTTCTGTGGCAGTGCTGCCCCAGCAGATAATGTTGAGCCTATGGTTCTCTTGGGGAAATTAAATCAATTTATTCATCAATACACAGCAGGTCACAGGTTAAGAATCTGTTACAAATTTGTCAATAGCTTACATTTATACTGAGACAAAGAGGAAAATATCCCTTTCCAGCTGTACTTACAACTACATAGCATGGAAAGCAAAGACATTCTAACATATTTCTAGATCTATGTACATTTTAAACTTCATCCAGAGTGATGTTACCAGGACCCTGCTACTTCAGCCCGCCCTAGCCCACGCACTGAAAACTCTGCTTTTGTGGAGATGAATGAAAGCAGAGTCAGCCATTTGCTGATGAGACAATCAAAGAGGCATTTTGAGGCAAAGTTATGTAGGTGGATAAAGTGTCAAGCAGGGAATACACACAAAGATCTGGAAGTGTTTAAATTAGGACAGATTGACTATCTACAGGACAGGATAAAGTAATCACAGCCAAGGTTTTAAATCTGTTCACAGCATATAGGGCACTTACTATGGACTGCAGGAAAATCAAACGGGACCTTGGACACACCAATGGTGGAGTGACAGGGGACAGGTGCCCATTACACACACAGAGACTTGCCACGTCAGTATCAAAACTGACTCCTTTTTCAAACTATGGGGTTATCTGTGCTTGATATTGATAAAATGGTTATTGTAGATACACACCAGCAGTGCATACAGGGATAACATCAGGAATAAAACCCACCAAGACTACAGTTAAGCTTAGTTCACCTGGCAGGTATCGGCTTCTCAGAATGAGAAATAGCTGACAGTACCTTTAAAAGTGAGGGGGTTTTTTATATTAAACATGAACACAGCAGTACCAGAACTATGTTCAAGGGAAATAAGCCACATTTTAAAACCAGCAGCACTATCTCATTTTTAAAAGAGATTTATGTGACCTGTGACTATGCAGTGCACAAAAAGACTGTTACAGCATGGCAAGGCTGGATTTTCACAGCCTTCAGGCTACAGCTCATGCTTCAGTTTGTATCCACCATTCAGCAGCAAGAAATATCTAGAGGAATTAGTAATGAAGAAGAGGGCTCTGGTTTCCCTTTAACCCTCCAGGAAAGCATTTGCAATGAAGCTCTCAATATATTTTGCATGTGCTTAATGGAAGCTCTACTGGTCCACGCCAGAGTGACAGCAATACCCCTTCTTATTTTATTTTGATGAAGTAATTTCCTACGAAAGCTGTCAGCAAGGAATAATTCTGCATAGCAGAATGGTGTCTTTTCTGGGGACACCTACATCTTCCCTGATTTCTGATGTTTTCCATTTCTAGTACTGCCAGAAATCCACTAAAAGACTTGAGGGCTTTTCATTTTTCTGGTTCTACACAGCTATTGCAAAACCCACAGACCTCACAAAGGATAAGGGAAGATTTGTGCATGTCAGTGGTAATGCCTCTTAAATCAGTGAAGTTAACCTGTGTTGGTAGACCATGTGTTCCTTTTGTTTTACAGTATTACCAGTTAAAAACCCTTGGCTAAATATAATGAGTCACTTTCTTATTTCTAGAAGTACAAGACTTCACTGACTCAGGAAAAAGATCATGAAGAATCCTATTTTACAGCAAAAACTTTAATGCTTATTTAATAAGCAAATTTATTGCAGTTTGTGGTTTTCATTTCCTTACAAAAACCACCAGCAGAACAGATCTTCTCAATCAAATGCATTATTGGCCCTGCTCCACCTTCCCATTAACAGTGACTCATAAGCTAGCGCTGAAAAAATAAACCTGATTTACTTTAAATAGAAAGAGAACAGAAAATACAGGCAGTTGAAATATTTCAGGTGCTGAAAAAGAAGGCTGAGGAGCTGAATTTTAATACTGAGTAAGTGATCTGGAGCACAGCTAGTGCATCTTCCTAAATACCGTGGTGCTTGCTGTGCAAAGGCTTTCTGCTCTGGGCTTAATGCATGTGACACTTTGCTGATGGGCCCTCCTAGGTCTCTAATGCTGAGCTTTCGATTTAATGCTCCAAACAGTTGGAAGAAAAATGCCTCCCCTATGAGTGTTAGTTATGAGGCTCTTAGAAGTGAATTGATTGCAATCTCCCATTATTCATCATCTAAGGCATTACACCTGCAGCTCTAACTGAAGTATTTATGACTCTATCCAACAGAGAGTTGTCTGTGCCAAACTCCAGGCAAGGTTGCTCATACCAAAAAGTAGGAATGTAATGGACTATAAAACTACCAGGAGCAGACAGCTGCTAACTTCTCCAGGAGCTGAGGACAAACAGAGCCAGCAGGGCAGCAAAGCCCAGCGTGTGCAGAGGAAGGAGGAGACAAGTCCAAGGGTGCTGACTGGGAAAGGCTCTGGGCAGGCACACTCACTTCCCTACCAGCAGGGCTGAAGCTGTGCAGAAAGCAGCCAGGGTGCAAGGAAAAGGTGAAAACAAGTTTATGCAATATGGACACAGCACGCGACACACAGAAAAACAGCTTTATATTTATGGATATTGAAGAGGCACAACAAACTCCTCTGAGACACTGAGTGTATCAGCTTGGCCGTGGCAGGGGCAGTAAATTTGATCAACACACTTTTTATGTGAAGGAGAGCAGACAATGAGCTGCTCCTATATAAAGTGTAAATGCATTGCAGGAGATTTCCTCTCCCATTTGCTCTGGGGACACTGCTATGGGCACTGAAGGTGCCAGAGTAGCTACCATACAGAAACAGGAGAGAAATTAATCTTTCTGAGCCACTTAACGAACATATGCTTGGACAGACAGGCTTTACTTAGGGCTTTGAAGTCCTAAACTGAACATCCAAATCAAAGACAGCTAGCACAGATGGAGGAGCAGAAGGTTATTGACTCAGACAACAGTGCTTGACAAGCAGGGAGCTCAGTGCTGCAGCAGCTGCCCTTTCAAAATGGGCTTTATCAAAACACGACAAAATGGGATTCACCCCTGAGCAGGCAGTGCAGGTGTACACGAGCAGGGGACACGCTTCTGGGATTAGCTGTTAACACGGCATTTTCCACTTTCAGTGAGACCCAATACGTGCAGGAAGCAGAAGTGATAATACCTCTTGCATCCTTAGGAGCTTCAGCAAAGCCCACTGAAGTTAGCTGAAGACAAGGGAGGAGGAAGGTACATCTATGATCTTCCCAATCCCACAAATTTCAACTTGCATTGAAGTGCAGAGCTAGCAAAACATTCACAATTGCAACACAGCTTGAACCAATGGGAATTTCTGTGGTTTTCTGGTTCTTATTGTTGTTTTATCCTAAAAGATAACGTGGAGGTTTGCATGATTACAATTGGCCAAGATTTTAATTGACTCAAAAAGGGGCAAGTTCAAACCTGAGACAGAAAAACAACCAAAATATGACAGGAAAGGACATAACTATAGAGACAAAAGAGAGAATAATCATGTCCTAACTTTAAGTTACCACATCCACATCTTTCTTCCTCCCAATGTTAGCTGAGCAATTCAACTAAATCATGAGTTTGTATTTATAAAAGTTCCTTCCTTATGGCAAACTGTAGAATCATAGAATGGATGTGTTGGAAGGGACCTTAAGCAACTTAACTTTAAAATTTAAACCCCTCTGCCATGGGCAGGGACATCTTTCACTAGACCAGGTTTCTCAGGGCCCCATCCAGCCTCGCCTTGAACACTTCCTGGGCTTCCTTGGCTTGTCAGCCACAGCTTCCCTGGGCAACGTGTTCCAGTGCCTCACCACCCTCACAAGGAAGAATTTCTTCATAATATCTAATCTAAATCCCCCCTCTTTTAGTTTGAAGCCATTTCTCCTTGTCCTGTCACTACATGCCCTTGTAAAAAGTCCCTCTCCGTTTTTCCCGCAGCCTCTTTAGGTACTGGAAGGTGCTCTAAAGTCTCCCCAGAGTCTCCTCAAGGCCGAACAATCCCAATTCTTTCAGCCTGTCTTCACAGGAGGGGTGCTCCAGTCCTCTGATCATCTTTGTGGCCTCCTGTGGACTTGATTCAAGGTACACATCCTTCTTATGTTGAGGTCTGTTGGATGAAGAACCCCACGTGGTTTCACCGGAGCGGAGCAGAGGGGCAGAATCACCTCCCTCATCCATGCCCAGGACATGTTTGGCTTTCTAGGCTGCAAGTGCATATTGTTGGGTCATATTGAGCTTCTAATGAACCAACATTCCCAAGCCTTTCTCCTCGGGGCTGCTCTCACTGTCACAGACTGTACACAGAGTGACAATTTATCTATGTGAATTAAAAGTGAACAATTAGAGAGCTGATATTTGTAGAAGGAATGTTCATAGGGGAAAATTAGCGCAATTCTGAAGGAAAAAATGAGTAACTTGTGGCAGCCTGAGGGCAGGAGGAACTGACACGATGTTATTGCACACTTTATGCCTATGCAATATTAATGCAATCACCATGACAACCGTGACATCCTCTGAAATTATACACCTTTACAACTATGGAACGTCTTCTGAAGGGAAAAAACACATCTACAGCTTGCAGGAAGGCTGTTTTAATCTAAAATCTATCCTTCTTTTTATAAGGATTCAAACATTTCTTCAACATCTCTTTTTCCTAAAGGCTACTGTAAGTTTGTTTCTGTTGCGTGTCTGACCTAAGCATAGCCGTAGCTGTCTGGTTCTTTTTTCATACTAAAAAATAAATTTACATGATTATAATTTAAAGGCAGCAAGTCATACAAGGAAAAAAAGTCTGCACAAAGTAGCAGACCAAAGTCTTATAAAATTTGAAATGTTCAACATGTCAAAACTAATCACGGCTACATCCACCAGACACCTTGCTTAATCAGGAGCTGAGGTAAGATGCATCTTTTACATTTCTATAGTGTTAGCACAGTGTTTTCAGTGAAAAATAATCTGCATCATACTGAGAATAATATGGGAAACTACATAATCTAGGAGCCTGAATAGCAGCCATAAAGTAATTGCTCAGAAAAGTAATATAAAGGCCACCAGACACTGTGTCATGACAATGTTATCCTTTTCATAATGCATTCAGAAAAATCAAAATGACATAAGCAGGCTTTAGTAATGATGCTTCACTTCTAGAAAAATGCCTCATGTGGATTGCACACACTGCAGTCCTCTGCTTTTTATAGCCTTGTTACACTTCCTTCCAAATTGAAACCAGGCTGGGATTCAAATGCACATTCTTCCACTCATTTCAATAGGAAGTGAAAGCATCAAAGTACCTCAGGTTTATAAGAGAGAAAATGAGGAGTTATGAAACAAGAAATAGTAAAAACGAAGTGTTAAGTGTCCTGCCCCCAGCAAAATCTGGGGTGGAGGTTCAAGGCAGCAGCTACTTAATTTTGTTGCCCTGTTACTGAGAATGGATGCATTGGACGGCGTCAGAGGGATATCAGCCTCACTTTGTGCAGTGGCTAAAAGTCCTCTTCCAAAAAAAATACCTTAAAAGCATTTAAGAGTTTCAATATCCCTGCTTATTTTCATAAAAAGCTGAAGATAGAGAAAAATGTAAGACAAACAGACGACTCCTTGATCCATCAAAATCAAGTTCAAAAGTCCAAAATTTATCCAGCTTCACCGCTTCCTGATTGAACACACTCATGGGTCTTCCCACTGGTTTAGCCTTACAAGGTACTGCAGCACAAACACAGCATACTCAGAACTTGTGACAGACATCAACACATTTCAGTGTCAGACAGCCCCTCTAACACATTGCCAGAAGAACCCTGCACTTGGTTTGTCTCTCTTACACTCCAGATGGTGGGAGCACAGCTCTGGTGGCAGGGGATGCTCTGCCTCCAGAGCCATTTCCAGGCAGAGGAGGAAATGGATGCTGTGGTGCCAGGTGGCTGCTCCTGACCTAAGCATTCATCCAGTTGAAAGCCTGGACACCGATCTCAGAAATGGACACAGCTACTCGTGAAGATTCCCCGGGATTTTAGCTGTTTCCCCCAGCTCCAGCATTGGCTCCATCATGGGCGTGTCTTGGGAACAAAGTTAGAACCACAGGAGACAGGCTCTGTGCAATTATGTGACCCCACTCAGGGGAACAGAGCAAACACTGCCTTTTTATTAATTCCTGCTCTCACCATGCTTATAGTGATGCCTAAAAATTTTAGCTTTTTATACATTTTTCTTATTTTGTAGCTTTGTAGTGTTAATACATGGTTATACAGCTCCTTGTACTTTTCCTGCCCTTTCTCTTAGATTTTAGAATAATGAGCTAACCCTTCTAACGCATACTTGGAATTCTGTTTAGTCTTATCCTTAATATTAAGAAGCCTGACAAAGACATTTTGTTTTCCACTAGAACTTAGAAGACATAACAAGAAAGCCCCTGAAACAACTCCAGTGGGGCAGAACCCGGGGGGAAATTGCCTAACCAACTGCTCTTCTAATAGGACAATATTTGTTAGATTAATGCTAATTTGTTAAACTTATAAAAATTGTAGAAATCTGATGCCAGGTGTGCCCATAACCTTGGGAGCACCTGGAAGCTTCCCTTAAAGACCTGTTTTTTATCTTACTATTTTAACACTGTTGCAAGTTTTGTTTGTTCTTTTTTTAATTTTAGACAACAATAGCAGATGTGAAGTTGTCCCAGTGACACAAATTCTTGAGCATAACTTAGTGAATACAACAGTGTCTACTTCTGGCAGTGGCTGACTAATGCAATATGGGGCAAGAGTTGCTAAGGAGAGAGTAGGAGCCCTGGAGAGATATTTGCTGTACTGCTTAAACCTCTGTGTGCTTTGCACTGTAAGAATAGCACCATAGCACGGGTGATCAAACATGGGCTTGGGATAAAGATAGACACCAGTCTTACACTTTCAGATGAAAAGTTATATAACCAGCAAAACTAACCAAGGAATGTAGAACCCACCAAATGCTTTTCCCTACAACACTCCCTGCCAAAAACTATATAAAAACCAGTCAAATAAGCTAAATCTGAAAATTCTTGGGACACATTTTGTCCTACATTTAATTAAAATGTTGTATATATGTATATGCTAGAAGAACCTGGAAGTGTTGTACAACGTCTTTTTTTGGAAAATACTACAGTCAAACATCAGACTTATGCAAAGCTCAGTTCCAGTGACATGATTTTATTCGTGACACTAATTTCTGTGATTATATTGGCAGGAATCATTGAGCCACCCACTATAAGAAATATTAGAACATTTTATTAATACATGGGTTTTCGATATACATCTATGCACGTTCACTAAAATGAAACCACTTCTGAAGCCAAAGAGAACAAGCAGAAGGCACTTTAAGGGCAAATTTCAGCCAAACCTGCTCAAACTGGTAGGATCAGATAAGGCAAACATTGCTAAATCTTCACCTCTGTATGGAGAAAATCAAGATAGAGCCCCCTATAAAGGACTGAGATCGCAGCAGGAGACCCCTGAACTCTCAGCTCCCCAGCTGAGCTCAAGCCCCACTCATGGAAGCCTGACAAACACCAGACTTTAATCACTACATCATGCCTCTCCAGCTTATCATTTACCCTGGAACTTTTATTATTATTGTTATTTGGGTTATCATAACACCATGAAACACCATGAAGAGCACTACTTTGAAAGCACACAACAAGATGCTCCATAACCTTGACTAAGTTCTGTAGCCTCAGCACAAAGCAAGAACCAAGAGATTGCACACACACTGGTGTAGAAAAAGCAGTGAAACAGCATTGATCAGCACGACTAGCCAGGATCCCAGCACATCAGCGGGTTGACTATTGTAAATTAAGCCAATGGAACTGCGCTGATTTACTGAGAAAACATCCTGTCGAGTTTGTATTATACTTAACTGCTGCTTCATATTTAATTATAAAAATCTTAAAGCAACACAAAAGCCTACAGCAACACAGTCACTGCCTGCAGTGCACCAGCTGTCTGCAGTGACAGAGCATGACAGATAGCCCCAGCCTTTGTGGGGGGGTCTAAGGGCTAAAGCAGCCCCTCAGCAACCAAAACCACTGGCTTCTTCATGCATTACAATCTTTGTTGCAAGAGTACTTTCCCACTGTGCCCGTTTCCATCACTGGGAAATAATTATTGTTGTCTGGACAGATTCTGTTTTCATTTACTTCAGTGTGAGGAAAAACACCATGAGAAAGAAATTACAGGGCCGGAATTTTAATCCTAACACATCTTTTGGGAAGATTGAAGAGTAAATTCCCCTGATCTTTCCAGCGTTGCCCATTGGATAGGCAGCACCTGGTACCCAGCCCAGGGGATGCTCCAGGACTCTGCCAGGCCATGCAAAGCCCCACTCCCAAAGCCCAGGCAGCACTGCTGTTTCCAGGTGTTGAGGAAATAAACATAGCAGGCAGAAATCCTTCCTTTCAGGGAGGGAAAAAACCCATGATCACAACCTGATGTACAAGTAAAGGCTCATGGTTATCTGGGGAGAGAGGACTCAGATTGAGCCCTGGATTTGTGTTTTGGGGGAACAGGAAAAAAAAAAATCTAGAATGGTATTTTTAACTCCTGGACAAATCTAGTGAGTCAGTTTCAGCAAATTACTGTCATTAAACACGTTTGAAAGCAGCTGTAAGTAGGGGAAAAACCAAAGATAGTCATACACAGAATCACGCTGCCAGGACTACGGCAAGAGTATTTAATATTTTAGAGGAGGTTGGAAGAAACTTATAATAATGCTAAATAATGAAATAACCAAGCCAGAAGAGATTTTTATTTCTGCCTTCAGCTGCTGAGGATGAATGCCTGGTAAGTCCCAAAGGATGTTCCCTCTCCTCTTCAGTCTTCACTCCCTCCCAAAAAAAA
>VWZT01000793.1:1336420-1390088 GCA_013397055.1 Pachycephala philippinensis
AAAAAAAAAAGAAAACATATAAAAAGGCTCCAAGTTTTCTGCACAGACTGAATCTGAGATCAAAAGAAATGAAGTTAATAGAAGGGGATCCAACACAGAATACCACTTGTAACTTGCCCATCTTATTTCCAGTCTCCCCTTCAGGTATTTATCACTTTTCCATTTGTGTCAAGAGAGGCTCCCTATGATTTTGGAAAATCAGATGTGATAAAAATCATGCTAAAAATATTTCAGTTGCAAAATATGATGCTTCATAAAATACCAGAAGGCCAGAAATAATTCACAAGGAAGCTTTCAAAATGCTTCAAGAACACTCGTGGTAGAATTGCACTCTGAATCATAAAAACCTTAGAAGAGAGAGGGGTCCCCAAACACATTTAAAGCTGACTGAAACTTTTTGTACATTAACATTTAGAAAGAAGAAAAAAAGAAGAAAAACATTGAAGACATTTTCAAATACACTTTACAAAGAGGTCCCTGGGTGGATGTTCACACCTCCAGTTCAAAATTTTTGTATTTAAATTTACAGATAAAAGTGAGACATTTAGGTAGGATTTTAAGGAACTCGTAACAAGTGCTACCTGAACAAACACTGTAACAATGGGATTTTGGTGCGTCACCACTCGTCTGCAGAGCCAGGCATGATGGCTCTGGGCTGCTCTGATGCCTTGGTAAAGTAAAGCAGGTTAACTGAAAACACCTTGACAGTTGACTTTGCATTTGCCCTGGGTCGTGAGCACACACATGGTTAATCCCACAGCTCAGCTGACAGAGGTAATTCATGTCAGCTACGCTGCTCCACTGACTGCATGTTCATGTGTGAAAAGCCAGTTCCTAATTTGTCTCAGGCAACTCCTTGACTCATTATTATTTTGCAAAAATACCCAGTACTTCTGTTTCTGACTAATTCACTTAATTATAATCTCTCTATATGCTTTCACATGTCAATTCCTCTGTGCCTTTGGAGCAGGCTGCATTTTTCACATGAAAGGAAGATTGAGATCCAGAAGTAAATTTTAGCTATCTGCAGTTGATATTTTACAGCATCATTTCACAAGGCCAGGAAGAGGTTTAATGTTGCTCCTCCTGACGCAGAGCAGTAAGGCCATATTAGAAATGATCTTGTAAACCACACTTCAGTGTGCTACATTTAAACTGCTCCAGAGGTGGCTCTGAGAGAGCAATATCAAGAAAATCATGTGCTAAGAAAGGGCAAAAGGCAGGCAAGAACTGAGAATCATTAAATTCACTGTCGACTGTATTACTTTTTGACCATTTATTTCTGACAATACCCTCTCCACTGTGTTTCTTCCACTGTGTGTTATTTTAAATGACAACACAGAGAAAATAGTGTACTGCAAGACCCAATGCAATAACAGATTTTCAGAAAATTCTAATCTTACTGTAGTAAATAAACATGCAATCATTTAATGTAAGCAGGCCAAATTACATGGCTGAACAACTTAGCTCTCTCCGTGTGTTTAAAAGAACCACAAGAATGAGCATAAAGCTTAAATTTGTAATTTTTAATCCCTTGCTACAATATACACTAGTAATTCTGCACAGTTGTGTATACCTCCCCAGGAAGCAACCTGTCAGCATAATGACCATATTTAAATATTATTTCTGAGATCAAATTGGTTTAAACCAAAGAAAAATATAACAACTTACTAGCCTTCACTGTCTGCCACTTGTGCGTTAGCATTGTGGAATGAGTTTTTCATTTGAGCCTAGGTGGAAACTCCAAACTTTCCATTCCAAACTTTCTATGTGCACCCTGTAGCAGGTATTACAATGCCAATCAAATGTGCTACTGCTGTCCATGCTGTTCTTCAGCTAGAGCAGCCACGCTAGGCTTCTGTAATTCATAGCAAGTCATAACAATGTTATTGTCTCTGGATAATCATCTCTGAGAACTGCTGACAGAGGGGAAGGAGGAAAGACTCTCCATTATGTTAAATCCAGCTTGGAACAGCCCAAAGGGAGGGGGGAAGCACAGACTCATGGCCCTGAGGTGCTTTCAGAACACCCTACCATGCTCCAGGCAACATCCTCCCTCAGCTTTCCAAAGCTCTGACAGGTGTATGGCCACACAGCAGGGCCAAAGGCAGCCTGGTGTCTGTGCACAGCAGCTCTGTTTCTTGGAGATGTAATAAAATGACCAGAAAGCCAGAAAGGTTTGAATTCCACCTCCTATTCTACAAGACAGAGGATGAGGGCAGAAAATATTTCTCCTGTGACATCACCCACGTTATGGAGAAGGCTTGGCTTATCACAAGAGCCTGTGTTGTCCCAGGAGCATCAAGAGGAATCAGGAGTTTAGATCTATAGGAACGGTATGGTTAGACCTACAGGACAACCTTTGGAGCTTGCAACTCTCCCCCTCATCTCCGGTAGCATTTACTAATGAGCAGCAAAGCGAGCATTTTGTTGGTTTGAAGAATTTATAAAATAGGTTTTGTTCTACAGGTGTCTGAAGCAGTCAAAGCAAAAACGAAGGCTGCTGTGAAGAATTAAAGCAGATCAGAAAAAAAGAAAGAAAATAAAAAAGATATCCTATTCCTTCATTGGTGCAGTTGCGCCATTTTGCTTCAGCAATATGTTTGTTGCTGCTGTGAAATCGGATATTGATTGGAGAGAGTAGAAACAAGGAATCCACAAAAGCCTGAAATATCAAAATTACTTACGTCAATTTTAGGGAATGTCTGGTCTAGAATACTCCAAAGAGCATTTGATCTTTGCTTCCTTTCTTTCCCCTCTCACCCACAGGCAGCTGCAAATCTAGGTCTGAAAAAACAAAGGTCAGTTGCAAAAAGATTAATTTTAGAAGCCTCTTTATGCCTCTTATTTTTGATTATCAGGCATGTTACATATTTGCTTAGAGTATTTACTTTTACTTTGTTAGAGTATAGGTCCAAATTCATTAACATACTGTACTTGCTTTATACTGCCCCAAAGAAGAAAAGTAGCTGTAAACTCTGCTGAAAAACACCCCATTACACTTGTTTTGTATGGACGGAATGAAATAAACCAGCACAAATGTATCAGTCAGCATGGACATAAAAATCTGGTTCCACTGGTAATAGATAATTTGCCATCCTAAAATGTTAAGTTTTAAATGGCAGATGTGCGTCTTTGCTTCTGACGTAATTTCCATCTTTGCTATAACATTGAGATACATCTTAAAAATTACATATTATGATTGTAGTTCATATTTTTTAAAGGTCACTTTTACCACATTTTCAAGTCTGTTTATTGAGCTTAAACACCAGGGGAATGGTTCCCGTAATGGCTTTGTCTGTTCAGTGTGTATTTCTCCCTACTTCCTGAAGGAAATCAAATCATGAGGACTATTTAACTCCCTGGTCACATATGTGAAAATTTCATAAGAGGCTTCTGTATTTATTTTCCTAAGAGAAAAGGGATTCATCTCTGAATTACTCTGTTTATAAAGTATTACATCCAAAGCATACAAAAGTCAATTCAAGTGTTCTGAATAACATTAGTAGACTTAACATCAGGCCTTAAAGTCATTTGTGGGAGAACAAAGATGTCCCTGTATGCCTGGATTTTTACATTTTAAGCGATTGAACTTGTTCATTCTGAATAAGTTGATGATTTGAACATTATTTGTTGTACTTTCAACTCCAGATACAAGTCAGAGACATCTTGGAAGGCCACTTCATCATTTTCTCCTCACCTCCCTCACTGTTATACATTGTAGCCCAATGTTTGGGTGGTTTTTAATTACCCTTGAGATGAAAAAAAAACAACTTTTTTTTCTCTCTCCCAACAGATAATTGTTTTCATGCCAATTTCAGGATAGTGTTGTCTTTAGGAAAGACACAGCCAGCAGACCACCAGCTTCCAGGGCTCAAGCAACAGAAATAAATTGTTGGGAACCTTTCCTAGACTTCAGCTGTGCTGCCTATTTATTACATGATTTAGTCATGCAATATTCCCTCTTGCACTCATCTGAAAGCAGCAATATAATATTTTGAAGACAGAATTATAAGCAAACCTACCTCAAAGTAGTAATGATGCCTGGCAGCAAAGTGCATGTGATTTACATCACCTCTGAACATAGCTGAAAGCATTAGACCGCAAAGACTAAAGAGAGTTTCCAACAGACCAGGTGTAATCTTCACTTTGGGGTCATTGGATCCCAAATCCCCACTATTGAATCAATCCCAATCACTCTGAAAGCACCCGGAGCTGGCAGCACATGCAACTCAGATCTATCAGCAGAAAGGGGCTTTCACTGGGTACTCACTATTGCACTCTCATACTTGGATGCTGCAACCCTGGGAACTTCTCTTTCATTCTTGCAGTTTCTAAAAGAGCAAATCTCCATTTGATTTTGACACTCGGAGCCAATGTAGCTTATTAAACAAGATGAATAGAGTTGGCATCAGACATGCAGAAACTCTGAGTCCTGGTGTTAGGCAGAACCAAGTCAGAGCTTCACCATCTACTTCTTTTTAAGCATGAAGGAAATGCTCTTACATATATTGACACCTGACCATATTCAATATGACAGGGCACAGGTACCTCATATGAACAGCACAATTACCCAAAATATGAAATACAGATGTAAGGCCTCCTGAAGAGGGAGTCATACACATATAGGTTTTGGCTCTTTGCTCAGCAAACTTGCCATAATCTACAGGATTTTTGGCTTTTGTGTAGGACAATGATAACCTTCAATTTCTGAATGTATTGTTGTTGCCTGTGGATGCTGGATTCCCCCTATATGGTGGGTACATATACCACCCATGTGGATGATATGGGATACATTGACACTGAATTCTGAAAACAAAACAATCTTTCTGATTTTTACAGTAGGCTGATGCACTGCCCCAGTGACCCTTTTCACCCTCTTCTCATTCAGTTTTTCACTCATAGGAAGGGAATAACTATTTATTTATTTCAATAAAGTCCTTTGAATGAGTATTAATACATTTATATAAAAAAATTCTGTAGCATGAATAAAGTCTGTAACACTGCACTACCAATAATTTCTGTTACATAAGTATCGTAACATATATTTATTTATTAAGAACTTAAGGATTAATAAGATTCATATGAATCTTGAGTAAATGTTTGCATTAAGGTAAAACACTTCACAATAGTGTTAAAAAGCATGCTGCAGAAGGTAGATGAAAATTATCAATGCAATGAGGACAATCCTTCCTCTTAGAACCAAGTACACATGAACATCAAACACTTCAAACAGTAACAAAAATGTCCATTGCTTGGAAAAAAGGAAATAAGTTAACAAATGGGATTCCTCAGGGCTGAAATTTAATAATTTCTGAGATTAGACTTCTGTTAGGAGCCTCATGTGCAACGATTACACACTTAAGCAGACCTGACCAACCTGCTCAGGGGAGGGGAAAAAGAAAAACAAAACCCTAACAAACCCACAAAAGTAAGAAAACTCACTGGAATTTGGAATATAATTGATAATCTTTCTGCTAACAAAAAGATATCATTGCTGTTAAAGTAATGTCCTTAAATAGGCTCATGGGTCACAAGTTTCATTTGAAACTAGCTTGAGTCAATATAGCTTGAGTCAATGCACTTCAAAAGATAATTTTTCATCTGCTAAAATTAAAATTATCATTATTTTCTAGAAAATAGGAGATTAATTACAGACACCTTGAACTTCCTTTATTGGGACAGCAGAGTAGGTTTTCTTCTTTTTCTTCTTTTTGTTGTTTGCTTGATTTTGCCATTTTTTAGAAACAAATAAGAATTCTGAAAGCCCAAAATTTGTCACTCACATAATCAGGTGATTTCATTAACTGAAGAAATGAAGGGAATAAGGACGTGAAAAAAAAAAAAAAATTATTAACTCTGTTGACATAAGGAACACAACATTAAATACCTGAGGTTTACCACCAGCTTTATCACTTAAGGAAAAAGCCTATATGGGTAGATACATCTTTTTTCCCTAAATTACAACAGATGTCCCTGAAGAAAGCTCAAATGACCCTGCCTTCCCATTTTCACTGCATATTGGCTCAGCCTCAAAGCTAAACAGAGGTCATTCCTCTGAAACACAAGACTGTGGAACAGAATTACTACTCCTGCTCTCAGGGCCTAACCCTTGCTCTAGAAGGGTGACATCATTGCCAAGAACCAGTAAACTGAAATAAGACCAAGCAGATTTCCTGTTACTTCGTGTACCTCCCTGAAAGATGCACTTTACAGTCCGAGTTCACTGCCTTGCAGGAAGAGGATGCTTATTTTTAGCAACATCCTTGAATGTTTCGACCAGTGTGCAGATATAGAAGCAAGCAGGACAATTGCTAAATCTCATTGCTCTGTTTTTTTGTTACTGAAGAACAAAGTTAAATAGAATACAATGGTGGATTTATACAGCATAATCAAGCCCCAAAGACTGGAAAGAAAAATATAATCATAATATGATTTTTTTATTAACTTTTTAATTAAAAAAAAAAAAGGTAAGAAAACAAATTGAGGGCACAACTTATTTTTCCAAACAGAATGATTCACATCTACAGTTTTGAAAATATTACAAAATTCAGACTATGCAAGCAACCAGCTTCAGAAGATTTGACTTTAGAAACCTCCAGTAGCAAATCTGCCCTTTTCCTTTTCTTCCCATGCCAGCAGCATCTGGTCTGCCATGGCATCTGCCATAAGATTACTGAAAGGAATTCCGTACTATTTCACCAATTTTCTTCATCCATATATATACATATCAGTATCCATCCATATATACTAGTATTCCATATGCTATAACCAGACAAGGACAGAAGCTGCGGATTCTCAGATTTGCCAGTTAGCATCTGAGAGTTCACATCCCTATGACAGCTTTCCTCTGATTTGGGAATAGTATTCCATATGCTATAACCACTCCAAGCTCCTAAGACTGCTTGTCCTCCACGAGGACAGCCTGGCCATGGTATGGATCCCAAACACTAACCTCCTTGGTAAAAGGAATATTGGTAGATTTTTCTGCAGTTCCTTGGTCGTGTTTTTTAATCGAAGTCTCCTATCCCAGAAGACCCCATGACAAGACACTTTTCTGGCTCTGTGAGGTGTAGCAGGTGTCCAGGCAGAGGCCAGGTAGGCTGCCATCAAGACAGCTGACAGCATCTCCCCAGTCTCCTCCCCACACAGGCTGGCTGCACCCTTATCAAAAATAAATCTGAAAAAAAGAGTTTGTTTCAGTGTTTTGATGGGAGCCTTTTCTGCTCCTACACCTCTCACAATATTAATCTTTTTACCAAGAAGGCAGCCCAAATAGATGGTTGATACAGAAATCCAGGTTGCTTAACAGAGAGTTATGATGGAGGAACACTTTATCTCCATGGATAAAAGGCTGCCAGCTGTAAGGAGAAACACCCAGAACCTGTAGAGGTTTGGTGTTAGCTAAAGAGCAGCCTTCCAGCAGCCTAAGAGCTTTCACAAAAACTTTCCTAGCCCTGTAGAACAAGGGTGATCTTTCTGGTCAATAAAAGCAACATACTGCTTGTGTCTTGTATTACAAGTGTCCTTCTGAAGTGCCCTTATGCGTTATTGGACATTTTGTGCATGCAGCAAGCTCTCACTATGGAGAAAAGATCAAGTGCTCTAGGCAGGGAAACAAGCAATACAGATGAATGCAATGTCTGGTTGTGCAAGAATGGGGACAGGGAAGTTTGGAGAATGGCAGCCTTGGACAAGGCTGAGCCTGCTGAACAATTCACTGGGAAGGTATGGCACAGCTCACAGCTCTCTGCTCTCTGCACAGTGGTTTCAAGCACCTTACACTGCTGGTAGAAAGGCTGTCCCACACCATCCTTCTCCTTAATGAGATGACAGAAAACACCCTGCATGTCAACAGAGAAGAGTTAGGAGACTCTCAAAGCAAGTGCATGAGCCTCTAGGTCAATTGGTAGAGCTGAATGGTAATGAAGACCATGGAGAATGAGTTTTATTTTGTGGAGAAGAAATGCATCTTCAGTGGAAAAAGGCCGAGGTGTAAAAGCCAATTTGTGATGTAAGCAGTTGTCTCTGCTGTTGTTGCATAGACTCGGAGAAACAACTGACCTTCCACATCAGCACACAGGGCCTGTAAAATGACAGAATAATTACTACTTAATACAATCATAATTTAATTATGGAAGCTGCATACAGGGATGTGTGCTCCTTTTCAGTTGAGAGATCACTAATAACACACCAGTACTGATTAACCTTGGGTATACAACTGTTACAGACCAAACTATACTAAAATTGAAATATGGCATCACAAGCTTAGGCCACCAGCAGAGTCATCTTACTTGGAATTGATTCTTCACTGACCAGTGCAAGTGAAGGATTTCCAAGACCCAGAGAGCAGTGGTTAGGCTCTCTTCCAGAGGTATGAGCTCCCAGGAGACCATGCCTTCAGTGGAAATAAGAGCACTGGGAATGGTGACTGTAGACAGGGTGCTGCTCGTTTCTATACCAGTGATACACAGCGGCTGAGCATCTGTGCACAGTCTCCCTCAAGAGAATAACAAGGTGGGTGTGTCTACACTTTTTTCACCAGGAATGTGCTTCCAAAAGAAATGCATCCTCATTTTTCCCCAAGGTGAATATGTTCTGCAAATCTGGTTCTGTACCAGGAGTGCACCTAGAGCTGCTGAGGGGCACTTGGTCCAAAAGAGCAGCTGGTTCAGAGTAACATCCCATGAAACAGAGACCTTGGGCATTGCACCCTTAGCAAGAGGAATTTTGCTCAAACAAATCTGCTTCTCATGGTCTGTGCTGCTTGCTAGCAGGTATAGCCAAGGTGAGTGTGAGACAAGTGGCCCACGAGCACAGGTGGATGAGAGACACACTCCAAAAAAAGCCAGAGTTGGTGTCGCAGCTGAACCACGGTACAGCCCAGGCAAGCCAAGCCACCCTAGAGCACAAGCAAGGACAGAATGGTGACAAGCCAACCTGCAATACTTGGAAGAAGGACTTAAATGCCCTCCCTGATGATCCCTATAAAAGTTAGCGGAGACACTACTCTCCAGAGTTCCAGATTCTTTCTATTTGCAAAGTATGTTACAAGTGTTCTGTTCTTCTCTAATTGATATAAAAAGCATGTCATGCTGGAACAGGTCTGGCAATTTCAGTTTCAGCTACCAGCTGGTTTTAGTACCAGCTTTTATGAATCCTTGAAAAGATGTTCAATTTTACTTTAACAGGATTGCTGACAGATCATATTGTAAAGCGTTAGTACATAACATTTACTACCTTATGCCTGGATTTGAGAACACTGTATCTGAAGAGAAGCCATGAAATCTATTTTCTGTGGAGAAGTTAATACCACTCTGAATTCAGCTATTTTTTATCAGAGAGAAAATATGATAAAACCAACTCATTTAAGGTAAGGTTCATATAAATACGTTTTCTAAAAGGATAAGCACAAATTTTCCAAGAAAAAGGTTATAGATCTAGTTTCTAAAGTAGTATTTTACTCTGTCTCTTTGGAACGTTTTGACTGCTTTTCTAACCTATGCCTTTAAAGAAAGGCTCAGTACCTTTCCAGGACATGAGGGTAATTAAATACTAAATAAATGGTCTGTACTACATCACTGCAGCTCAGAGAACCAGATCTCAGAAATGGCTGAGGGATAATTGTGCAGTTTTAGAGATATCTAAAGAGTAAGGCTGAATATGATTATCTCATATCCACTTGCTCTGCCACAGACTTCACGTGCAACTTCAAGTAAGAAATTTATTATAATGAGTGAGGTATGCCAGGAAATGGTCTTTCAGAGATTCTACAGAAGTCAGTTTTGGTCTTTGTTTTCAGTAATAGAGTAATACCTCATGCCATTTCCATCAGTGGAAAAGAAGTTCCAGTTTGTTCTCACAGAAAATATCTTTAACACAGGACATTACAGCATGAAAAAGGGACTGTTTTACATGTAGATCAACCCTTCTCACCTATAGTGCACATGGTATTGTTTATATACTCATACAGAATAAATAAAAAGCAACTGAACTCAGAATAAAAGGAGGATTTTAAAATATACAGAAGAACCATCTTGTTACTATTATTACATGATGTTATTGTTTATGACGGCATTTGGATCTAATTGCATCAGACTAAACAGAGACCACCTTAAACGGTCACTAGATATTAAATACCATGGTAAAAAGTTCTGCATCAGCCAACATCCACTATGCATCAGCCAACATCCATTATAAGTCCTGCCATGTTAAAAGGTGGTTGCTCACCTGACTTACTGGACAGCATGGGGCTTTGTGGTCATCACAGGTAGTCAGGACTAGATTAGCTGGTCATCCTCTAACTTTAATGGAAGCAGAATTCAGCTGTGTGGGACAGACAATGCTGAACCCAAAACTCCCATCCATGCTGGCAGCAAAGTTATGGGCAGCACTGTCAGGTATGTTTTAGCGTTGTATTCTAGTACCAGAACCTATTGCTTGTGTCTTGAGAGAAATTCCTGACCTCTGATGCTGGTTTTGAGGGATGAAATGTGATGTGGTCTAATGTTTGTGAGTTTTTTTCCTAAAGAGGATTTGTATCCCTCTCCAGACCGGGCTAACATCTCAAGCTTATTTACTGCAGTGAAACCCTGTCTGACCAGTAAATCATTATGTCCACTGCACATGCTGCAGACTCCTTCAGCTGTGATTCACTTTGTGGAATGACTTCTTACATGTCCCAAATAACTGTGGGGAATTGAAAACTACCCCTGTCTCAGTCTCATTAAATGCTATTCCAGATAATTCACCTCAAATGATCATTTATGGAAACAAAGCAAAAAGGGTTTTGCTCGTGGTCAGAGCAGGTATTTGTGTAGGAAATGAGGCAACTTCCAGTTTAGGATGAGTTTGTTCACTTTAAATGGGAAAGATCTAGATAGTCTGATTTTGGCAGTCCTCTAACTCGTCTTGGTTCATCACAGCTTCATCCCTGATTTAGCATGGTTTCACACTTGGCACTCCACTGCCTTGGGTCAGACTGACCAGCTGTGTCTCCCACCATTGAAACAGCAGCCAGCCAGGAGTTCTTGTTCCATCAGCAGGGTAAGAGTGACTGAAAACAGCACTTTTAAAAGTACCAATGCCAATAAAGACACATGGTTACCGTTTATAGTGGGGCATAAAGCATTTAAGAATGCACAACACAGCAAATGCTCAGAAACAGATGCCAAAACCTTCTTTGATCGTACATAAGGCATGTAGCTCAGGAGTTGCACGGTGGACAGCCAGAGGCTGCGTATACAACCATGTAATCCTCATACGGAAACAGTTGCAGAAGAGGAAATACGTAATATTGCTTTAAAAGGGCTTATTCTTTATCTTTCCACGGTGGGCAGATCTGATAGCCTCTTTCCATCTGCTTCCTCTCCAGAACACTAAATATAGCATTCACAAGACAGATGTTAAAATCTTATTTTTCAGCTACAACAAATCCCACACTGGCATCCCCAGCTGCTTCCTTTTCCCCAATATCCACTCACTGCATTTCCTGTTACCTCCCTCTCCTAATAAAAATCCCCCTAAATCAATTCATCACTTGGCAAGTGCATTTATTGTAGCTGTGGATAAATAATGTGGATAAATAAATAAAAAAAAAACAAAAAAAAACCCACCCACAGAAAGACTCTAAATCTTCCAAGTCTTTTCTCTCCACAGCGAGAGATTTTTTAGTATTTAGCATTATTATTCTTTTTCTGTGTGTTTGTTAAATAAATAGTTTTTTTCTCTTTCACTTTCCTTCGAGAAAGATTAATTTCTTTCCCCGAACCTGGTAAGAGAGAAGCGGCTGTAACTCGCTTTATATCAGAAGATATTTTCCCCCAAATTTGACCCAAACTACCACAATATTATTTTTGACGCCCAACGCGTGGCTCGAAGGAAAGTGAAAAAAAACCTGTATTAATTACATTTTAGTAGTTTTAATTACTTTGTGTCAAAATAAAGTAGTCACCATGTTAGTTGAGTTCATAATGTCTCTCTAACTTCAAGTACTAATGTTTTTCTAGTCCCTAAACCTGTTTGAGATACTACTGCCTCAAACACGTCAAAGTAAGCACTATGTGCTCACTTCGACAACACATATACTAAAATATGGAACGCTTCACGAATTTGCGTGGGGGAAAAGCCCTGTAAATAGAAAGGTACATTGGTCACAGCTTCATGGAACTACTCAGCTTTTACCAAAGTGTGTTTTGTGAGCTAATGGCCCAAGTTAAGCTACGGAGAGATTTCAGGCAGCCTGAACTAAAAAGTAATTTTGAAAAGCACTGAAGAGTAATTTTAAAAAGCACTCAAAGCTTCAAGTGCAGTACTAAAACAGAAAAAGAAAACATGCATGACATTTCTAAACTGCAGAGGAAACAATTACTGTGGTCCATAATAATTGATGTATCAGCAAGACTATAAGTACTTGTGGGGGTTTTTTTATCAGTATCTTTAGCACAGCTGCAGTACTATAGAACATTCAAAAGAGTGCAACAACAGAAAAAAATTAAAAAAGAAACCATAGAAGGAAAAAAGACCTCTAAATTAGACCCATCAAATATTTAAACCCATAGCAAGACAATGAGCAAGCTTATATTGGTTATTTGAGGCATTTTCCATATATTGCATAAGATGGTAGCTCTTAAAAGAGAGATAGTGATGAGGAAAAACTTTCTTACAAAGACAGTACAGAATTATTTTAGAGCATTACAAACTACCAAGGCCACAAAACTACCCATCTGCCTCTTGAGCTGAAGAGCCTCCAGGGAGTAGCAGGCAGCTCAGATCTAAAGCAAAGACCCATTGAACAAAGCTATTCAAATATCCCACAGAACTATTGAGTTCTGTCACTTAGCCCTAACTCCTCCATTATGTACGGTCTTTGGCATCAGAAGCAAACTCATCCTTGTGACACAAAATACATTTTGATGATGCTGTTTCGTGGTTATCATTCTCTGTGGCATGACCTCCAGGCTGTTTGACAGCAATAGAAAAAAATCAGATATTAAAGATTAATTGATATAGGAAGATAAATGATTGTACCTTCTCACCACATTTCTCATGTCATTTCTCTTTCAAAGAATTCAGCACCACTGGGCTCCTAACATAGAATAGAAGTGAAGAGGTGTGCTGATACAACAGCTAACAAAGTACCTTATTTGAGATAATGAAATGCTATAAACATCACTTTGCTGTGTTTAAAGCACAGAAGCCTCTGTAGACACCTTAACTCTACTATTTTGCCTTCCAGAATAAGGCTCATAAGAAAGATCTGCCTTAGAAGTCCAGCTTATACCTCCTGGGCCATTGGAAAATTGATTTCCTAAGAATCTCTTTCTGAACACAGCAAAGATTAATGGCTCTAAAGCAGAATAGTGGTTGGCAATGAGGCAAAGAAATGCTTTCACAGCAGCCTTTAGTTAAAGTCAATTCAGGCAAGGGACAAACACCTTGCAAGGAAGCTGCATGTCTTCATTCAGAAATTTAAAAGTGTTCCATTATCCAGTAAAACTCCTGCAGTCCTGTTTCATCATTCAGCCTTTCCTCAGTGTGCTACCTGAATTCTTCCAGTATGAACACAGTATTCTGACTTTTGTCTGTCTCCCCCATGTCTAATGGCATCATGAGTTAATAAAGTCATCAACTAACTATTCTTGTCTGACCAGAAACAGGACAGAGGCAAAAAGGGGATTAAGTATTTTATGAGTTTTCTTTTCAATCTGATTTTTTTTTTTTTTTTGTAAAAAAGCATATTAAATTGTTTAGCAATGTACAAACCTCTCAAGTAACATCTAATCTTTAGGAATGGAAAATTTTGAAGCTTGTTGAGATGATTCAAACTGGTATTTTTTAGTAAAACACTCATTTTGTATTCCATCTCCATCCATCCTACCAAAAGGAAATTTAAAAATAAAAGCTTTCCTCTTTTAAACCCCTTTCATTTATAAATAACTCCACAATTCAAGATACACAAGGAGAAATGGAAACTGATGCAAGAAAAACTGCAAGAATTAATGGCCTAAAAACACATGCATTGTGCAGAAAGTCTCCTCAGGCGAAATCCATTCAGCTCAAAAGAAACAGCTAATGTATGACCAAGCCAGTCTTAAGTGAGCTGGTATTTCAAAAAAATTATTAACTTCAAACTGAATTAGACATTGTGAACTATTGTTAATAAGGTGGTATCTGTGGGGAAAAAAAAAGTCTGAAAGGATGATTTTGTTACCATCCAAAGGTGAAGAGGAGGGACAGCAATATTCTCACACGAGAGGGTACCACTGGCTCAGGTCCTCCTTCAGGGTACTGATAGAGTATTTTACTATCATTAGTATTATTTTACTTAGTAGAAGATACAGACACTTGTTGCAAAGGAATGAACGATTAGGATGTAACTGTGACACAGATTCTAGTCCTTGCAGGAGACAGGTCAGTATCATATAAATTAAATCAAATCAACATGACAAGGTAAAAATAACAATTTTACGAGTATTTACTTGTCCACATGTCAGGAAGATTTTCTCAGATTTCAGCAGGCCAAACGTAATTCAAAAATCAGACTGAGTTTGAGACTCAGCATCCCAACTGCCAGCTGAACATCCTTGCAACTGGACTACAGAAAATACCATTAGTGTCATCATCCCCTCACTTCTGTAGGAAGTACGGCAGTGAGAAATGCTCCCTGGCATAAATCTATTTCAAAAATTGAGTTTCTGAAATGCTGGCATAACATGATGTGTGTGTTATTGGAAGAATGCAAGTTTTAGTTACCTAATATGCAATTTTAATTTTGCAAATTATTTCCTTAGTGATCATGCCTTCCTTACTTCTCAGAAGTACAAGTTTTGTTGTTTTAAATAATCTGAACTACACTGCATTCACCAAAGGCTAAGAAAACATATTACCCCATGCCAGCTGACAGGCAATCACTTGAAAAACTCTTTTAACTTACTTGAAATGCCGAACATTAAAGTGAAGCAAATTATGCATTTCTAGCAGAACTGCTCATTGCCTTCTGCAGTCCTTTTGAAAGTGAAGGAACAGGTAACTCCTTTCAAAGCTTTCTCTCAAAGTCAGTTTGTGTAAACAACCCATTTGCAGCAGCCATCACAGTTTGGCCTCAAATGACCTGAACACTTGTACTCTGGTAGTTTAGGGTCCTGTATCAGTATCATTCCAGTATTTCTCTCCTCTTTACCAAGGATGTCAACTGTCAGCATACTGGATTAAAAACACCAGTGCTATCAGGAAGTGCTATCAGTTCTTTGCTGTAATTCCACAGGAGACACAAATGCTTCATTCTGCTTCTCTTACAGCCTAAGGAGCATTGTATTTCAACACTGGTCTTGGGAAGACTCACACAGAGCACTTGGAGTTCTCCATTCATCTTCATTTCACAGATTTACTGGGGAAAAAATGAAGTGATATAAAATAGCTTGTTCTTGTCCCTGCACTTTAATATTTAAAACACTATAAAGCCCATTTAACCTCCTGATTTATCTTTCAGATCATCTTTGAAATGCTGCAACACTAAAATTTCTGGTGAAGACAAAACTCATTGAAGACTAGCAAACTATCACTCTGCAGTTCTAGTGGCATTTCTTTCTGGCACAGCTTTTAACTAGAGGGAGAAAGATCTCGAAGGACTCAGAATCTGGATAGGACAACATGCTCCAAGATTAAGTGTACAACAGACCAACAACTGTCTCCCAGCAGCACCCAAATACATCACCTCTACTTGTAAAATTGCATTAAACCCTGATAGCACTCAAATACAAACTTAACAGACATCAGAAGTGCAGCTGCGTCCCTCCTCCTTCCCCTCTATTCCCTCTGCTGAAGAGTGCTTCCTCTCCCCTCTCCAGGAGGATCAGGGTGCCTCCTGCCCATTTCTTTTTGCTGAGTAGCTCAGAACCCTTTCCTTCAATATACTGGTCAGGCTGCCTGGGCCTGTAACACACAGACATCAACAGCCTCACCAGGGAAAGGGATAAGTAGCTGAGCAACTGCAAATACCTCACTGTTACTTTCTCATGATTAGAGCTCCAGACAACAAAAGCATGCAGAAACATACCAAAAAACAACTTCATGCCACAACACTCTCTCAAAGCTGCTTTCTTTAAATGTTGGACAGAGCTGTGAAGATCATCGCTGAATATTTTCTTTACTGCTTTCCCAGAACATTAATCTCGTATGCCCAACTGACTACAAACATCTTGAAAATGGTTTTTTTTGTCTCAGCAGATGATAAAATTTATGACTTTCTTCCATTCCTTATATAAAGTCACAGGGCCAAAGACTGAGAACTTTACAAAGAATTAAGTTAATAGGTAGAAAAACAAGGCAAACTAATGACATTTAAGCCAAACCAATTTGGCTATGAAAGATACTGGCAGAATCTATATGCAACTACTTCAAAATCTGACAAATGTACACATCTCCATGTGCCAGTCCTTAACAAATCTGACATTTTTTCGATAATCTGTCTAGAACTATGAAGGATTAAAATCACATTTTTGTTAAAGGCCAAAAATAGTAGAAAGGTCATCATTAGAAACTGGATGTAATGGAGTATCCTTGATGATTTACAGACCTAAAGGCCAAATTCACATCTTCAACATGTTTTAATGTTTACAACAGTAAAATTACGTAATTTTGATTTTTTTCTGTTAGTGTTCAGTTTTACATTCTAAATTACGCAGTTGATAACTACAGATATTTGGGGTTTTTTAAAAATTCACCTTTAATTCTTATTAACAGGAATAGAAGTTTAAGTTTTGGCAATTCACACCAAGCCAAGCTTAATAGTATTCTCACAAGAAAATTCTGTGTTTTATTAACAAAGCTCTTGATGAAAGTTAAACAAGGTATTCTAAGTTTGTGATTTATGGAATCAAAATAGGAATAGCATCATCTTTGTTTTAATCGAGCAAAAAAAAATTGTGACTTACAGGACAAGTATTAGCATTTTTTAATCAAAACCATTTAACATTCTCAGGATGACAGTTTCATAGGGTTTTTAGAACAGATTTAGTGGGTTGGGTTTTTTTAATTCACATTTCAAGAGAATCATGACACTGAAACAGAGGAAGAGTGAAAATTTGTGACCGTACCTCACCATATATTTTTCCCAGGAAGATGTTACAGTTCCTGAGACAAATTATTATGAAACTATGTACAAAACTGATGGTTTATTCATTTGATTTAGAAAACTGTTACTTTATTTTGACAAAGGACATACTTCTAGAAGTATGTTTCTATCTGCAATCTGTTTCCCACTCAGTCACTTGTACTGTACTCAGTGCACTCTGATTTTGTAGACAGGAGGACACTTGTTTGTAAGAGGTATTTGAGATGTGCTTGGTGTCACATTGTAAGGACTTCTGATCAGACTGCGGATCACTGTGGAACTGTAAGCTACAGAACTGAAAAGCTTCACCTGCTCAGGTTCCTGGTTTCCTAGACTTTTCTTCATGCTTTTCAATACAAACACATGCAGGTTAAATACATTTATTTTCTAATCAATCTGCATATTCTTACATGATCATATTAATAGTAATATTACATCAGGCATCTGCATGTTCTTTATCTGCAAAAGAAAGTACGTATTAGCATATTCTGCAGGATTCAAGGTACCCATTCCTCAGATATCGACACAAATAGCACAACCCGTGAGGGAATGCACAGTGACACCACCTCTCCCCAAACTTCTCTGCTAGTGGGAGGACAGAAAAGGAGGGAGACTAGAGACTAAGGTAGCTGGGAACAGCTAGTTCTGTGAAGCTGCAGTGACTTCCAGTGACAGTGTATTTGGTCTTAAATGCCTTTTGTGCCATTGCAATTAAAAAGAGTCAAATTTCAGATAGCACATTCTGATCAGTACATCCTTGCATGCATAAATCTTTTTGTAACAGATGCTCTGAAATTCCTTTCAGAATTGACACACAGCACTAGAGAAATACAGCTCTACTACAGAAGTGTATTTCTACACTGTGGGTTCAACTTTTTCCTGTTCTAATACCCAGAAGGGAGTGTGACCAAAAATAGTATAGCATTACACTACCCCATATAGATCTCAACCTACTGACTGCACTTCTAAAAATAAGCCTAACTGTGCCTTAAATCAAGTAAATTACTCCTACTGCTCAATAATCCTGATCTCTGTTGCATCAGGTAACAGTCAAAGTCTTCTCACTACCACAAAAAAGAAAACACAAGCAGAGCAAACCAGCCAGAAACACCTTGTCTGGAATCATGACCAACTTCAAAAACCACTGCTTCTAAATACACTAAGGACAAAAAGCTTGATAAATGCATTTTAACTCAGCCATTTTTAAATACAGCATATTTTCATGACTTGGAAATATAATTGAGTAAAATTCTGGTCCTAGGTCCCTCTATGTCAAGCCAGCTTCTTTGCAAGAACTCCAGAGACAAAAACACAAAATGGTTTTCCTGTACCTATGCAACTGAAATTTCAGTATTACTGTTCATCAGAGTCCAAAAACCCAACACTTGAACAAAAACTACAAGCACTGCTTATAGTCCATGACTGATTAAGTTCCTCTTTTACCAGTCTCATCTTCTGCATTCATAGCCCACAAGGGCACTTACATGGGCTATGAATTATTCAAGGATGAGGTGTTTAAAGATTCCTGTTGCACCTTCTACACTTTTTTAAAAATGAAATAGTCAAGGCTCTGAAGCTTACCTGGCATTACTCTTTGACCCACAGGATCTTAGTTATTAATATGAAGCACAACAACTTTAAGAGACATTCACACAGTAGGATAGCCAGCATCTTGGCAGGGTTTCCTTTTTGCTTGATTTGAAACAGACAATTACCCTTTAATTTTCCCCAATTCTGAAGGCACACGAGCCACCATGCTGTTCAGCATGCTGCAGATGGATCTCTTTTGCTCCCTAAGGTTTTACATAGGTTTTAAATCATGAAGATGCTAATTGCCTACATGGAACCAGAAACAGGAATTCAGCAAATGCTACACTATTCCCATGCTGTGATCCTGGACCTTGTTTTAGTTAATGAGAGGTTACTACATTTAACATCAAATTACCTCCAGCTTCCATAGGTGACATAACAAAGCCAAATAGCAAATTTTCCAAACCACCCTTCCACCGTGTTAAGCCTCTTAAAAATAGCTACATGTATTTTACTGAGAGACTTCAACCACAGACACATGCACAAGACCAGAGCGGCTGGAGAAGTCTCCATAAAGGTCTGATTTTTCACATATATACATTTACAATAGCCTGAAGGGATTTCTAAGGTAATAGAGGGAGCTTCCTTGTGTAATGCTAGAGAAAGCAGTCTGCCTGCACACTCTGCATGAAGAAATGAGAGGAAAGGGGAACTGGAAAAGAACAGAGCTCAGGCTGCTGAGGGCCAAGACTGTCCCTCTCAGACAGTGGTGCACCTGCAGCATTTCCTCCATGTTCTGCAGCATTTCCTCCATGCTCTGACAGAGAAGCAGGCTCCTGATGGAAGAGAGACGCAGTGGAACCTTATTACAGCTGCAGTGAAAAGAGTGTGGCTCCCACCACAACAGCATGCAAATCCTCTTGTAGCTTTTCCTAGAGAAGTGGGCTAGGCTGACAACTTTCTCTCTGGACAAAGACAGATCAACCAGTGCAGCACATCTACAAGGAAACATCCCTGCTGGCCACCTATCAGGTTTGAAAAAACAGTATTATCCATGGACTAGCAAGCAAAATTAATTCACAATTTTGTTCTGTGTTAAGATATGAATACTTCATAAACCACTAGTTATGAAATTCCAAAAGTTCTCCAACTGAAGGTGTTGGTAAAAATGGTAAAGGAAAAATATTAATTAATTAATAATTAATGCTTCTAGCACAAAGTTTTTACATTTACTCTTAACTTCCTATCTTCTCACTTTGACTACCTAGTTACCTCCACAGAATGGATGCAAAAAGATTTCCATCAGCACATTTAATGAAAAACATTTCTTTCAAGCAAGGCACAAAATTTAGATTTATTTGATTAATCCCAATTTTTTGTTTTACATTAAGTACAAAAACCAGCTTGAACGTAGGTGTAAATACAATTCCACAAAGTAGTTCAGTGAGACTTAAAATCATATCCAGAACTGTAAAGCACAATTAAAAGCAGCCCAGGATATACAGATTGCTTACCAAAACTGCTGAAAGAGCTCATAACGTATCAACATATTTAACAACCCCCAGCAATAAGTAGTCTCCTTTCTAATCTTTCATTTAAAATGCATTTAACAATTCTGTACCTAACAAAGAAAGCATTAAAGAATGAGAAGTGCAGGTTAAGTTTTACTCAAGCAGAGGCCTAACTTAAACACATACACAGTCAAAAATTAAACAACAGAACAATGACCTCAATATTTTGAACATTTCTAAGAACATAAATGCTAAGATAATATAGAAAAATAGCCACAGGCTCCAAGACTTATTTACTTCTCAAAGAACTTATGGTGTACTGTAGCTGCCTGAAATATTTTAACAATTATAGAAAATTGTATCTCCAGGTTTGGTACATTTGTGTTTTCTAGATGACAACATACATTTAAGACAACCATCAACTTATTTACAGTTAGAAGCTTATTCCTTTTAAAATCTGTATTAAAAAAATCAGTTTTGGCACTATCCCTAAGGCAATGGATGATATGTACCTAAGATAGCAAATCACATAATGAAAGCATAACCAGAAGAAAATCATCTTTAACTTATAAGAAACTGTGAGGCTATAATTAAAGAGAAAATTAAAGAATCAGCACTTCTAAGTCACTAAAATGCCCTATCCAAAATTCTGAAGATTCTTGCTAAATTCAACAGGAAATTGCTTCAATCTGTGAAGTCCCTGTGCCTTGTTTTGTGGGAGAACCCAATATTTCTACGGTTATTAAGTTATCCAACTAGTTTTATAACCAGAAAATAGCAAAAAGTTAAAGGAGAACATGAATTTATGTTTTAAGTAAGCAGAAAAAACATTACTCTGAAGCCCAGCTTTTCTAACTGTCTATTTAAAAAACTCCAAAGGTAACTTTTCCATTCACTCCACTGAGTAAAGACCACAGCATCACATTTTTTTTAATTGGTATGAATAGATTTAACAACTTTCTTTTTGCATTTCCATCAGCTTCAGTGATAGCTGATCCTTAAACATCATATTCCCAGTGTTGCCACATTTCCACTGCAAAGACAGCAAGCCTAGATTTCATAAACTGTGGATTTCATTTAAATTTTGAAATAATCTTTGCATTTATCCTAAATTTATAAAAAGATTTTTTTTTCAAAACTTAAGGCAAAAAACAAGTTTATTGGTTATGTTTCTTTAAGTCTGAGAAGGTGTACGAGGCTGTTTAAATATCAAAAAAGCTAATGCCATATACAGTATTACCAACAAAAGTAAAGAATAAGGCAGCATGCACCCTTAAGATGAAAAGAAAATTTAATTTTACAAGATGTTTAAATAATCCAAAGGCAAAAAGTGTCTGTCTCCTCTAAGAGTATCTTCATAAAACATGGAAATTTTAGAGGAATGTTTTAGAGGACATCAAGTTACTAAAATATTCCGTTCAACGTTTATACAAATACATTACTACAATTGTAAGTTTACATACAATCAACTGACATCTCAGTGTTAACTAATTACTTAAATTTACAAGACAAACATAAATAAAGCTGTTAAAACAGGCAAGTACAGTACTGATCTATCATTCAGCACAATGCATTTTGTACTTCTTTCACCTTGAAAAGAATCAGATTAGAATTGTGCGAAGTCAATCTCCAAACCTAAAAATAAAATAAAAGAGAATTAAATATATCTATGCAGGTTTTACACAGCATGGGCATATTCCAAATGTTTAAGTCCTGTTTTCAGGCATGTAATTTACCATTTAACAACCTTTTGTCTGTTCTCAGAAGAGGCCACAGTCTTTAAGGTTATTTTTAATAATGACATCAGTTACAGCATCAAAAACAAACTGCACATTTTTTGTATCTGTGGCACATGTGAAGTGAGTGTAGATTTCCTTTGTGTCTTTTCTCTTGTTCAGATCTTCAAACTGACACTGAATGTAAGCAGCTGCTTCTTCATAAGTGTTTGACCCTAGAAGAAGAAAATTGCTCAGTAAGCAGGTTTCCAACAGAGGAAGAACAAGATGCACACTATCTTCGAAGGAACTGGTTCTGTGGAAACAGTTTACCTAAACCTGAAGAGGAGTAATTCCACAGCCATTGCTGTAAGATACCACTAAAACAAACTTGGAAGGAGACCTTTTGGATGCATTTGTAAGAATAAAAATTTAGCAATCAATTCAGTTCCCGGTGCAGGAATAATCTTTCCCTTTACTTCAGTGCCAGAGGAGCCAGTCATTAATGACCCATCACTTTCCTAGATTAGGATATTTTGTTTCCTTCATTCAAGTTATGTGCTTTCAAATTTTATGGTTTTAAAAGGTTTGGGGTTTTCCCACACTCAATTAAAGACACTTGGCCTACACATTTCTCCTAAGCTTTTTACCTCCAACATGCTATTTTCTGTACAATGAAGGGGTCCCAAGTTACAGTGAAAATGATACATAAAAAAGCTAAGACTTGTTAAATGAATTCATGCTCTTTTGCTAAGTATATCCTGAATAAGCCACATGTCAACATGTATGTACATTCCCTGTTCAAAAAACTCCCATGTATCTCAGGAATTCCTACTTATATCAAAGTACAAAAGTAGGAGAACATCAGAAATAAGAATGGGCTAAATAAATGAGCCTGAACAATTGCAGACGGAATGTGTAAATGCTATCAGTGGACCAGCATTATTTCATCTGGATAAAAAGACTTAAGCACTATTTTATTTGTGATCCATAAAAAGAACCCCACATCTTAACCCTCCCCATCTTAAACTTTAGGTCATATAAATATTTTAGATGCCTAGAGTTATACAACTCCTCATGATTGGTGCATCAAAAATTAGGTATTTGATAAAAAACTCCCTTGATATCTGCACACCCCTCCAATACCTGCATATTCAGGGTAGCAAATAGTGAGAGGACTTCTTTTGATTTTTTCTTCAAAAAGATCTTTCTTGTTCAGGAATAGAATAATAGAAGTGTCTGTGAACCATTTATTGTTGCAGATACTGTCAAACAATTTCATGCTCTCATGCATCCGATTCTGTAATAGAAAAAAACCCTGTCACTTTGTATTTTATCAGACTTCAGTAGTAAAATCAGGATACATATTTTTAATTAGCTACAAATAAACCAGTCACAAAACTAAGCTTTTAGCAAACAAAATCACATTCTACTGCAGGGAAATAAGAGAGAGGCCAAGACTACCAGTAAGATCACTTCCACTAGCAGGGTTTAAGCAACTACTTTTTCTCATTTCCAGCTTTAAGTTTTTAATATTTCAGAAAATTTTTGTGTGTTTTGACATTTTGCAGTACAGATATTCTACAAGAATTGCTGAGTTACCTGAATTTGTCTTAACACTGATTAGATCTTCTGGAAATTGAAAATAAATTCTGCACCTAGCTGATATTCCAGAATAAGGAAAAAAGTTCTACAAAACTAGAGGATCAAGTAAGCAGGTATTTTAACTCTTACCATAATATTTAACTCTGTAGAAAAATTATCCAACATGTAAGTACTTTGGCCAAGTTCCAGTCATTTAAGTAGCAGGATGCTAGCTATGACCTTCTTTGACTATATTTGACTTGAAAGGTTTTCTTATTTCTCTTTCCTCCCCAAATTATATTTTATAGAAAGTTGCAGAACACAAGGAAGAGCACAAGAGTCTGTTAATGATTCACATACAAGAGGTAAGCATCACTTCAGACCACTCAAGATAGTAAAATGCACCCTGTGCACAGTGACACGGAAGGAGTAAACTCTTGAAAGAGGAGAAAGGAGCCGAGGGTGTTGGAAAGGAAAAGGAAGAGAAACATTTCTGCAACTAAGACAAGAGATTGGAGAAACACAGTTAGAAAGAAACAAAAATTGAAGACTGAGGAAGGAAAGGAAAACAAAATGTGATAAAGCAGATACAGGTAAGTAATTTCTCACTATGTACTTCTAGCATCCATAAAGAGACTAAAATGTGTATTACTGACAATGTACCCTCATTAATTTATGCTTCCTTTAAAACATGAGAAGTGTAGCTAAAAGAATACTTGTCTCTTAGTATTCCTTCTGAGAATACGAGGAAATACTTTGGAACCCCAAAGCATGAATTCCATCACCATTTCACCCATTTCACTGAAACCTTTTGCACAAACCCCACACATCTTATAAAGCAGTAATACTTCAAAGGACCCATTTATAGCTTTCCTTCCAAGCTTAGCTTCTGTCCAACAACTATTCCCTTCTTCAAAGTTAGGGTACTTGCCATTTCCTCGTCTTCAGCCAAGACCAAGTCATAATCACTTAGTGCCACACAAAAAATAATTGCTGTAACACCCTCAAAACAATGAATCCACTTCTTCCGCTCTGATCTTTGGCCTCCAACATCAAACATTCTGCAAAACAGAAGTACAAGGCAGGGAATGAACTTTGGAATTTCTAGCTTTCTGAATATTAACCAATAAAATGTGGAATTATCAGCTGTGTAAGTCTGAGAACGACATTTAAAAAGACGGCAAAAAACCCTGTATCATTAATTACTACTTTTCTCAGTATAAACCTCAATTTTAATAAAGCCTTAAAAGTCTTCTTACACATTTTAGAGAACAAGAGAAAGTATGAGATGAAAGATAATAAAATTAATTATTTACAATATTATATTTCATTAACAAAGTTAATTGTAACCTGTATAAAATAAAGAGTTAGCTTTACTAAGAAGTCTAAAATAGTAAAAGATACTGATCAACAATGTGGACTCTCAATCCTGGTGAGTTTTAGCTCCTTTCTCTTCTAAATCAAATTACAACTTAAATCTATTCTTCAACTGGCCACGCTTAAATAGGCAATTTTTTAAGAGATTATCTTAGAAGACAAAATAAGCATTACATAGTGAAAATAACCCTCACTTTCCCTCTAATAAATGCATTTTCTGGAAATGCAGTTAAGTCTCACATATGATACACTTACTGAAGCTGACTTGTACTTTTTATTATCCCCCTTTCCTCTTTTCCATGAGTTGCAAGCTTGCAAGGGCAGGGCAGGTAAAAAATCCCACCGATTTAATGTTAGCGCAATACACAACACTGTAAATTGCACTTGAAGGGATTCAATTACAGTTGTTATTTTTAGGTATCTTCAAGTGTTCCAAGTTGCTAGACTTTAATTCGAAAAAAAACACAGTAAAATTAAGAAGGAAACAAATTACAAGAAAAAGAAAGACCCTTTGCTTTCTCATGGAAAACTGTCAGAAACACTGTAACCTCTAACAAAGTCTTCTACTTGGGTGAACAATTGCGTAAGTGACAGTGCTCACTGCCCTTTTAATGTTATACATTGAGATAGTGCCATGTTAAAAACACTTGAAAGATTATTCCTGATGAAAAAAGGAAAGATATTCCTGCTCCTTACCTTCAGAAATATCTCTGAAGGGAAGTCTTTGGACATCACCCTATACAAATGTAAGCCAGACACCTACTACTCCTACTTAGTTCTCAATTAGCAATGGCTGTACCCAGAGAAGATACTTTGTACTTGTATACCTTAATAATTAATCCCTTAAATTTTAGTAATTACTTCTGTCAATTTTTAAGCTATGCTTTGTAACTTTATCCCGAGACCTGAATTTCCATAAGAATTAACACTTGTACAAAAAAACTTTCTTTGAACATGAAAGTAGTAAATAATCAGACTCAGCTTTTGGACTAGTCTATAGAAACAGGATAAAGATGACTTGCTATTTGCATTTTGGATTGAATCAATAATCAAAGCTATGCTAAGCACTTTATAGAGAAGGCTGAATTGAGGTTCAACCTGAAAGAATCTAAACACACACAGCAGAACAGGAAAGAAAAGATAATGAAAAAGATTGATCCTGTGCAGCTAGTCATACTTATGTACCCTTGTCTTAGTATAATCGAGCCTTTCATGCCTTTGGTTCATCTTAAAAGCTCTTTTCAAGGTTATGTAAGAGTGTACTTCAAGCCCTCCCAATAACTCATTAAGCCTATTGCCTAAGGTGTTTGAATGTACAATATTACAGCTAAATAATTCCACAGGCCTGGCTCAAAGACACGTTTTACCGACGTGTAACCATATGGTCTTTGTAACAGTCCCAATAATCTGTACAGACTGGACCCATCTACAGTAGGGAACAGGAAACATTAGAAAGTAAGTGAGAAGATGGAGAGCTCCTGACAATACTGAGGTCCTCTCTTGAGACTTGGCTAAGGACTACTCTCCTTATGTTTGCAAGATATTCATTATCAGCTATTCTTTTGTGGATTAATACAATTTCGTTTTCTTAAACCCTAAAACAAGGAAACAAAACAGATTTCCACAGTACTGATGGTCCTCAAGTATCCATATTTCAGTACTTGCTGTGCATTTCCATGAGAAAAAATATTTTCCATGAAGATACTAGGCAAATATATAATATAGACATGCTGACAACCATTTCTGCATAATCTAAATGCATATTTAATGTGTGTTTTACTGAGTTTTGTTCTCATTCTTCCTCATCAGTAGGAAGCAGAATACTCAGATGGTAAGCACAAGGTGTGTTTTCACCTTGAATGCTGCACATGGGTCAGGCCAAACTTTTTACAAGAGCATGTTGTGAGAGGACAAGGGGGACTAACTTCAAATGAATGAGAGTAGGTTTAGATTAGATATTAGGAAGAAATCCTTTATTGTGAGGGTGGTGAGGCACTGGAACAGGTTGCCCAGGGAAGTTATGGACACCCCATCCCAGGTAGTGTTCAAGGCCAGGTTGGATGGGGCTTTGAGCAAACTGGTCTAGTGGAAGGCACCCCTGGTCCACTGCAGAGGGGTTAGAACTAGATGAACTTCAAGGTCCCTTCCAACCCAAACCATTCTATGATTCTACATTTTTAGACATAAAATGCTCAGAATATTAACATTATTTTATAAATCTCACAACACAGAAATTGTAAGTTACATTCTTTCATCTGTAAAATACTACCTTAAAGTATAACTCATATTTGAATTCAGCTCTTCAGGAAATGGATTTACTCTTTCATACAACACCAGCAGACTCTTATAAGCTTCCAGTTCTCCAACAGAATTTAAAACAAGACTCCAATAGAACAGCTATTTAACATAGCAGAAAACGCAATATATTGTTTTGAGGTTTAATTTATATCAAAAGTATCCTTATGAAACATTTTCAATAAAACCAAAACATTTGCCAGAGCTCCAACAACTCTCACATGCCTTTTTTTTTCCATAAAAAATGGGGGGGGGAAATAATCAAACTTGTGATTAGACAAATTTGTTAAATTATACCATTGAATGCCATATCCTATAATTTTACAGGAACTTCAATGGATAGATAACCATGCAGCATGATTTACATACTTAAAATGAAGATCTTTGAAAGTAAAATGAGTTTCCACTATTCCTGTAGTTTTCACTCTAGTCCTGAGAACGTCCTGTTGAGTTGGAATGTAGCTGGTTTGTGCTATCCTGTCCAAGTCATTCAAGTAACTAAAGGTAAAAATAAACACTGCTTTCAGTTATTCATAAAACAGCAACAAAATAATTACAAAGAATTACAGAAGTTCTAGGTCCATTCATTACATTGTGCTTGAATTTGTAAAATAGTTTTCTCTGAGACACAAAAGACACCGTATTCCACTCAAATTTCCAAGTTTTTCGAAATAAGCTTTAGACATACAACGAAATTTCATTCTAGATGAAAGAAAACTTAGGCAATTTATTCGACTAAAAAGAATTTTTCTTCAGAAATTCCAAAATGTAAACATGGTTCCATATACATCAATGTTATTTGCACTAATTAGAACATCTTCATCTTTGTAACTGCAGGTTACTGTGAACCATAAACAAAGCCCAAAATCACTCTATTTGATAACAGATATGAAAAGAATAACTCAGTGTTTCGGCCAGAATTAATGTGTCTAAGAAAATGCCTAATAAGTAACAATTAAGTTTCTATTGAGAATTTGTAATTGCACGTATTTTTTACAATTAGCATGCTTTCATTGCCAAAGTTCTTGCAAAGTAGGCCAAGGCCAGTATTTCCAAAAACCATACAGCTTACTTGTACTTTTCCCATAGTAAATAGGGAAGGCACGGTGTTCTATTTTCTGTGTAACAAGAAGCTAACAATTTAACAGATGCATTTATATGGCTAGAATAACTGTTTTCTTATGAAACTTCAGTCAGAGTTGTCTAAAACAACAAAACAGAACACAGGAGGTATGTGAATCTCCAAATGAAGTGCTCCATATGGAAGAAAGTTTATACAAGTGAGAAAAAACTTCAAGCACTACAAAATACTTCAGAATCATAAAGCTTTAAAAAATTGCACTATAAGGCAGTATCACTGCTCTTGCCATGCTTTACCATCTTACATCTCCCTCAGTGGACTCTTTTCCTCGACTGACTTACCATTACTTACTGCCACACCATCTTATTTTTGCATTCCTAGTTCCTTAATATTTTATTTTCTTACTTAAGTGCCCTAGCATAAAAGATACATTCTAATTGTTTCTTGGCTCAACACATTTCCAGTAGAGACCATTAATTAACAATAAAAATGTAGCAATGTTGGAATAGGAAAAACTATTATGCACATGAAAAGTAGTATCCTCGGTAATTCAGATACAGATCATGTCATCACATTTTTTGGACACGTTCAGATACTGAAAAGGTACTTTAATCATGTTTTTTTAATAGAAATGCTATTAAAGCACCTTAAAGCAATTTTTGTCTTCTTTAAGGGAGTGAGACACCTGGTTAGAAGATGACAAGTTCATAATTACACTAGACCTCTTCCTTTCCAACCTCAAAGCTTTGCTGCAGCATTTTCACCCAAGCAGACACTACCTTTGTCCAGATACTTCTGTGGTTTCCATCTACATGGGAGCAGAATTTGTCAAAAGATGACACCTCATACTGCTTTAGCTACTAGTTAGAAGGCAAAGGGAATCTTGTCTGTCAGACTGTACTTACTAGGCAGCAGAGTCATTGAGCTGGTATTCTCGAGATCTGTTGAAACAGGCTTGAACCCCGCTGTCTTTCCACAGTCTCTTGATAACTCCAGCAAGCTCTGAAGTCATAAAGCCTTCTTCTGCTGCTCCAGCCAACACAAAGAGCTGACGAGCATCATCCTTTAGGGTGTAAACACAAAGTGAAGAGAGAAATACTGAGAAACACAACGGAAGTATTATCACCTAAGAACTATATTCAGCAAATGCGCTACTTAACCTGGTAAATGTGAATGTACCCAAACAAAAAAATGTGAAAGAAAACAATTAATTTTAGTGTTCTGCATTGGATCTTAATTCCCACATTTTTCAACAACAGAAAGACTAGCAAATTGAATTTCTCATTAGCTGATAAAGCTTCTCCTGGTCTGTTTATAACTTGAGCCAAGTTTTTGTACACAGGAGTAGTAACATATTTTGTGCTCAAACCTAAAATTAACCATATTTGCTCATAAAATACCACATACTGGATAAAATGGTTACAATACAGACTAGACCTTTCAGAAATGCAGATGTATATCGAGTAACTTAAGAAAACACATTAATTACTTAATTTTAATTACACAACTTTAAAAGTGACAAATCATCACTTCTTCCCAAATCATGCATCAGGAATTAGAAAAAACACTTCTAAAAACCTTTCCAGATAAATCAGTTACAAATACCCATTGCCTTAATTATTCCACAGAGACCAGGTTTTCTTGGTAATGGAATATCAAGCAAGCATCAAGATTTTTAAGAGCAAATGCTGGATTTTAAAACTATATATAATAACTGGCTTTGGGAGTGAGGCTAACGGAGTACAGGATGTAAATCCACCATTCCCCTTTTAACAGCATTTGACCAGTGACATCCAATTTTGACTGAGCAACGAAACTTAGTATTTTATATTCTGAAGTATTTCTATTACATTTAGACCTGTAAGGCACTGGAGGAAAGACAGCAGATGGGTACAGGGAAGGTCCAGATTAGTACTCTCCTGTGGGTAGCTGCTTGACCTTGGTTATTAGCAGAACATGATCCAATGCCAAGGTACGTCAGCCAGAACTACTACCCACAGCAGGTACTGTTTGTCCAGTAATTAAAACAAAGAGAACAATGCATCTGGAAAGGAGGATGGAGAAAAGAGAGACTTAGACACATCAGCTGGGAACTTCAAGTATTTCAAGAAAGACGAGGATTTAAAAAGGCAACATATAAGGTTATTCTCATAAAACACTAAGTGAAGACACAGATGCCAATCTGTAGAAAAATCTGTCACTTTCCTGTTCAAACACTAAGCTGTGGAAAAAAAAACATTTTCAGGATAAGCACAGAAAGTAGTGATTGTTCTGAAGATACTGTCCACTGTAGACCTAAATAATCAAAGATTGTGTGAGCTAACAGGGGAATTCTTTACAGATGGATTGGGTAATACTGAATTTCAGAGGCTGAAAATGAAAGGCTTGCTGTTCAGTCAACTCAACACAAACTTGAAGAGATTTAAACACATACATATACATTTGTAGCTACACATACGAAGAACAGGTATCTGATGTATAATTGAAAGTGTCTTTTTGAAAGCTAGAGTAAGTAGAAATCTAAAAGAACATTCGTCAAACAAAAATACTGATTACTATACACAGACAGGACAAATTGTGCACAATTTATATAAATTTAATGGATTGCACTAACAATTACATACAAAACCCAGCGCTGCAAAGATCAAAGGGTTGGATAGTCAGATCTCAGGGACTTGAATTTGAGCATTATGCCTGCATAAAAGAAACCTGAATAACAGTTCTGGTCTTGAATATTGTTTGTGGATGCAAATGCAAGGACCTACAACTCACAAAAGCAGCAAATCTTTAAGAAGAGACAGTATATTAAGACACATGATGAAAACAGCTTAGAAACTGACAGCTTTGTCACAAAAGATGATGACATTTTATACCTAAGATGGTCTAACTTATGTATCTCTACATGCTCTCAAACAGGGGTCAGGGAAAGTGAAGGTAGAACAAGAGAATTGATTTCAGCTTTTTAAAAGGCCAAACATTAAAATGAAAAATGGTCTCTGTTACCCCATTCTCCTTTTGCTAAAGATGGCAACTACCAAAGACACCACAAGTGAGGTAGTATGCAATGATCAAGTCCTATTTTCATAATTAATTAATGCTAGATATTTTCCTTCAGTTATACTGAAATGGGGCAGCTTCCTCCACAGGCATCACTCTTTTTAATCAGATTCCATACATGAGGTAATGTAAAAAAACTAATTTAACCAGCTCTCTAACTAGTGCAAATCGGACATTCAGAAAGTGCTCTACAGTCCTTTGAAGCACATTTATAAACTAAATGCTTCTCAAAACACAGTTTCTACTTAAACTGTCCTGAAGCACAGACGAAGATACACCATACTTAAAACTGACCATTACTTAAGCTGCTGGTGTTATCTGTGCTCCCTTGATTCAGTAACACGAAAAAAGAGAACACTCAACTCACTGCTTTACCATTGGTCTTATGACAAAAATAAAAGTATATGATTTTTAAAGAAACCTCACCCCATTTAGAGAAAAACCCTCAGAAATTAACCTCAGAAATTTAAGGAAAATAATCTGAATGTAACAGTTTACACCAGCAGATACAATTTTGAGCTTTTTTTTTCCCCCCAAAAGACAATAAAATTAAAACAAAATAGAATAAAATTGAAAATAATTGAGGTATAAACATACTAGTACTAACATCCAGTGCTAATGTTCCATAGCAATGTTGCTCTGAAAAAAAAAAAAAAAAAATTTGGAACACCATGACATGACTAAGTACAACGGGGTGAACAGCTATTTTAAGATTATTCCTGACAGAAGTTTGCCTCATAATTTTTATAGCTCTCTGAAGTTGAGAAACTCAGATGACTTAAAACTGACATCATATATAAGATAGCCCTCAAAATCATCTTGTTAGTCATTTTATCTGCTAACACCTAAATTTACTCCTCCTCCGTTTTCTCTTACTACGCATTTAGTAACATAAGTCTACCATCTGCCTCTTTCCAACATTAACTGCCAGACTCCAGAGAGGACTGCACATACACTGAACTAACAAGCAGGGAAATACTGTCAGTGCTCTGGAAAACTTTGGTCATAAGGGCAGACTACAGCAAACATGAGAGCAAACGAGGAGAGGAATAATCAAAGAAATTGAAGCTTTTACTAGTTATGCTTACAACTGAAGAGACATCAGGTAGAATTAACATATGTACATAAAGTAATGGCTATAATTGGCTGTCAATCAGATTTAGACTTCAGATACAACTTTATGACTCACTATACATAATCTTATGAATGTCTTCCTTATGACAACCATACATACTGCATTTCACAAGGTTACTGAATGAATACTCACTAACATTTATAAATTGCTTTTCAAGCAACCAATAAAATCTTGAACACAAGACTGTGAAGAATGAAGAATCCACATACTCTTTCTTATTTTTAAATATGCTCCTCTCCTCCCAAACTGTAATTCTACCTTAAAGTGATGGAAAGAACTTATGACAAAATATCCCTCTGACTACCTTACATATACTTATTTCAATATCCGAACAGCAAAACCCTTCCTCCTTCTCTCCTGTGAGACAGCCACAGTGTGGCAAGTTCCAGCTCCAAAACTGGTACTGGCGAGCACTCCACATTGTGACACTGACTTCTAGGGGGAGATAAAAGCATACATCCTGAACCAAGCTTAACTGTTACTCAGAATAACAACTTTGGGCATCAATTTCAGCACTGCAGCACAGACTGCATAGACTCTTACAATGAAAGGACAACCAAAACCACGTAAACTGAGCATTTTACAGAGATATTCCAAGCACCTCCCTGCCTGACCACATGTGGATATAATCAGGGTCACCACAGGTAAGAGCACAGGGTTAGGACTGGAGATACCAATAGCTGGAATGGCAAATAAACTCATCAGAGCTTTCCATGTGGGACATTAGATGAAACAAGATGGGAAAGGTGCAGAAAAGCTTAGGAAAAGGTCTCATTTCTTGGGAAAAATCCCAAGATTGGTATCATGGAAAAATGGGATCCCAGTAGCAGGTCCATGCCCATGTGTCTTTGAGCAAAATAGTCCTCAGCACTGGAAATCAATACGAAACAGGATCCAGCTCAGAGGCTGGCAACATTTCACGCACTGCTGTGTCTACAACCTAATGGAGAAGTGCAGACAGTACAGTGCAGAAGTAGATAGATGCCTCCCTATTTAAGCTGTATTTTTTAAGGGATGTGAAGATATCTAACTTAAATGACCTACCTAATAGCCTGAAAGTCCATACAAATAGAGACATGGCTGTGGACTCCTTAAGACTCTGATGTTCAGTTTAGACAGAATTTAGACAGAATTCAGAAAATAGTATCTAAACCAAACAGTTGTTGTGAATCAGTCCAGCGCTGATTTTTCCACAGGTCACCTTGCCATGTAAAGACCAAAGGCATTTAGTTTTCAAACACTGTATCTTACAAAGATTTCTGAAGGAAATAGTATGGATATTTCAGCTGTATGTTTGTGTATGTACTTCAATACTCACAGCCCTGACTGGATCACCAAAGTCTATCTTCAACCTCCCCATTGCTCTAATGATAGCAATAATGGACTGAATGGTGTTACTGTAGACAACAGCTTTGTACTGTTTACATTCTTCTTCTGAATAACCAGCTTCATGGATAATCCTATAGAAGGAAAAAAAAATAAATTCACTATTCAAATTTAAAAAATGTTTCTCTAGCCCAGTATTTCACCATACTTACTTCATTTGCTTGACAATTGTGCTTTTCCCCGATTCACCAGCTCCTGAAAAATAAATGTGTGAAAATCCAACATTAGACTTTTACTACTCTTTGAAAATACGTTTTGATTCTACTCTTCATGTACCTAACCAATATAAATACCTTCAATAGGTAAAAGAATATGTTACAAACTGATTTTTAATACAGAAATGTAACTTCAGCTGGAAATTTCAAAGTCAAGCCATTTTGAGAACAAATCTCAGTTCTAAGAAGTCTTTTCTTTTACCAGAAGTGAGCATAATCTTTACACAGTCTGCTGGTGTTTCTAATGAGAACAGATGATAAGTTGCTCAACTTCAAAGGGATATGAAGCTTAATTCCTTTAACTGCCTTTTTAATCAAAACCTAACCAAAATTCATTCTTCACACTGTATTAAGTCTCCCGTGTTGCAAATGAACACCTTAAAACTCTTCAAGGCTTTAGTCCTTGTAACCTTCTTTTGACCCTTGCATGAATAAACCAAGTCAGCTTACTTTTTGTCAGAACACATGGTATAAGGTTTGCAAGTCAACCTGATACCATTTTTAGTGCTTAACAACAACAAAACAAAACAAAAGCTGTGTTAAAATCCAAAGCTTAGAAAAACAGTATCTCTGTCAATAGACAGGGAAAAAGACGCAGTTTTTGCTATCTCAACAATCTATCTTTAGTCCGCTTCTTTCTCTAAAAAATACATGGAACTCTTACAGCTGCGGTCTAATCCCTTTAGATGGCATACTCCCAGTTTGTCTGTGACTTGTGCTGAATTCTCCCTCTCACAGTTCCCCTTTCCCAATTCAGCTTTGCAGAAGTGAGGGTAATCTTCATACAGTCTACAGGTTTTTTTAATGCAAAGAGATCACCCATTGTCCAATTCCAATATAACCAAAGAAAACTCTCACCACAAAAAGGCACTGATAAACACTGTATTTATTCATCTCCAGAAACGGGCAAGAACCTGAAGCATGACAGTCAACCTCATCTTGGACAAAATAAAGGTTATTGAGAACTGTCAACATGGATTTACAAAGTACAAGCTGCACTTAGTAAGTTTTCATGAGGAAACAGGTGGGTTTAGGGGTGAAGGACACTAATAGATGTAATTTGCTTTGACTCTAATAAGGCTTCTGATGCCACCTCCCATGGCATCCCTTGGACCAAGCTGAGTAAGTACCAACTTCAGGGTGTCTGAAAATCCACCTAGACAGCCACACTTAAAGGCTTGTGTCAATGGTTCAAAAATCTAACTGAAAGGCATTTAGGCAGTCTCCAGGAGACGATACTGGGCTAATACAGTTTAGCACCTTCACCAATGACCTGAAAGTGAAAGCAGAATGCACTGACATCAAGTTTGCAGCTGACATCAGCCCATGAGGCCAGGAAGTGGTCACAGTGTTAGAGAACAGAGGTGCTATTCAGAGGGTCCTCAAACACACTAGAGGACTGAGCTGAGGAATCTCATGACAGGGAACAGAGACAATTGTGAAGCCCTGCAAGTGGCACAGAATAACACATCCAACACATCAGATCTGGGACTCATGGATTAGCAAAATTGTGGGGCTCAACAAACTGAAGAGTCAGCAGTGGGGCCTTGTTGTGATGAAGGCCAACCACATTCCAGGCTGCTGCACTGGATCTGTCTGGAACAGAGTTAACTCTCTTCACAGCAGCCCTTATGGTGCTGTACTTTAGATTTGTAGCTAAACCAGTGGTGGTAACACTCATTAGTAAGAGAAACTGATGGTTCTCTTATTGGTGAAAAATGCATGAGCAGCATCAAGCGATTTTCTCTCTTCCACCATGTCCCCACCCCTAGTGAGTAGGCTGGGTGTGGACAAGACATTAAGAAGGGACACAGCTGGGACCAAAGTCAATCAAAGGGATATTCCATACAACACGATGCCATGCTCAGCAGTAAAAACTCAGGGACGGGAGGAGGAGAGGTAGTCATTTGTTGTTACAGTGTCTGTCTAAATCTTTTTTTGTTATAACCTTTGGAAGTGTAGTTATGGTGAAGGGTCTGGGGCACAGTTCATATAAGGAGCAGCTAAGGGAGCTGGGGTTTTTTAACCTGGAGAAAAGGAGGCTCAGGGGAGACCTCAACACACTCTACAACTACCTCAAAGGAGCTTGTAGCCAGGTGGGGTCAGTCTCTTCGCCCAGGTAATAAGCGACAGGACAACAGTAAATGGTCTCAGGTTGCACCAGGAGAGGTTAAGACTGGCTATTACAAAAAATGTCTTCATCAAAAGGGTTGTCAAGTACTGAAACAGGTTGCCCAGGGCAGTGGTGGAGTCATGATCCCTGGAGGTATTTAAAAACTCTAGATCTGATACCTGGGGACATGGCTTAGTGGTGGACTTTGCAGTGCTGGGTTAATGGTTGGACACAATGACATTATAAGCTTTTTCTGAACTAAATGATTCTGTGATTCTTTTCACACAATCATTATGCATGCCAGGGCCCTGCTTTCCCGGAAGTGGCCAAACACCTGCCTCCCAGTGAGAAGGAAGGAATTAGTTCTTCTTTTTGCTTTGCTAGTGTGTGAAAGCTGTGGCTTTCCATATTAAAACATCATTATCTTGATCCATGAGTCTTCTTGCCTTCCTTCTATTTTTTCTTTATCCCAAGGGAGAGGAGAGTGATCACACAGCTGCGTGGGTGTTTGGGTTGACCCTGGCCAACAGCTTCCACTGCTGCAGTGGCAAAAGTGCAGACAAGTCAAAGGACACTGTTCTTCCCCAGCAGGCAGCATTAATTAAGCTGTACCCAAGTACTGTATACAATTCTCCCCCCAGTGCACAGTAAACGAGATACTGATAAACTAGACAAAAAACAGTTAAAGGTCACTTAGTTGTTTAGAGGGCACATGCCATTAGAGGAAAAGCTACAAGGAACTGGGCATTTTAATCCTAGAAAGATTGGTGTGGGGAGAAGATGATCTTTAAGTTTCTGTCCTTTCCATAACACCTACTTAAGACAGCTTAAAGCAGAAGTAAACTTGTCAGACCTACACAACAAAGAGATGTGAGGGAATCAAGAACCTCTAGCACAGGCAATTTCACAGAGAAAGAGGTTGTACAGCACATAGAGGAGGTAGAAACTCAGCCTTGGAGATCTTCAAGATTCAGCTGGACAAGGCTCTGACCAACTTTACCTATTTTAATGTCAGCCTGGCTTTGAGAGAAGGGCTAAACTAGATGACCTCTAAGAGGCTTCTTCCAACTTGAAGTATTGAATTTCTGTATAACAGAATACCTCTATACTTGTATACTGTATAGTGATGCTTCTAGGATATTTCTCGTATTAAATAAATATGTACTTTCAGGACAGGCTTAGCCCAATTTAAGACTGGACGCCAGAAGTTGTCCTCCCCAGCACTGCTACTGACGTGGATACATTTGCCTTCCTCCAGCATCATAGAATGAGTGCTGGCACCAAGAGGAGCCATTGAGCTCAGAGTTAAGTTAGCTAAGGAATAGTGCAGGCCTGTCAGCATCAATCTAGATTGCTTAATGTCATCTTTAGTTCATGTCCAAGCAAAAGACTTAGTTTTTGATAAATCTGCAAGTTTCTTTATAGAGCACCAAGAGTTCTAAGACTCCAAGCTGCCATGGAAATACATTATTATAAACAGAAATCAGAGACGCCAGCACTAAAGTCATTTGTCATTCAGACACTTGAAGCATTTATAAACCAAATTAATCTCAAAATAGCTAATTATGCACTTAAACACAAATAGGTGACAAAACTTTAAAAATTAGCTTTATTAATGAAATTACTATAATTTGCTTTGGATTAATATTTTTATTCAAATAATTTGAAGATGGTATATCCCCTGCATTCAACAGCAGTTTTGGAGATACTAAGAAATATACTACAGCATTTAATTTACATAACCTCATAAAATGTTCTGTTAAAAATTTATCACATTTGACTAACCAAGAATGTCAGGGCTAGTTACAGTATAAAAATTTAATTATTTTTGTCATATACTTTCTACTCCATTTTTTGAGTCAGATATGCATGTTTCTCTATGGTGTTAAAATTCACATGTACCAAATACCTACAATTATCATAAAAGAATTCTCAGTAACATAACCAGAAACACCCATAATACATATAAAGAATAATTAAGTCATTTATTACGGAGTACCTACATCAACAGTGAGTTCCTGGAAGGTTCATTCCCCTATGTTATTTAATGGAAAACAGAAATGGTTGTGTTTGGTTTGGGTTTTTCCTTTAACTGCACACTGAAATGACTGCAGCATTCCTAATAATCTTTGCAAAGTGGACGGGAAATTTTCACCTTATTCATTGTCTCATACTGAAAGGAAATTCATTACTTTTGCACTCCTGAATGCAGAACTCTGCCAGGTTTTCTGACAGATACACTTTGTAAAACTTCCTCTTTTATCTCCACATAAGTTGCCCATACAGCAATATGAGAACTAATTCTGGTTTAGAAAGTTTTAGACAGGAGCAAGCAGTATTAAATATTACATGTGACAGCTGCATATAAAATGTCAGAGCTAGCTATACTGTCACAACCAAACACTACCTAAATTTAGATGACTTGATTGTATATTCCTCAATCATCTAGTAAAGGATGCTATTTATTGCTTGCTATTTAAGTGTGATGCTTGATTTCAGATCACTACTGTCAATAACTTGACTAGTCTTACTGGCTCTGTTACTATTTATTTATAACAAAAATTATTAAAAAGACATGACAGTTCTGCTTATACTGGAAGAACAGCAGCACGTAATTTCTGAATTTGAAAGAATAGCGGGCATTTTTTGTTTGCTTACTTTTAAATGAAAGTCTAAGCTAACTGTTAGGTCAGTCATTACATTAATGAAAGTTTTACTAACTGATTAGTCCTTTCTTCCCCTTGCACACTTCATGTCCTTCATGTGCTCCTCAAAAAGATGGCAACAGAATCTATAAAAATCTAACTTAAAAAAATTTAAAACTTTTGTTCACATAATTGAGTAAGACTGTAACTCGAATTAAATCTAGTACTCTTCCTACACCTGCTTGCCAGAAAGCAGGTAGATCCTTATGCTTCATTATGCAGGCTGCCAAAGTGTGGGAGCAAAGCACATCTAACTTAAATAGCAAAATTTCACATTTTCCCCATAGTTTCTACTATAATCTGAAGGGTCTTCTGCATCCAAGCGTAATTCTTAGGCTCTACCTTCACACGTCAATATGTCACAGCAAATACCGTGCTACCCAAAGCAGTCATTTACCTGGATCCAGCATGAATTCTGAGAGCACTCCATGAGTTCAGAGCCAGCACATAAACCCAGGCCCGTGACTAATGCTACCGTGCCATCCGCAGCATGGTGAATCTGACGCTCAGCTAAATAAAAGGGACTAAGCTGTATTATGATTTTTCTTTCAAAGCCAGCTTTCAACTTCGGAAATAGAAAAAAAATCAAAGCATCTTCATGCTCAAAAAAACCCAATCAAAAAACCATTTAACAGATCAGTCTCACTGAATCTTCCCTCTGAAGGAACCAAGTAAGACAAGCAGAGCTCAAATAAATTTAAGAAACAGCTAAAGCAATACTTGATTCTCCAAGCTGTGATTTGGTCAATTACAGAAAAACAAATAATAAAAGAAAAATTAAAAAGATTGGGTTGGACTCAAGGCTCTTTTCCAACCTAAATGATTTTATCACCCTATGACTCCTTACTACGAAATTGTAGCAAATACTATCTTAGATTGAATATTCTTTCCAAATGGAGCAAATCTGTGTTTAAAATGAATTGAAGCATTTAATAATTTGATTAAAATTAACAGGTAAGCAAAAATGTTACTTTATATTTAGAGTGCCTCACAATTTATTATCCCACACACTGCCTACATAGCAAGCATTCCAGAACTACAAATTTCTGGAACAAATGTTTTATGCACCCAAGTACCAAAACCACTGCTTGGAAGGGCTGAAATCTTCAAAATAAGATTTCTAACTTGTGACACATTTGCTAGTTGGTTACTAAAGAAACAAATCAAATATCAAGGCAAAAAGCAAGTCAAACTTCAAGTTGCAGTATCCCTCCCTCTTTGGAGGAAACCAACTGTCAAATACAACTATTTCTAATAGAATAAATACACTCCTTGTAACACTAACACAGAAAAAAAAAATGCAGACTAAATTAAAATAACTTAAGCATTATATAAAAACTAAAGAGAAAAAATTGGGCTGACTTTGAAATAACACCAAGTAAGTCAGACAAAGGAACAGAACCCACAAAAAAATAGAACAGCCCTGTGTGTTGCCAGAAGAGAGTTCAAGTATGGACAAGAGTAATTAATTTAAAACTTTCAGTGGATGTTTGCCAGCTTTTCAGCCTGTAGAACAGGACACTTAGACCACATTAACTTAAGCATAGAGACACATGTGAAATTTAAAATAAAACACATTGACTTGTAAATTTTTGGGTTCAGGTACCTCAAAGTTCTCTCCCCACGACTTTCCTATCCAATTCTGTCAGACACTTGTATTTCACAGTAGAAGGCACAAGCTGAATGGTGCCTATTTCTCAGCTGCCACTAGCCACAGCATAAGCTAAATACCCAGTGGTTTCTACTCCTTCTGCTATGGGGTCAGTAATCTCCTACAAAAACACATGACTTTGTAGCTTGGAAGTATAATCTCTTAAATTTATCACCTCATGACACATTATCAGACATGAGATTTAAATTAGAAAGCAAGCTGCTAATCGGTGTTACTATATTCAAAATACATCAATGCTAGTACAAGAAACCCACAGTGGAAACTTTGCTGCAACACACTCTGGACAGACTGAACACCAAATGAAACATTCTCTGAAACCCACACTGCTCTGTCTGAATTTTCTTATTTTGTCCACTCCCCCTTTTTGAAGCCACCCAGCAGTAACAGTTCATCTACCACCATCCAGTATTCTTCTAATTCTGGGGCAGCTGCTGGCCCTCGTAGTTTACGACCCTTTTCCCATTCCCAACTGTTTTCATACCGTCAACCAAAAGGCGGATAGAACTCATTACTTGTAAGGTGGCATTAGTCTTGGAATTTCCACAGCTACTGGAATTTGAATGTGCCAGGAAACTTTCAACAAATTAAGAATCTGTATGATTAGTATCTGCCAGAAACTACTTCAGTAACTTAGCCATGTAGTAATAGACTGTGAATCCCAGATTACATCCCTGGTTCAAAGCAGAGAAGTGATAGATTCTAAAATTATGGCACTGACTCAGATAAAAGATCTGATATAATTCTCAAGGTTTCAGTAGCTGCATGCTTAGTCCTACAGAAGCAGTATCATTTACACCCATACACCACTGCCACTTTTGTAAATTCCTTAACAAATCAAGAATTAATTACAACTAATTATTTCTTTCCTAGGTCTCCAGTACTACTCTTAGTAGATGTTTGAAATCAACATTATACAATAAAATAGTCAATATATTATACATAAAACATCATTTAAGAAAACTGTTAAGATAAAATGTTACCTCAAGTATTAACTCGTGGTAGCATCCCGTATGTTTATTCAGGTTTAGATGTCTAATAGACTGCTCTGAGTTTCTTAAATACCTAGGCTGTTACTAGAGCAAACACATAAGCAAGTAATAAAGACAGTGTTAATTAGTTTAGTATTGAAACAACAAGGAGAAAGTATGAGTTTATATTCAGTATAACCTCTGGAACCCAACGAATTCTAAAAATAAATCTTATGGTGAAACAAGGAGGGAACAGACTCCATTTTGCAAACCTTAAGGTAACTTCTATTCACATCTTTATCTTTAGAAGTATGACTTTTGAGCTACTTGTGATTTTCAACTAGTGCTTCATATCTTTTCATGACAAAAGTTTAAGAAATGTTCTTCTTGCTTAGAATTCAATCATGTGATAAGCAGACACCTTAGCAGAAATTATGTGCAATTTTATGTACCACACAAAATTAAATGCATGCAGCTTTTGAATACAAGTTCTATCCAGCTCTCCAAAAAGACTTCCATATTCCTCAGCTGTTTAAAATTACTAGCTACTGCTACACAGTAGCAACCCTTTTATCATTATGTGCACCACTTACACCATAACTGTATTGGGGACTCATTGTCTCACTCTAAAGAAGAGCACCAGTACAATGCCAAGTGTAATATTTCAGAAACTTTGTGAAACATTCAAAAGGAAATGCGGTACCTTGGAATTGAAGCTACTTTAAAAGGACGTATCTGTTCAAAATGTACAAGAAATCTCTTAAACACCAGTATCATTGCCTTGGACAGGGACAGTGCCATTGCAGTTTTTCCTTCAATTAACATGGCTTCCTTTGTGTGAAGTGCCAAATCCTGCAGGACCACGACAAGCTGAGACCCAAAGGTTTAGAAATAAACCTCTTACTTACGCCAGAAATTAAATACAGGTGCTAATGCTTATTTGGAGATGAAAACCACTTGGTAATCGTGCTTGCTGCCCAACAAGTATATGCCACACCACCAGCAGCTAAACATTTGTAGCTTCAGGTTTATCTAAGGGGTCAATACCAACACCAGCTTAATAAGATTAGGAGCTGACTACTTAAATGTATCAAAGGCCAGCATCCACACTACTATCATCTAAAATACTTGGGAATCTCTTCAAAATTCAAAGTCTAAAAACTTGTTAGTATTTTGAATGGAACTTCAATACAGCAAAAAGCTGATCTCCTCTACAAAACTGAAAAAAGATTTCAATTTGCTTCTTAAAAAAATTAAAGTGGCTTTCTTCTTCCATACAAAGTAGTATGCTCGGAAACAATTACTACATAATTTAAAATCATGATATGAAAGAACATGATTAAAGACCTTCTTGAACATGAGTTTCAGTGGTTATTGTATATAAGCCCAATCCAGGAGGCAAATGCTGACTGCTCCAACAGAAAGAACCAACTCCTTTACTCTTACAATGTTTATCAAGAGAGTTACCATCAATTTCTGCCAACAGAGTACAGCATGCCTCATCCAGACTTTCAAATGTATATCTAATAAACCTCTAGAAATGCAGAGTGCCTTGACATTGCTCTCCACAGTGTGGTTTGCCTTCATGGCCTTTTACCGTGCACCATGCTATAAATATAGCGTGTAAAGATGGCAGGTTCAGAGATAACAGAGCAAGCTTACTAAGCAGGCTATCATTACTCACAATCAAAAACGCTTTATAAAAAATACCCCACTGCAACAAAGGCGTACTTTATGCAGGTTGTTCTGGCAGAGAGATACAACAAAAGAACTTGGAATACAACATATTTTCATTGCAAGCTACGCTTCCAATTCAGAACAACATTACTGTCGTATTATCTACAATTCTGACAGAACCTACTGTCCCAGCTACCTCATATAACTATGCAACTGTGCAAAGAGTTGGGACAATCAGAAAACTGTGCATGCATTTCTATCAAAACAGGAAAAAGATCTCTCATGTAAATCTCAACTGATTTTATTCAAAGCTGTACATGTCACATAACACCAAGGCATTAGTTACAAATGTGATAAAATGGGTACTGTCAAAGTTTATATGAGGGAAAATGCATTTGCACTAAGAGCTGTCCCATTATTGTAGAAACAAAGCAACAAAATTCAGTTCATGTAAATTTTCAGTATTCATCCACACCTAATTTAAAGTGCATCCTGTAACTCAAGGACTAAGATCTACAAAAATAAGGAGAATAAGCAATTGTTAGTCGACCTAAATTCACTTCAGTGTCTCCAACACCACCAGAATCTGGATGGACTTAAAGTGACAGATTAAAATGTAAAAAGATCCTAGATATCAGTGAACAATCTTTTTCAAATACAAACATTTTCAGAACTCATATTTGAAGCAAGAAAGAAAATTCATGAGCATAGTCAACTGCATTTTCTGTTACATGCACATGCATTTTGCACACGAAACTACCCTCAAGTAGGGTGAACAGCACTTAAAACAAAAAATCTGGCTATTTAGGGTTTTTGTTGTTGTTTAAACAGATTTTGTATTTAATCGGTCTCATATTAAACTGAGATTTAAAGTATACAAGAATTTCAACCCCCTCCCAGACACAGTAGCACTGAGTAATCCCAGAAGCAAGGAACAGGACAGACACCTACATGAACAGCAGCCTGTTAGGCCTCAAACAAGCATGCAATCAAAGGCTGATCTAACCTACCCCCAAACACTTCTATGTCCCAGAACAACAGATAGAGAAAATGATGTAAACAGACCCTCATCTAGGAATTAGATGACAGCATTTGCTAGCTAACACTGCAGCCCTAAAGCATATTAGAAGAAATCCCTGTCAATGATTTAAGAGCTTTATGCTTAAGCATTTATATCCTTTACAAAGTATGTAACGGTTTTGCCAAGAGTTTACCGGATTTATTAAGGATCTGCATGCAGCTGAGAAATCCACTTTCAAAATGCTTCAAGAAACATTTAATGCATCAAGAATACAGTCAGCACTTCAATGAGACTTAGCAACTTATTTTCAGTCCACCATGGTATAAAACATTACTGATAGATCTGAAATCAACAAGAATTCAAAATAACATTTCATTAAATAAAATCTAAAAATACTCAAAACAATTGTCTGGTTTACTACCAATTTTTTTTATTACAAGACGCGTATCTCCAGTAATAGCAAGTTTTAAAACAGCATTCCAATACTGCATTCACACTTGAATCCTATTTTAATGTTACTACAACTTTACTGCTGCCTCTTCTCTACTGTTTGGACACTGGGCTGATAGTTGTACTTCTTGCCCACTACCATCTTGCATTCTTCACCAAGTGCTAGGTAGAAGAAGATTCTTCCTAGTCAAGCCTACAACCTGTAAAATGGATGAGCATGAGGAAGCACAGATCTGAGACTCCCTGGACTTGAAATTAAAAGAAAATCTAACTTGCAATCAGCACATTCCTTAAGGTGGACTGGCTCTATCTCCTATTGCAGCAAAGAAGTCTTTAAAAAGTGGGTTTTGAATAGTTTAACATGTCTACCAAATGGACCTTGCAAGTGAACACAATTTCACATTATTCATAATCCAATTCTACAGTGAACTGTGACACAGAAATACAGAAAATGAAAGCATCCTATTCTGCACCCATTTTCCGCTCCACCTGCTACTCTGCATTTCCAGCACTCCATCTGCATACAGCACATATCTCTGCTCCTCATCATGCTTTTAGTCAGGTCCTCATCAGACCATTATAAAATAACAGGTGAATTGACCACTCCAGCAGCAAACTAAGTCAGCCAGTTTGACTACTTAACCAGCAAAAAACCGAATTAATCACTTAAAAGTGACAGGGAGAGGGCAAAGCCATTCAGCCAAATGTTGCAAGAGCACTCTCCTTTTTAGTGAGACAGAGCTTCTAGAATAGCTCTGCTGCTTGTAAGACAACATCCACTGGTTATTTCCAGCATTCCAATACAGATTTAGAAACTAGGCAAGAACCTTTTGAGTTTTACTGGAAACTATTAAAAAACCCCAGAGATTCTGAATGTCCTTACAACTATGGTTGATAAAAACTTGTATTATGATCCAAACAACTACAACAGCTTAATCCACGTAAAAAACTCCAAAGTTGTATGCAAAAAATTATTTTATCAACTTTGTGGAAGGAAGATGGGATTACAGATAGCCATTTGATTCCAGCAATATTTTCATTTCAAGAAACAGGTCATATTAAATTCTAGACAATATTAATTATAAACCTGCTTCACAATTTCAACAGGCATTTTCATTACAGTATGTTGATTACTTCTGTAAAAGCGATATGCTTAGAGCAATGATTGTAAAGACTTCCCATCCATTCTGGTTGCCTAGATACTGTTATATTTCACTAAAGATTTAATCAGGTACCTTTGCTAAGTATATTACTCACTACAAAGGCAACACTACAATTCTAAGAAGAAATCATGAAAAATAATGAGGTACAGTCTATTTCAGAAGTTGAAGCACAGTACATTTGAATGCTGTTGATTTCTTTCAAAAAGTTGCTTCACAAAAAGTATTTTCTAATTCCAGTATCGACTTCATAGGTACATATAATATTGAAGTTTACATGTATCAGTAAATAAAAATACAGAGCACCCATGCCAGTATACATCTATAAGTCAACACAGCAACTTGATTATCAAGTTGTTACCAAAATATACTAGAAGTGGTCTTATTTAAAGCTTCAATGACCCTTCAATTCCCAAAGCCAGAAAACCAATCTACTTGCTTATCACAAGTTTAACAAGAATTTACTTACTTATCATATGTTTAACAAATCTCCTATTTAAAGAATTGGTTCTTAACTGCTTTATGCCAATTAGCCCCATCAGTTGAGATCCTAAAAGAATTATACCAAGAGTAACTTTTAAAAAATAACACAGAAATATATTTCAAGGGAAGGGGTAGCCAGCAATTAAACCAAAATGAAAGAAAGGTCAAAATCTAACCTCAACAGGTAACACACTTTCAAATCAAGGATTGGTGTACATGGGTATCTGTGACCTGAGGTGATATTTAGGCCTATAAGCTTTAAGCTACAGATAACTCCAAGAGACCCTGAAGTTGGCACCACAGCTTTGCAAACGCTAAGGCCAAAGCCGTGATGATGCAAAACATCTTCTGTGTCCCCAATTCTAATACTTCTTACACCTATACTGTAGAAGGACTATGAGCAGTCACAAACACGGGTAACTAGTCTATAAAATCACTCCTTTACCTCCCATCCTTACTAAGAAATCTTATTTTGTCTTGTCTGCTCCTACTTAATGGTCAAGGACAAGAAATGTTTAGCATTAAGAAAAGAGGAGTTCAAATCTCTTATTGCAGAAGCATACATTTCTAGTACACAAAAGCGTCTTAGCAAAACCAGGTTTTTTTTTAGTTTATTACTAGTCTAATTTCAAAATCTTAACTATCCTTCCACTCAGAAATGTCACTAAATTAAGCCACTGCAAAATTGGATTTTTCTCAACAGTGCACTCAAAACTTTTCACTCTCAGAAGTTCAAAGTTCTGATTTTCCCAACTACTCTATATACCTTACCAACTTCAATATTTTGTGGATACAAAATCTCTCATATAAAGCCAACCAAGTTCCATTTACAGAATAATTGTGTAATTTACACAAAGCCTGAGGTAACAGTAGGGCACTGAGCAAACAGGGGAATAAATAGAACAGCAAACTTAGGTAAAAGCTGAACAATGACTAAGATTCAGAATAGGAAGTTTTTATTAATACAGGTTCTCCTATACATGTCTTGGGAAAAAAACCCCAAACTTTTAATAGCTAATTGTCAAATCAGTTAAGATCTTTATTTCAGTGTTTCCATGGCAAAAAAACCCCCACCCTCAAACTTAACAGAACATCTTAAACACCTCTTTTCTATATCCAGTTTTGCTGTACCACAACATTTGCCAGATAGCATGTTACAGGAAACACTGCAGACATCTGACAGCAAAACTGACTTCAGAATTTTATGCCCTCTGAGCCAGACTCATGGCTTGCTTTCAAATTATTTAGCCGGACTTTAGGATGTGCTGGCTACTCAATTATTCCTTCTCAGAGGACCAAAACAACTAAAGGGTAAAATGTGGCAGCAAAAGAACAACCCACTTTGGCAATATGAGTATATAAATCACTACAGCCTAACTATAGCACAAAGCCCCGAGTTCACATTGTGCCAACACAACTATGCACGGAGCTGTACTGTAAACTCTAGTTCTGATGGGAGTTAAAAATAACTTCACAAAAGGAGGTTAGCTGAAATGCACAATCATTTTGGTAATATAATCTACAGGATATAATCAGCTGTCATATACAACAATGATGATAAAATAACCTGTGCTGCCAGAAAAAAGTAGGAGGACACTAATTACATCATAGCATATTACAGAATTTATGAGTGGTCTTGAGGCACCACTGCTGCTGGGAGTGGACAGCTTACTAAAAAGTACCTTACTACAGCCTCCAATTCAGAATAGGAGAAAAAAAAAATAGAAGCAACTTGATTTTTTTTTTTGACAGAAAAGTTGAAGAAAAACCATTTCTCATGTTTCTAACTCCTAAAATATTACAAAATCCTTTAATATCTGGTACATCACAATTAGTTTTTATGTATCCATAACTAGACTTTTTAATCAAGACTTTTAAAAAAGCTACTGGTATCACAACAGAGCACATAATGTACAGTTTCTCTTTAACCCTTTCTAAAACAATATGTACTGAAGTAAAATTTGTCTTAAGAATGTTAAAGAACTAAAATCATGATATAATCATAAATAGTGATTTTATAAAGTAACTTCCAAAAAGAAGAAATATAATAATGCAACACGAGACCTGAAATCACTGAAGATAATTTGTACTGAAGTCTACACACACATTAAAGACCAATATTATGACGTTGTAAACTTTTACACCAACATTCAAATAGAAGGAGACAAGGATAAAAGAACCCAAACTGCAATTGTACAAACATAACCATAACTAAATGGCTGTGCTTTCTGCACATCCCTGAGTCTCCTTTCACAAAAGCAAGGGGGATTATTACACTATGAGAATCTAGTAACTCCACATAAATAACACCCTGATTGGCAGAGTCCAACTGTGCCATATTAAAATGCAAGAGAGCTCCTAGTTCAGAACTGCTGCTAAATCTAAGCAGACAGGCAGGAATGGGGGGCAGGGGTGTTCAGACTAACAAAGACAAGACTAACAAGCAAAAATCCGAACCCAAGCATTAAACACTTCTCTCAGGTATCACAAAATAGCTTTTAAATAAGAGGTGAACTTTGCAAACATCTGTAGATAGCTGTCTCTGAAGGCATGACAGGAAATATTTTGTTAGAAATGTTTTAGACTAGGCTGGCATAATTTATGAAGCCGAGGTCAACATCTCTGAAATGCGCAATACTTTCTTTTCATGAATAAGACTTTCCTGAGACCTCCCTTAAGTTCAGACTTCTGAAGTCTTTCTTGTCTGCCAGTGTGGAGAAAGAGAATACTCCAGAGGAAAGGCAAGAGAAGTAATGGTACAAACAGAATTGATGTATTTTTTCAGTCCAATGTGCAATGGGGTCTGGAGGAAGCCAGGTACTGCCAAGCACTGTGAGGATCATGCTGCTGAAAAGATGAGTATGCAGCAGGAGCCAGTTTGACTGAGCAGACAGAAAGATGCAGGTCTGTAACAAAAGAAAAGCAGACAGAAAAAGATGCCTGAGATGTGAAGAGTCAGAAAAACAACTAAACAGAATTGTTCTAGTTACCACCTTAAGGAACAGGAAACTGCAATGGAAAAGATTAAATGCAGTACTGCCTTAAGTTAAATGTCACGCATCCTTTAAGAGCATGACATGCACACGTTCCACTATGAATCACAAGGATCTATTCAGGAACGGAAAAGTGGCTCTGCTGGTCGTGAGGATGAAGGTATCCACTGAACTTAAATCTACAATCATGATTATCCAGGAAGGAGACACAGACTTACAGCTGTCAAATAAATGGCCTGTGACCTCCTGGATCGCAGGATCCACTCCTAAAGAATGTCTAAGATATATCTATTTCTTTTTTCATTCAAGATACAAAGAACTTTAACACCAAATTTGCTATATTAGGTGAAGAATGTGATAATTCACAAGACAAAGCGCTAATCCTATAAACTCATGGTGCCAATTTGAATGCATTCATAAAACCCGATGAGTTAACCTCATACCAGAAGGCATTCTACTAAATGAGGTACTGGCTGTTCTCCTGCAGTTGGCATAAATTCAGTCTTATGTGCTCTAGCTAGTTCAACAGAAATGTACTTGCAGATGCACACCTGATCGGGATCACATGTCTATTAATGCAGCCCACAGATCGGTCACTCAGAATCACCACCTCCCAACATCAGTAGAATTACACACATTCTGCAACCATCACTATAATTTTTGTTTGTTGAATATTAAAAGTTAAGATGAGGAACCATGGAAGAAAAAACAACTTGGGTCTACTACTTTCTCTACCTGGAAGCCAGCCAAAATATAAACTGCTCTTCAAAAATCTTACACTAAGTATATGAGTTTATCTATTAAAAAAACCTAACAGAAAATACAAGAAAAGAAAATATTACTTCAATTAGAACACAGAAGTTTAGGAACTGCCAACCTGTCACAAATAAAGTGCTTAGCAAAAAATATATACTTTTATATGTTGAACTTTTAGTGTTGGCCAATATACTATATTGCATTTAAATCTTTTGTTGAGTTCTCATGAAATTTAAGTATTTCTTTGTTACACATTGACTGAAAATAGTATTAAATTAAATAAGCTTGTTTAAGTAACAATTTTAAAAGATAAAATCATCAAATCCCAGGTATAAACAAGCATTTTCCATCTGGCTTACTAACTGTAAGCTCCAATTCAGCTTACTTCTAAGAATGATGGTTCTCAGAAATTTTCCAGGAAAGGCTCTTCTGCTGTTGGGATAGCACACTGAAGTGTACAGAATTACAAGGTTAAAATAACTACACATGGATAATGTTTACAATCCAGTATTTTTATTCCTAACGACCTGAATTCAAAATTTTATGAAGTGATGAACCAATTTACACATATGACAAAAGAACTTAGATAATCCAGGTCAATAGCATTTTGCACAGATTAAATATATCTGCTTACTCCTAGAGACAGGACAACAAAATATAAATCTAACATGGATGAGCGATACTGTTCACCGTGATGGTTCAGGTACAGCAATGTCACATCTCTCTCAATTAAATCCCTGCAATTTCCTGTTTTAGGAAAAAAAAATTTAGAAAAGCATATAATGGAATAAATTAAATTTCCAGTCTAGGAACAGACCAATTTTATGAACACGTCTTCCCTCAATTGATCATTCTAGCTCAAGCTTCAGTAGGATTCTCTAATCACCATGCAAAAATATAATTTTTATATATGCTGGAATAAATACGATTTATTGGGTCAATAATAATAATAAATTGGTATACAGCTACAAGACCTTTTTCTACATAAACAAGGTGTTTCAGATGCCGCTCACATATTGCATTTCCTGGCAGGAGACCACAATTTGTACTTTTCCTTTTATTTCAGTATCTTTTTAGCAGAACAAACCCATAAATAGATGTAGGAGTACAACCGAGTAGATGATAAACTATGACATGTGGGCTGAACAAGCAACTGGGAAAGTGAGTGGTGAGAAGAAAGTGACTCTAGTGGAAGTAACTTTAAATAGTTTTGTCATCAGATAAAGCATTCACATCACATTCAAGACATCTGACAGACTTGCAAGGAATAGGAAGAGAAAAACTTTCATTCCAAAACACGCGAAATACATATACGCATCCATGGGTGTATGCACAAAACCTCATCCAGACTTCACTAAACATTTAGGTAATCTTTGTTTAAACAATCATGCAAACACTGGTCCTAGGAGAAGCCAGGCTGCCAGCCTTCACATCTCTTTTTAGGAGTGGAGAGGAGGATGCTAACCCAAGTGACCTGCTGCTCAGAACACTATGAGAACCCACACGTATTTGACCATTTGTTCCATATTCTTAGATCTCATGAGAGCCCAGCAGAAAGGCTTTCCAGCACTAGAAACAGAGAATTTATGAAATTTAAGCTCATAACATAGAATTTGGTGCACAAGAGCATTAAAATAGTGATGAAACCCATTCTTAAGTTTGAAGCATCTTTAAACAGACTTCATCTGTATCCAAGAATTATGAAAAATATATAAACAAGTACCAAACTACAGGCAGTACAAGTTCCATACAGAACAGCAAAACACTGAAAATTCATTTCAAATGCCTTGCCAGACAACACATAATGCATTACTTTGCCACTTTTTAAAAAGGCAACAACATTTTCTGCAGTATTGCTGTTATTACATACATGAAAACCTTTCCATACAACAATCAGAGGACTCCAAAGGTGTTCAGGACTAGGCACAGTATCAGCCCAAAACCTAACACTTCCTGGAAAACAAACAATTAAAGCTTTTGTTTCTGGTTTATCTCACACGTAACATTTTAAACCTATAAACACATTTTAGGACCTTTGTTTTTCCCTTACTAAGTTTTATTTCTTTATCTACAATAAAAGTTGCTCAGTCTTTTGTCCCCTTCTGGAGCCATCTTAGAATTTAGCAAGAGAAAGTTATTTAAGAGGTCTACTACGTTTGTAGTGAACATAGCACTGTAGGAGAGCAAAATCAACGTCGAGGGGAGTGAGAAATTGCGCATAATTTAAAAAGTTTGCCTGAAACTTCACCTCTGAGAGGGAAGCTGCAACTCAACAGCTATTTTAACTCACTATTAGAAGGATCCAGCCTGTTTCAGATATACAGAATATACTGCGACACTCCCTACATTAATCCAACGCAAATCTTGCAGCATTCAGCTGTCCCCAACCTACGGTAGTTTTAGTCCTGAACAAATGTATTCTAATTAAATCCTCACTTCCTTTTTTCTTGTAATTTTAAAAATTATCTTATCTTACTTATCATTACACACAAGGATATCTTAAAATACACAAAAAGGCGACCTTCAAATACTTGTGAGCAAAACTCAAGAACACGCGACGGCACGTTATGTGTAACTATATTACACATGTAGTAGCTCCATCCAGGTGGTAGTTCCCGTTGTAAGATCTCAGAAACACAAGCAAGTTCTTAAAAAAAAACAAAACAAAACAAAACAAACACAAAAAAAAAACCCAAAAAACCAACAAAAAACAATGCAAAAAGTTCAGTGGTGCTTTGCCTATTGTTCTTTTTTTGCCTATTTGTTCTTTTGACACTTTCTATACTTCGCTCTCGTAGCAACAGTTTAGGACATGTTCGGGTCTACAAGAAACATTAAGAGTAAGTATCTCCCCAATGTAACATTTCCTTCCTTTCAACAGAGGAACAGAGAATCCAGGTCAAAAGTTTCAGGCGTTATCCCTTTCCTCTGAAGTCAGGGCCCGGACAGACCACGCCGTGCCGCTTCCCCGGGGCGCTGCCTCTGATCCCTCAGGCAGCCGAGCCGCCCACCTGCGCCACGGTGCTGCTGTGCCTCCCGCGACCCCAAAACTTCTGAGGGGCCCCGAGCACGCACCCCGGGGTCCGAGGGCAGCACCGCCCCCCGCCCAGCCCGGCGGGTACCTATAAAACTATACCGCTCGGTAGGCGAGGGAGCTTCGCGAGGTGGCTGCCTCAAGAAGAGCCTCCCTTCACGGCATCCCTTACCTAAGAGGAGCAGCTTGACCTCCCTGGCCGCCTTCTCGCCGTCCTCTCGCAGGTTCCTGTCGATCATCTTGCTCCTCTCCACCGCCGCCTTGTCCTCGGCGCTCAGCGTGCAGCCCATCTTGGGAAGGGGCTGTGTGGCTGCGCCGGGGGAAGAGAAGCAGGGAGCGGCGGGGTTCGGCGCCGGGAGCGGCGGGGAGGCGCTGAGGAGGGAGGGGAAGCGAGTGCGCTCCCCGCTCGCTCTCTCCTTCCCCCGCTCCCTCACCTGGGGCGCAGCGGCGTCGCGGGCAGCGCGCGCCGGGTTCGCCTCACGGCCAAGAGGGGAGGCAGCGAACGGGAGGAGCGCGGGGAGGCTCGGCCGGGGGAGCGCGGAGCGCAGACAGCGGGGCTGCGGACGGGCGGACCGAGGCCTCGCACCGCGGCCGCCGCTCCCGCCGCCGGCCCTGAGGCTGCTGCGCGCGCGGCACC